>OX393555.1:21705474-22242974 GCA_947650365.1 Chamaelirium japonicum
GTTTCTGGCACCCCGCGCACGGCCGCTCTCTCGATCGGGGGTTCCGGACGGGAAACCTTCCGAGCCGGAATGGTCGTGGGCGGGCGCGATGTTGATGCTAGTGGTCGCACCGGAGACGCCGTCTTCGCCGGACCAGACCGTCGGCTGGCCGCCGGAACCTGACAGAGCCGCGTTAGTTCCTCCATCATTGCCCGCTGGGTAGCCAGCATCTCCAACAGGAGCAGGTCACTGAGCGGGACGTGGGGCTGGGGGGTCTCAATAGGAGGTTCGCTGCGCGCAGACCTCGCACGGGTCCTCGGTCGCCGGTGTCCCCTTGTCGCCAGAGCCATCTTTGGGTTACGGGAGCCTCCGGTGTTCAACCGCGTGGTCGTGGGCGTTCTCGCCGGAACCAGTCGAAAGATCCCACAGACGGCACCAAATGTTCGGGGGATTTTTTCGCTGGCCCGTGCGGGCTACCTGCAAGGCAAAGAAAAAGCGTGAGAACGGCTGGCTCCCTTAGGAGCGCAGACCCTCCGACGCTCAAGTCAGTCTCAGGTGCACAACTGTGAGCTTTAGTGGACGAAAGTGGTAGGGAAAGGGGTTTCGAACCTGTACTCTAGAGCCTGGGGGAGGGCATTTATAGACATTGGCGACCTACCGTTGCCCGACACGTGGAGATTCTTTCCAGTGCCTTCTAGACCCCCACGTTCTAGCTCGCCCGGGCCTCTGACAGTCCTTGGAACGCGCGCCCCTGACATTCTTTGTCGTCGAGCCTGGCAGGCGATTTGAGTGGGGGAGAGCATCTTTCTTGTCGCCGCCAGGTGGCTATTCTGGAATATTCAAGTCTGGGAGGTCTCGAACTGATTTGAGCGGGCTTCCGTGGACCACGTTTGTCCACGTAGCTTCCGTGGGGTTTCGACACCTAGCATCCTTCCATGCTGTTCTAATGCGGCGACCTCAGGGAGGAAGCAAAGGCGAGCTCGCCCTCCGTTGCTCCACCTTCCCCTTCGTATCTATCAAGAGTCGGACCTCGCAGGAGCGACCTCTTCGATAAACAGGGGGTCTGGCGAGCTGGGGGCGTCCGGGGGGCCGGCGTTTTTGTTATGCATGACGGTCTAATTCCCACTACCACTGAAAGCGAATTCTTGTGCGGGCTTGGCGGGCTCCTGAGCGAGCTCAGACGAGCTCTTGGCCGAGCTCAGGCGAGCTCATGGGCGAGCTCAGGCGAGCTCCTGGGCGAGCTCAGGCGAGCCCCAACGAGCTTAGGCGAGCTCCTGAGCGTGTTCTTTACCTAGGCTCCCTCAGCCCAATGTGGATCTCGCTCCTTGTCAAGATGATTTGGCGAGCATGGGGGGGGGGGGGCGAACTGTTGGAAATAAATCCATGGCAGAGGCCCGCAGCGGAAGCAAAGTGAAGGTCCGAGGACCGAGAGCGGTGTGCGTTACATATCAAAATTTTCATCGAAACGATCTACATATGCGTGTATGAAACTAGCATGGCAACTACTCGAACCCCTAACGACGATCTAACGCAAAAGAACAATCTAGCATGAATGCATGTTCTAATTATGTTAGATCTACTTGTTAGAGATCATACCTGCGTGCGGAATCTTTCACCGCGACAAATTTCTTCTTTGTCGATGGAGACGGGCTACGGATCTGCTCGACATAGCTTCGGTACGACGGCCATAACTTTCTGCTCCAAACTCCGATTGGGCTGAAATTTGGACTGTAGGTAGCCAACTTCGAGACGCAACTTTTCCAACAAGTTTCACATCGTTTGGACTTCTGTAACTCCCGGAATCGCAGAAACAACGTTGATTTTCTGTGCAGATTCTGGACAGCAAAATGTTGCGGGAGACTCCTTCTAGTTCACCCGATCTCACACGATGCACGGCACCTCGTCGATGGATCTCTGAGTGCCTCCATACGACGAGCCTTCTCCTTCTACGAAACACCATGCGAGGAAGACGAGTCGTCATCCAATGGCGCAAGCGAGGGAGAGAGAGACGAGAGAGGAGATGCGAAGAGAGAAGAGGGGCTTCGGTTTCCCCATGGCCTGCATGGCCGGCCCTAGGGCTTGCCCATGCTACCAATTTCGTGCACCCTCTCTCTCCTTCTCATATATAGGGCCAGCCTATCCATATAGATAATGACAGTATAGATAAGGATGATTGATTCAAACCTTATCCCTATATATCTCTTCTTTATCTCTATCCTTTCCTTGTTTTCGAAAACGGTCAAAACCAGCCCGTTTTCTGCGCCTCATAACCGGCCCCTTCATCGGAGGCAACAACCTCCTGAAACTAATGGGGCCGGCCTTGACCAGTCTCTCAACACTTAGGGCCGGCCCCCTTAGTGCATAGTGGCGCATGGTATGACCAAAACGCCCTTATGCCACGAGTTGACCGTTCCTCGTGTACGAGACTTTACAAGGCACACATAAGTGAAGTGCACCAGTGATTTCACTATTCTCTGAGGTTCCCGTAGGGTGCCCCTAGTGAAGTCAACTAGTCAACTCGCAACATGTCCCGGTGCATCACACCCATGTGGCAAAGTCCACTTATGGCAAGGAATTGCTACATGCGTCTCTGCACTAACCTAGGGTTTCCCCTTAGTGCACACACGTAGCTACGCATCTACCGTGCACTAGTGCGAAGCACTCACGGAGCGTATGCTTGGACTTCTCGCTTCCTCTAACTACGTTCTGTGTTTCAAGGAGATGGTATAAGAACCGTACATAATGTCGATAAGGTGGAACCTTCAGGGACCAGGGTTCATGGCTTCCAACTTAGACTCGATCGACACACTACCCGAGTGTACCATCGATCCTCTGAGTCCGAGTTAACCTGCGTAGCCACCCAGAGTGTGACGCAGGCTGCACTCCAATCCCCCCGGACTTACTATGTTCTCCCACATACCCCTGCTCTCCGCTTAGTATGGTAAACTCGCTGTCCCTCCACTGGTGCCATGACGCAACTCGAGCAGTGGAGAATACCGTCAGACTCGAGTGCTCATATGACTCGGTTCCTTCCAGGTTGACCACGTACATCGTACCTCCGATAACTCTGTTTAGTAACCGGATCCGTCACCAGTCGAACTGATGACCACCTGGCTAGGGTTTAATACGACATAGGTCAGACCAAGGAACGCACCTCCCGTTAGGGGTGTGGATAGCCTGCAGGAGTGACATGCTGATGCAACGCCAGCCGGGTAACCCAGTACACCGTGGTTTTGGATCACTGTATCCGGATCCTCACACATTGGTGCGCCAAAGCACCACACAACTGGTTAGTCCACCAGACATGGCTCCTCAGGGTTTAGGACCGTTTTACCCTAAGCAGAAACACGGTTTAGTGCATCGGTGTCTGCTCACCGATCTGTGCACCGTGTTGGTTCCGTTCGGCCACAGACACTATGCCTGGTAATGACCGTGGTGGAGACACCCACGCTCTGTCATCCCAACAGCTTAACCTGATAGGGCGACCAACCCTAATCAGAGCTGCGAACGTATTTAGGTTACATGGGACCAGTCCCTTGAGTCTCCCACTCAAGAGGATTACCATGTAGCCATGGCTCTCTGTTCTGTAATCAGAACACGTACTAAGGTACGTACCTAGATGCAATCTTATACTATCAACCATACATAGCTAAACTATAGGTTTTTACGAGCTATAGACCTCACCAATTCTAACACGAACTCCTTGCAAGTTCTTCACCCCTTGGAGTCCTAGGGTCTATGAGATCCACAGGCCAGGGCGAACTGGTGACACACCACTAGGAGTCCTAGGGTCTATGAGATCCACAGGCCAGGGCGAACTGGTGAAACGCGCATGGAGCTAGGAGGCGAGCTCAAGCGGAAGAGGATTCCAACTCCTGGGCGGATTTCAACTACCCCCAACAGATCATACGAATGGATTAGAATGGATCGTACGAATGGATTAGAATGGATACATTCGTGCGAATGAATTAGAATGGATCGTATGAATGAATTAGAATGGATCGTACGAATGAATTAGAATGGATCTTACGAATGAATTAGAATGGATCGTACGAATGAATTAGAATGGATCGTACGAATGAATTAGAATGGATACATTCGTGCGAATGAATTAGAATGGATCGGACGAATAAATTAGAATGGATCGTATGAATGGATTAGAATGGATCAAATGAATGAATTAGAATGGTTACATTCATGCGAATGAATTTGAATGGATCGTACGGAATGAATTAGGATGGATTGTATGAATGAATTAGAATGGATACATTCGTGCGAATGAATTAGAATGGATCATACGAATGAGTAAGAATGGATCGTACGAATGAAATAGAATGGATTGTACGAATGAATTAGAATGGATCGTACAAATGTATCCATTCTAATTCATTTGTGCTAATTCATTCGTATGGTCCATTCTAATTCATTCCCACGATCCATTCTAATTTATTCATTCGTACGATCCATTCTAATTCATTCGTACGATCCATACTAATTCATTCGCACGAATGTATCCATTCTAGTTCATTCGTACGATCCATTCTAATTCATTCGTACGATCCATTCTAATTCATTCGCACGATCCATTCTAATTCATTCGTACGATCAATTCTAATTCATTCGCACGAATGTATCCATTCTAATTCATTCATACGATCCATTCTAATTCATTCGTACGATCCAATCTAATTCACTCATACGATCCATTCTAATACATTCATACGATCCATTCTAATTCATTTGCACGAATATATCCATTCTAATTCATTCGTACGATCCATTCTAATTCCTTCGTACGATCTATTCTAATTCATTCGTACGATCTATTCTAATTCATTCGTACGATCTATTCTAATTCATTCGTACGATCTATTCTAATTCCTTCGTACGATCCATTCTAATTCATTCGTACGATCCATTCTAATTCATTCGTACAATCTATTCTAATTCATTCGTACGAATGGATACATTCGTGTGAATGAATTAGAATGGATCGTACGAATGAGAAAGAATGGATCGTACGAATGAAATAGAATGGATTGCACGAATGAATTAGAATGGATCGTACGAATGAATTAGAATGGATCGTGTGAAAGAATTAGAATGGATTGTATGAATGAATTAGAATGGATCGTACGAATGAATTAGAATAGATCGTACGAAGGAATTAGAATGGATCGTACGCATTCGTACGATCCATTCTAATTCCTTCGTACGATCCATTCTAATTCATTCGTACGATCCATTCTAATTCATTCGCGCAATCTATTCTAATTCATTCGTACGATCCATTCTAATTCATTCGTACAATCCATTCTAGTTCATTCATACAATCCATTCTAATTTATTCGCATGAATGTATCCATTCTAATTCATTCGTACGATCCATTCTAATTTATTCGCCCAATCTATTCTAATTCATTCATACGATCCATTCTAATTCATTCGCACGAATGTACCCAATCTAATTCGTTCATACGATCCATTCTACTTCATTCGTACTATCCGTTCTAATTCACTCATATGATCCATTCTAATTCATTCATACGATCCATTCTAATTCATTTGCACGAATATATCCATTCTAATTCATTCGTACGACCCATTCTAATTCCTTCGTACAATCTATTCTAATTCCTTCGTACGATCCATTCTAATTCCTTCGTACGATCCATTCTATTTCATTCGTATGATCCATTCTAATTCCTTCGTACGATCCATTCTAATTCATTCGTATGATCTATTCTTATTCATTCGCACGATCCAGTCTAATTGATTCGCACGATCCATTCTAATTCATTCGCACGAATGTATCCATTCTAATTCATTCGTACGATCCATTCTAATTCATTAATATGATCCATTCTAATTCATTCGTACGATCCATTCTAATTCATATGCACAAAGGTATCCATTCTAATCCATTCGTAGGATCCATTCTATCCATTCGTACGATCCATTCTAATTCATTCGTACGATCCATTCTAATTTATTCGCTCGAATGTATCCATTCTAATCCATTCGTACGATCCATTCTAATCCATTCGTACGATCCATTCTAATTCATTCGCATGAAGTAGAATGGATCGTACGAATGAATTAGAATGGATCGTATGAATGAATTAGAATGGATACATTCGTGCGAATGAATTAGAATTGATCGTACGAATGAATTAGAATGGATCGTGCAAATGAATTAGAATGGATCGTACGAATGAATTAGAATGGATCGTACGAATGAACTAGAATGGATACATTCGTGCGAATGAATTAGAATGGATCGTACAAATGAATTAGAATGGATTGTACGAATGAATTAGAATGGATCTTACGAATGAATTAGAATGGATCGTACGAATGAATTAGAATGGATCGTACGAATGAATTAGAATGGATACATTCGTGCGAATGAATTAGAATGGATCGGACGAATGAATTAGAATGGATCATACGAATGAATTAGAATGGATCAAATGAATGAATTAAAATGGTTACATTCATGCGAATGAATTAGAATGGATCGTACGAATGAATTAGAATGGATCGTACGAATGAATTAGAATGGATACATTCGTGCGAATGAATTAGAATGGATACATTCGTGCGAAAGAATTAGAATAGATCGTATGAATGAATTAGAATGGATCCCAGGAATGAATTAGAATGGATCGTGCGAATGAATTAGAATGGATCCATTCTAATTCATTCGTACGAATGTATCCATTCTAATTCATCCGTACGAATCCATTCTAATTCATTCGTATAATCTATTCTATTTCATTCGTACGATCCATTCTTACTCATTCGTATGATCCATTCTAATTCATTCGGACAAATGTATCCATTCTAATTTATTCCTACGATCCATTCTAATTCATTCGTACAATCTATTCTAATTCATTCGTACGATCCATTCTAATTCATTCGTCCGATCCATTCTAATTCATTCGCACGAATGTATCCATTCTAATTCATTCGTACGGTCCATTCTAATTCATTCGCACAATCCATTTTATTTCATTCGTACGATCCATTCTTACTCATTCGTATGATCCATTATGGATACATTCGTGCGAATGAATTAGAATGGATCATATGAATGAGTAAGAATGGATCGTACGAATGAAATAGAATGGATTGTGCGAATGAATTAGAATGGATCGTACGAATGAATTAGAATGGATCGTGTGAAAGAATTAGAATGGATTGTATGAATGAATTAGAATGGATCGTACGATTGAATTAGAATGGATCGTATGAGTGAATTAGAATGGATACGAAGGAATTAGAATGGATCGTACGAAGGAATTAGAATGGATCATACGAATGAAATAGAATGGATCGTACGAAGGAATTAGAATGGATCGTACGAAGGAATTAGAATGGATCGTACGAAGGAATTAGAATGGATCGTACAAATGAATTAGAATGGATATATTCGTGCAAATGAATTAGAATGGATCGTATGAATGAAAAAGAATGGATCGTATGAGTGAATTAGAATGGATAGTACGAATGAAGTAGAATGGATCGTATGAATAAATTAGAATGGATACATTCGTGCGAATGAATTAGAATGGATCGTATGAATGAATTAGAATAGATTGTTCGAATGAATTAGAATGGATCGTACGAATGAATTAGAATGGATACATTCGTGCGAATAAATTAGAATGGATTGTATGAATGAATTAGAATGGATCGTACGAATGAATTAGAATGGATCGTACGAATGAATTAGAATAGATTGCGCGAATGAATTAGAATGGATCGTACGAATGAATTAGAATGGATCGTACGAAGGAATTAGAATGGATCGTACGAATGAATTAGAATGGATCGTACGAAGGAATTAGAATGGATCGTACGAATGAATTAGAATGGATCGTACGATTGAATTAGAATGGATCATACGAATGAGTAAGAATGGATCGTATGAATGAATTAGATTGGATCGTACGATCCATTCTAATTCATTAGCATGGATCGTGCTAATGAATTAGAATGGAATATACGAATGAATTAGAATGGATCATAGAATGGATCTTACGAATGAATTAGAATGAATTAGAATGGATCGTACGAATGAATTAGAATAGATCATAGGAATGAATTAGAATGGATCGTGCAAATGAATTAGAATGGATACATTCGTGCGAATGAATTAGAATGGATCGTGCGAATGAATTAGAATGGATCGTAAGAATGAATTAGAATGGATATATTTGAATGAATAAATTAGAATGGATCATACGAATGAATTAGAATGGATCGTACGAATGAATTAGAATGGATAGTGCGAATGAATTAGAATCGATCGAACGAATGAATTAGAATGGATCGTACGAATGAATTAGATCGTACGAATGAATTAGAATGGATCGTACGAATGAATTAAAATGGATACATTCGAGCGAATGAATTAGAATAGATCGTAGGAATGAATTAGAATGGATCGTACGAATGAATTAGAATGGACACATTTATCAGAATGAATTAGAATGGATCGTACGAATGAATTAGAATGCATCGTACGAAAGAATTAGAATGGATATATTTGTGCGAATGAATTAGAATGGATCGTACGAATGAATTAGACTGGATCGTAGGAATGAATTTGAATGGATACATTTGTGCGAATAAATCTAAATGGATTGTATGAATGAATTACAATGGATCGTACGAATGAATTAGAATGGATCGTACGAAAGAATTAGAATAGTTCATACGAATGAATTAGAATGAATCGTATGAATGAATTAGAATGGTTACATTCGTGCGAATGAATTAGAATAGATCGTACGAATGAATTAGAATGGATCGTACGAATAAATTAGAATGGATCGTGGGAATGAATTAGAATGGATCTTACGAATGAATTAGAATGGATCGTACGAATGAATTAGAATGGATTGTACGAATGAATTAGAATGGATACATTCGTGCGAATGAATTAAAATGGATCGGACGAATGAATTAGAATGGATCGTACGAATGAATTAGAATGGATCAAATGAATGAATTAGAATGGTTACATTCATGCGAATGAATTAGAATGGATCGTACGAATGGATTAGAATGGATCGTACGAATGGATTAGAATGGATACATTCGTGCGAATGAATTAGAATGGATTGTATGAATGAATTAGAATGGATCGTACGATCCATTCGAATTCATTCGCACGATCCATTCTAATTTATTCATACGATGATCCATTCTAATTCATTCATACAATCCATTCTAATTCTTTCACATGATCCATTCTAATTCATTCATAGGATCCATTCTAATTCATTCGTACAATCTATTCTATTTCATTCGTACGATCCATTCTTACTCATTCGTATGATCCATTCTAATTCATTCGGACGAATGTATCCATTCTAATTTATTCGTACGATCCATTCCAATTCACGATCTATCCATTCTAATTCATTCGTACGATCCATTCTAATTCATTCGCACGATCCATTCTAATTCATTCGTACGATCCATTCTAATTCATTCATACAATCCATTCTAATTCATTCGTACGATCCATTCTAATTCACTCATACGATCCATTCTAATACATTCATACGATCCATTCTAATTCATTTGCACGAATATATCCATTCTAATTCATTCGTACGATCCATTCTAATTCCTTCGTACAATCCATTCTAATTCATTCGTACGATCTATTCTAATTCATTCGTACGATCCATTCTAATTCATTCGTACGATCCATTCTAATTTATTCGTACGATCCATTCTAATTCATTCGTACAATCTATTCTAATTCATTCGTACGAATGGATACATTCGTGTGAATGAATTAGAATGGATCGTACGAATGAGTAAGAATGGATCGTACGAATGAAATAGAATGGATTGCACGAATGAATTAGAATGGATCGTACGAATGAATTAGAATGGATCGTGTGAAAGAATTAGAATGGATTGTATGAAGGAATTAGAATGGATCGTACGAAGAAATTAGAATAGATCGTACGAATGAATTAGAATGGATCGTACGAATGAATTAGAATGGATCGTACAAATGAATTAGAATGGATCGTGTGAAAGAATTAGAATGGATCGTACGAATGAATTAGAATGGATCGTGCGAATGAATTAGAATGGATCGTACGAATGAATTAGAATGGATCGTGCTAATGAATTAGAATTGATCGAACGAATGAATTAGCATGGATCATACATTCGTACGATCCATTCTAATTCATTCGTAAGATCCATTCTAATTTATTCGTACGATCCATTCTAATTCATTCGTACGATCCATTCTAATTCATTCGCACGAATTTATCCAATGTAGTTCATTCGTACGATCCATTCTAATTCATTCGTACGATCCATTCTAATTCATTCATACGATCTATTCTAATTCATTCATACAATCCATTCTAATTCTTTCACACGATCCATTCTAATTCATTCGTACGATCCATTCTAATTCATTCGCACAATCCATTCTATTTCATTCGTACGATCCATTCTTACTCATTCGTATGATCCATTCTAATTCATTCGCACGAATGTATCCATTCTAATCCATTCGTACGATCCATTCTAATCTATTCGTACGATCCATTCTAATTCATTCGCATGAATGTAACCATTCTAATTCATTCATTTGATCCATTCTAATTCATTCGTACGATCAATTCTAATTCATTCATCCGATCCATTCTAATTCATTCGCACGAATGTATCCATTCTAAACCATTCAAACGATCCATTCTAATTTATTCGTACGATCCATTCTAATTCATTCGTAAGATCCATTCTAATTCATTCGTACGATTCATTCTAATTCATTCGTACGATACATTCTAATTCATTCGTAAGATCCATTCTAATTCATTCGTACGATCCATTCTAATTCAGTCGTACGATCCATTCTAATTCATTCGCACGAATGTATCCATTCTAGTTCATTCGTAGGATCCATTCTAATTCATTCGTACGATCCATTCTAATTCATTCGCACGATCCATTCTAATTCATTCGTATGATCCATTCTAATTCATTCATACGATCCATTCTAATTCATTCGTACGATCCATTCTAATTCATTCGCACAAATGTATCCATTCTAATTCATTCGTACGATCCATTCTAATTCATTCGCATGATCCATTCTAATTCATTCGTACGATCCATTCTAATTCTTTCACACGATCCATTCTAATTCATTCGTACGATCCATTCTAATTCATTCGCACGATCCATTCTAATTCATTCATACGATCCAATCTAATTCATTCATACAATGCATTCTATTTCTTTCACACGATCCATTCTAATTCATTCGTACGATCCATTCTAATTCATTCGTACAATCCATTCTATTTCATTTGTACGATCCATTCTTACTCATTCGTTTGATCCATTCTAATTCATTCGTACGATCCATTCTAATTCATTTGTACGATCCATTCTAATTCTTTCACACGATGCATTCTAATTCATTCGTAGGATCCATTCTAATTCATTCGTACAATCTATTCTATTTCATTCGTACGATCCATTCTTACTCATTCGTATGATCCATTCTAATTCATTCGGACGAATGTATCCATTCCAATTTATCCGTACGATCCATTCTAATTCATTCGTACAATCCATTCTAATTCATTCGTACGATCCATTCTTACTCATTCGTATGATCCATTCTAATTCATTCGTACGATCCATTCTAATTCATTTGTACGATCCATTCTAATTCATTCACACAATCTATTCTAAATCATTCGTACGATCCATTCTATTTCATTCGTACGATCGTACGAATGAATTAGAATGGATCGTATGGAATGAATTAGAATGGATTGTATGAATGAATTAGAATGGATACATTCGTGCGAATGAATTAGAATGGATCATACGAATGAGTAAGAATGGATCGTACGAATGAAATAGAATGGATTGTACAAATAAATTAGAATGGATCGTACAAATGAATTAGAATGGATCGTACGATCATAGAATCCATTCTAATTCATTCCGTACGATCCATTCTAATTCATTCGTACGATCCATTCTATTTCATTCGTACGATCCATTCTTACTCATTGGTACGATCCATTCTAATTCATTCGCACGAATGTATCCATTCTAATTCATTCGTACGAATCCATTCTAATTCATTCGTACGATCCATTCTAATACATTCATACGATCCATTCTAATTCATTTGCACGAATATATCTATTCTAATTCATTCGTACGATCTGTGGGTGCAAATTTTGGCAAAAAGTCTGCAAACAGCGGGACCCACCGGCCCTGCCTGGTGGGCCCCCGAAGACAACAGCGGGACCCACCGGCCCTACCTGGTGGGCCCCCGAAGACAACAAGCGGGACCCACCGGCCCTGCCTGGTGGGCCCCCGAAGACAACAAGCGGGACCCACCGGCCCTGCCTGGTGGGCCCCCGAAGACAACAGTGGGACCCACCGGCCCTGCCTGGTGGGCCCACGAAGACTACCACGAGACCCATCGGCCCTGCCTGGTGGGCCCCCGAAGGCTTTTTGAGGGACCCACTGGCCCTGTCTGGAGGATCCCCAGATACGGCAGCAGAAACCGCCATTAGTCCCGGAATTCCTCCCCGGGAAGTCTATAAATAACAGAGCCTTCGAATGTAAAAAGATCGGACTTTCAAAACCTGAAACTCCAGAATTCAAACCAGAGCTCTGAAAACAGATCAGTGCCATCATCTGATATCTGTCTCAGAAACCTCTATCTCCTCTTACCCTCTACCTCACCTTGATCTTCGTCTTGTCTTTGAACAAGTCGAAGAAACTTCAGTGACACTCGGCCTGTCGAGGTCACTTCGAAACAAGTGTTAGTGAATTCGGGTTGCTCCCTATAGCACAGAGACGTAGGCTTCGGCTGAACTCCGAGATCACATCTCTCGTGTCAATTCTCTCTAAATGCTTCTCTGATTGCATCTCTCTTTGCCTGTATACTGCAAAAAGTTTCAACTTCGATCAACAGATCGACCAACGATCTTCAGCATCAACTTCAACTCCAATTGACTGGTGAGGCGAGGTCTTCGGGTCGGCACGAAGATTTTCCCCCACAGTTTGGCGCCGTCTGTGGGATCCGAGCAAAAAGTCCAGCTCTCCGCTACTACTCGATCGGTTGAGCATACAACCAATCTTAATAGCCAAACTTCCTCGCCTCCTCGGTTGATCAGACAACTGATCGGACGTTGGCACTCTCGTTGCACCCTTCGCTCTCTGAATGGCGAGGACTAAACACCAGGGTCAACCAGAAGGAAGTAACACTCAACAACAAGCTCGTCCTGAGACTCGTTCAATGAGTCAAAGGCTCAACTTCGGACAGCCCCTTGCTGTTCCTGAGATGGGGGTTCGCTCAGGGAGTGGAAGATCTGTCGATCGACCTATTGCCCATCCTGCACGACAATCGGTTGGGCAAACTGCCCCCACTCGTGCTGAAGACCCTCCATCGACCTATCAGATCTCTGCGGTCGACTTCCAGCTACTCCAATTGGCGAAGCAAAACGCCACCCTCACCGCCGAGAGGGATGCTCTTAAGAAGGCAGCTTCTGAGGCTGGGATTGCTCTTCCTAACCCCTCTATAAATGAGAGGGTCGATCTTCCTCGACATTCAATTCACTCCGAACAACGGAGGTCAATGGGCACTGCTGCCCTCGAGAGGATCCGACGCGACCCAACTCCCTCTGCTGCCCCCTGGAAGCAGAGTGTGTGGGATCGCCTTGACGATGAGTCTTCCCAATCGTCTTCTGGCCGCAACTGCGACAAGAGGGCACCTTCAAAGCTCAATATACCAAGGAAGCACCAAATGAAAGGCGCTCCTTCAAAGAGTAGAGTCTCCCCTTCCATTCCACTTCAACGTGGGCTTGGATCGGACCTCCGACATAGACTTCAACCGGCCAATACTTCAGTGCCTGAGCAAGACCTTGCGATCTTGCCTCTTGACCCATCTCTAGGTCGAGGACATGGTCGTAGGGATGGATATTCCTCTGCCGGGCCTCTACATCGAAGCCTCTTCGAGTCAACATTTCCAAGGGGATGGAGAACTCCTATCCTCCCCAAATTCAACTGCATACGAGGAGACCCTACTCTCCACATCCTCGCATTCAAGCAAGCTCTAACGCCACACGAAGAAGAAAACAATTTGCTCTGCCGCACTTTCGCAGGAAGTCTCGATGAACCGTCGCTCGACTGGTATCACAATCTCCGAGCTGGGTCCATCACCCAGTTCGATGTTTTGGCTAAACTCTTTGTGCAGCATTATTAGCTCAATCTGAAGCCCGAGAAGAAGCTCGACTCTCTCTATCGGTTAAGGATGGGTGCTGATGAGACTCTCCGAAGTTTTACTAGAAGGTTTCGCAACGAGCACGCTGCCCTCTCTGGAAGACATCTGGATGATGAAGCCATTAAGTTGGCTTTCCAGAACGCTCTCCGCTTTGATCTACACATCTACAACGACTTCATCCGCAATCCTCCTCCTTCTCTGGGGGCTATGTTCGATCGAATCCAGAGAGAGATCGAGGTTGAAGATGACCAAATCGCTCGAAAAGGGCAAGAAACAAAACGAAGGCCTGCGGAGAGAGAAGCTCCCAAGTATGCTGCCAAGGCCCACAATGCTGAGGCAGCAGCCCCTCCAGCCAACAAACGATCAAAGAATGACGGGCGTCGATCTCCAACGAAGACCACTTTCACCGAGTGGAATATACCGGTCGAACAGATACTCGACCGCATTCAATACGAGGAGTTCCTTCGAAGGCCCAATCCACTTCAGCCAAACACTAAGTTCACGGCTGATAAAACTGTTTATTGTGATTTCCATCGAAGCCACGGCCATTCCACCGATCGGTGCTATCGGCTAAAGTTTTATCTCGAAGACTTGCTAAGAGAAGGCCATCTCCATGAATTCACCAGAGAAGGACAAGATCAACGTCGATCCTCTGCAAAGGGGAAAGAGGCTTGCTGGATTCATCAGATCTCTTCCAACCCATCATCTCTCACCGTGAATGCCAATATCTTTGGCATTCATGGATCATTGCACAATCAATCAGTGACCGGGAAGGAAGTCGATCGGCAAACTCGGCGCATCTTCCATGTTCGATCTACTGCAAATAAAGAAGATACCTGGATCGAGAAGCCCATCGAAGTTCTTGCTTGGCCGTCCATCGTCTTCAACGACACTGATCTTCAAGGAGTTCATACTCCACATCGAGACCCCCTGGTTTTGAAACTCATCATCGACGGAAGCACCGTCAATCGTATCCTCATCGACACCGGGAGTTCTATCGACATTATGTTCTCAGACTGCTTCAAACGTCTGGGACATAAATATCAAAGCCTCGACGTCGTTCCAACCGTGATCACTGGTTTCAACAGCGAACAAAGCATCACGGTGGGCGAATCGAAATTCACTCTGGACCTCAGCCGAGAAACTCGAGTCTCGGTGAGGTTTGCCATTATCGAAGGAGTATCCAGTTACAACGCCATCCTCGGGCGACCATTCCTCCATCAGATCAATGACATCTCCTCTTCTTATCATCAAATACTCAAGTTTGCAACTGGCGAAGGCATCGTCTGCATTCGAGGTGATCAGCAAGCTGGAAGGTCTTGTGAGGCTGCTGCGGCTAAGACAGAACGAAAGATCAACATTGCTCCTCCAAAGCGGCCACGAGACGAAGCTGGTCCCTCTTCTAAATAGCAATCAAAGGAGATTCCGCTGGCGGAACCTCCACCAATCGAATGGGAAGCGTCACCTTCAATTGAAGAAATCATCCCAATCAACATCAGTAGCGGAGATCTCCCTCGACAGACTTTCATTGGTACCGGTCTTAGTGACGCAGAAGCGCAAGACATGGTAACCTTCCTAAAGTCCAATATCGACGTCTTCGCTTGGAGTTTCGAAGACATGCCTGGGATCAATCCAGATGATGCTTGTCACCGACTTGCTATCAAAGAAGAGGTGAAGCCTGTCAAGCAGAAGCCACGCACCATCCGACCAGAGCTACAAATTGTTGTTCAAGAAGAAATCACCAAGCTACTCGCAGCAGGCTTCATCCGTGAAGTAGAGTATCCTACTTGGATCTCTAATATTGTTGCTGTTCCTAAGAAGAATGGGAAGGTCAGAGTCTGTATCGACTTCACCAATCTCAACAAGGCTTGCCCCAAAGACCCGTTCCCCATGCCAAGGATTGATAGACTCGTCGATGCCACTGCTGGCCACGAGCTATTGTCTTTCATGGATGGGTACTCTGGATATAATCAAATTCCTCTTCACACTGATGATCAAGAGAAGACATGTTTTGTGACTAGCCGAGGTCTCTACTGCTACAATGTCATGCCATTCGGCCTCAAGAATGCTGGTTCTACCTATCAAAGGTTAGTCACAAAGATGTTCGAAGATCAGATCGGTCGCAACGTCGAAGTCTATGTTGATGATCTCCTCACCAAGAGCTCCGTGCGAAGCAAGCATCTTTCTGATCTGGTGGAAACCTTTCAAGTTCTTCGAAAATATTGTATAAAGCTCAATCCACCCAAGTGCGCTTTCGGAGTTCAATCTGGAAAATTCCTGGGTCATCTTGTGACCAGGAGAGGTATTGAAGCCAATCCCGATCAAATTCGAGCTATCCTTGACATGCCATCACCTACTAATCGAAAGGAAGTACAGCGTCTCACTGGAAGACTTGCTGCCCTCAATCGGTTCATTTCAAAGTCTTCCGACAAGTGTAAGCCTCTCTTCGACAAACTACGAAAGGCAGACACCTCCGGCTGGAGTCCGATCTGTGAAGAAGCATTTCAAAGCATCAAGAAATATCTGGTGCAAGCTCCAATCTTGACGGCTCCACTTCCAAAAGAAGACCTGTGGCTTTATCTCGCCATGACCGATCAAGCAATCAGCGCGGTTCTAGTCAGTAGAAGAGAAGGCGTCAAGCATCCAGTCTACTACATCAGCCATACTCTCCTTCCAGCTGAAACTCGTTACTCAAAAACTGAGAAGGTTATCCTGGCCTTGCTCACTGCATCGCGCCGTCTCCAACCATACTTCGTCTCCCATCAGATCACTGTTGTTTCAGAACACTCGCTCAAAGATATCGTCGCCAAAGCTGGTCGAGCTGGTCGAATGACGAAATGGGTGATCGAAATGAGTGCTCTGGGGATTCAGTTCGAACCTCGCACTTCTATCAAAGGTCAAGCTGTTGCTGATTTTCTAGCTGACTTTCCAGTTGAAGACCCCATCACTTGGGAAGAAGATGTCGACATGCGCTTGGAAGATGAGAATAATCCTCCAATCAATCTTGCAACAAAACTTGATCCAAGTCTTGAGGCTATTGCTGCAACTCCTCCATGGAAGTTATACACTGATGGAGCTTCAAGTGCGATCGGCTCGGGAACTGGGATAGTCTTGGTATCCCCCGAACTTGATCATCTCCAGAAGGCCACTCTCCTCGGATTCACTGCCACCAACAACGAAGCCGAATACGAAGCACTCATTTCTGGACTCGAGATGGCGAAATCCCTGGGGGTGGATCGGATTATTGTCTATAGCGACTCTCAGTTGATCATAAGGCAAATCAATGGAGAATATACGGCTCGAGAAGAGAGAATGCAACTCTATTTGGCCTTAGTACGACGTCTTCAACAACGTTTTACTGAGGCCGAATTCATTCAAATCCCAAGAGCAGAGAACCGAGAAGCAGATGCCTTAGCCAATGTTGCCTCAGTTCTTGGAGACTCACTCGGAGGAAGGCAAATACAGATCGATTATCAAGAAGTGCCCAAGACCATCCCCGATCAACAGATCCTTGCTACTACAAAAGGATCTGGGGGTGGAGATCAACTGACATCGATCCTCACTACTACGAGTGAGCTTGAAGACTGGAGACGATCAATTTTTGACTTCTTCGAGCATGGCAAAATGCCAGAAGATTCAAATCAAGCTCGAAAACTTCAAAGGAAGCTCCCATGCTACATTCTGCAAGGAGAAGATTTATATTTCAAATCCCACAATGGGATATTGCTCAAGTGCCTTGGTCCCGAGCAAGCACAGGCAATCCTGATTGATATCCACTCTGGAGCTTGTGGGAATCATTCAGGAGGGAGGTCTCTTGAAGCCAAGACAAAACTACAAGGTTATTACTGGCCTACAATGGCAAAAGATGCTCGACAAGTTTTTCAAAGATGCAAGCCATGCCAACGACACGCTCGAGCTATCCATCTCCCTGCAGATGAGCTTCACCAACTATCAAGCCCCTGGCCTTTCCATCAATGGGGGTTAGATTTCTTGGGTCCTTTCCCTCCAACTCCGAGCAAGAAGAAGTATTTACTGTTGGCCACTGATTACTTTACCAAATGGGTTGAAGCTGTGCCCCTCTTCCGAGAGACTGACGACGAAGTGATCAAATTCATTCGGCACAACATCTTCTCAAGGTTCGGTACACCTCAAGTTCTTGTTGCTGACAATGGAGCTCAATTTGATTCCGACAAATTCCGAGAGTTCTGTCTGAACAACGGTATCAAGCTATTCTATTCAACTCCAAGATATCCTTAATGCAATAGTCAGGATGAAGCCTCAAATAGAGCTATTCTTGGTATACTCAAGAAGAAACTCAACGACAAGAAAGGATTGTGGGAGCAGGTCCTACCTGAAGTTCTTTGGGGGTATCGCACAACTCAGAGAAGATCAACAGGGTTCTCACCCTTTCGTCTAACATATGGATCGGAAGCAGTACTCCCAACAGAAAACATATCCAGTACTCTGAAGACCAGGGCAGTTGAAGAAGGAATCAACGAAGAGCTTTGGATCAATGATCTAGACTTCTCTGAAGAACTACGAGACCAAGCCTCCCTTCGTGTGGCCAAGTATCAGTAGAAGATCAAACGAGCCTACGACGAGAAAGTCTACAAGAGACAGTTCCCAGTGGGTAGTCTAGTTCTCAGAGCAGTTTTCTACAACACCAAAGAACACAGTAGTGGGAAGCTTGCTCCTAACTGGGAAGGTCCATATATCGTTGAATCAATAGGAGGCAAAGGTTCTTACAGACTGATCTCACCAGAAGGAGATAGATTGCCTCGAGCTTGGAACTCTAGACACCTCAAGTTGTTCTACCCATGATGTAAACTATGTGATGAATAAAGATCTCTTTCAAGTGTTCAAATGTGCAAGTGTTCAGCTCTTCAATTCAAGTTCTGAAGCAGTTTCAAATTATCTACATTCAAGTTGCCAAGTCTTTTAACAAGTTTGGGTGTTGAGTTGCGACTCAACCCCTTACTAAATGTTAAACTGACCTTCAAATTTCAAATATTCAATTTCAATCAATTTCAATATCGTCTAACAGGTTTGGGTGCTTGAGTTGCGACTCAACCCCTCACATTCAAATGTTACACGAATTCAAGTTTAATTTTCAAGTTACAATAAGTTTAGGTAATCGAATTGTGACTCGACCCCTTACATTTCAAAGATTGTATCTATTTTAATGCCATCCAGAACACAGCATTCAAAGAGTTCAAACACAAGACATTCAACTCAAGAGACATTCAATTTTCACATATCAAAAAGATATCTTCTATTATCAAAAATTTGTCAATTACAATTTCGAGCTGTTACATATCAAAAGTTTACAAGTGTAAACCGCAAAGAAAAAGGCAAAAACACATCAGGGCTTGGCTACGCTTGGAGCGTGCGACTTCTCCCCTTCAGATTCGCAACGAGCCTTGCTCGCAACCGAAGCTTTAGAAGATCGGACACTGCTGACATGTGCCCTGAGTGCCTCTGCCGCTTTCTCAGCTGTCTCCTTGTAAATCTTGCATTCAGACAGCGCATGCTCCAACGCCTTCTTGGAAATCTCCTCTTCGGCAGTGAAAGCAGCGTGTTGAACAGCAAGTTGTTCTTTCAGCTCCTGGATCTCGTTGGCGCGACCACAAGACACGTCCTCAACCTTGACGATCCGATTCTTCAAGGACTCGAGTTCGTGACTCTGCGCCTCACAACGGTCCTGCAGCCCCTTGATCTCCAGCTTCCCCTTGCGAAGATCCTCGATCTTGGCCTTGAGAGAGGTTTTCTTCGAAGACAGGAGTTCCCTCAGCCTATCTCTCTCCTCGCTCACAGTCTTCAGTTCGGCTGTCAAACGGGATACCTCAGATACGGCCTCCCGTTCTCCCGCCCTCCTGGAGAGTTTGCTCGCGATTCTCAAAACTGCTGAGCTCTGCAGATGGACAAAGAGTTAGAATTATTCTGAAGATAATATTCAAATACTTGATCAAGCAAATGCACATACCACAACTTCAAGCCTATCGAAGGCTTCGTCAAAAGGAGCATCCGGAAGGTTGCAAAGCTTCCGAATCACACCAGTGGGGTGGTTGATATCAACATCACCCAAGCTCTTCATCTTCGGAGTCGAGCCAGCAGGCGTACCTGCAATCGACACAAGAATTCAAAGGGTTAGAATATTTTCGAGCTTCAACGGCAAGGCAATCAAAGCAAGTTAGTGCAGATACCTGAAGCCTCGACCTGAGGAGCTTTTCCCTTCCCACGGTCGGAGCTCTTACCCTTGGGGGTCGACTTCTCCTTGATGGGGGTTGGCTCTGACAAGGGTTGGGGGGTAGCCTCACCCACCCGGCTTTCTCTCTCCAAATGAGCAGGAGAGGGAACATCCCGAGGAGGTGAAGCACCCCCTTCATCTTCTCGCCTGAGCCCTGCCACCATGGCAGCTACCTCCTCAGCCAGAGATCGTGAGGGGTGTGGGGGTTGTTCAACCTCCACACCCCCACTTATAGTTGCCCCTTCGAGACGGGGAACCTCGGGAGGTACCTGATCGAGGGGTGTAGGGTTGCTTCCAACCCCACCACTCCCCGATACCTTAATCTTGAAGCGCAGTGGGTTCTTCTGCAACTCCCCAAAGTGATAAGTAGGAATCACCCTAGGGCCATCGCCCATTGCGTCCATTACCCCCTCCATTTTACGAGCCTTTGCCTCGTCTATGAGGATCGACTGCGAATCCTCATTAGCACCACCAATGGGGGTGGGAGGAATTTCTTCCTCGCCACCCCCATGTCCTTGACCACCATCAGTGGGGGTGGGAGGAATCTCTTCCTCACCACCCCCATCCTCATCATCATCGTCTTCTCCATCTTCTTCCCCATCGCTGCTTGTGCCCTCGCCCTCCTCATCTTCACCTTCCTCCTCCCTCTCTACCTCCTCTTCTTCATCTTCCTCCTCCTTTTTCTTCTCATCCTCCTCCTGTTTAATGGGGATCTTTCTCTTCTTCTTCGCCGGACCCCTCTGAATCACCAATTTCTCCTCTGTGGGAAGTGCGCGCCTGGCTCCATAAGCCTTCTTCTCGAATCGAAGCCTTCTAACAATTTTTCCAGACTGAGGGTCCTCCTCATAATCAGAGTAGATAACCTCGTTATCTTCGTAGCGAAGCTTCGATCGGTGGAGGAGGTTGGCTTTGCCATATCGGACTGGGCAATTCGAGAATTGCTTCCACGATCTAGTCCCGCATGTCAGCTCCAGGAAGAGGTTGTCAAGGGCCCCTACTCGCTCTGGAGGCCAAGAGAGAGCTCCTCCTGTGCAGTACATGTCAATCTCTTCATGCACCTTGTATCGGGGAACCTCCGGAACAGACATTGGAGTCCACGCACCAGACACTGACAGCGGCCAGTCAGTATAGAGTTTGTCGGAGCCAATGGTGTCAGCAATCGGGCAGAGGGCGGTGACACCTGTCAAGTAGTAGAACGGGTTGTCCTTCCTTCAAGCCCATCGGTAATGGTAATAGAAATACCCCAGCTCGATTCGGGCTTCTTCACCTTCAGGGAGGCTGGAGTAGCATTCCCTTAGCTCCTTCTGAAAGTCCGACTCTACGCGACAGAAAGCGTAGATGATCCTCCAGGAGTTCCCGGTAACCTGCCCGGGACAGAGACCGGAGGCGTTCAGCAACCTCGCGGCGAAAGGCGGCAGCGGAAGGCGCAGTCCACAGTTGAGCTGGCCGATCGTGACGATGGTTCCCATCACTTGTTCCTTGCTCGCCCACGAGACAAAGATCGTCCGCCTATCAACGCCAAAAGCAGTTAGAACTCCAGGGAGCGCTGGTCGAGCCTTTCCCTCTGTGAAGCATGCCAGCAACTCCTACAGCTTCGCCCTCTTTACATCTGTCAGTTTACTGCCAATATGGTACCCAAACTCCATCTCCGCCTCCAAAGGTAGCTGAGGGCAGAGGACAAACTTTGCCTTGGGGATCTGCTCTGGCCTTGACGGTACAGAAGCAAATCCCACTCCTTGGTGCCTCTTGCCCAGTTGGCCAAGCTCGATCAATTCTGCCCTGCCTTTGCCTCGGCCCTTCGGAATAGAAGAGACCTCGACAACTTCCTTGCCCTTCCTCTTGGAAGGAACCGCACTCTTCTTCGAACTGCCCGAAGACGCCATTTGACCGATCGAAAGGAGATGAAGAACAAGAGATTGGAAGCAAAAGAGTTCTGAACTTTGAAAAATTCTGAAAGCGTGAGGGGAAAATGACGGCGAGAGAGACTTATATACCCAGGGTAAAACGACACGCAAATCGAGAAGACATGTGTCTTCACTATATCAAATCGCGTGTTTTTGCAGGTACACGTGGCATCCATCCATAGCAAGCGCAAAATCAGGCGAACCGTCGGACCAGACGAAGCGTCAGACCTACCGGTCCGCGTAAACCAACGGTCCAAACAAACCACCGGTTTGAGTGAACCGGACCGCCGGTTCAAAGCCACATTCCGGCCAACCAAGGATTCAAAGCAGAAAAAATCAAACTCCATCGATATTCAAGACTGCCAAAGTTCAAAGAAGAAGCACAAGCTATACCACTTCCTCAAAAGTACAGGTTCAAGACTTTAACCTTGACCGGCTGATTTTAGCCATTAGGTCAAATTTGACCGTTCGGTCAAAATCAACCGATCGGTCGATTTTCTACTAGATCTGGCAAAAAACTGAGGTTTTTTGCCGATCACCCAAACCTTGACCGGCTGATTTTAGCCGTTCGGTCAAATTTGACCGTTCGGTCAAAATCAACCGATCGGTCGATTTTCTACTAGATCTGGCAAAAAACTGAGGTTTTTTGCCGATAACCCAAACCTTGACCGGCTGATTTTAGCCGTTCGGTCAAATTTGACCGTTCGGTCAAAATCAACCGATCGGTCGATTTTCTACTAGATCTGGCAAAAAACTGAGGTTTTTTGCCGATCACCCAAACCTTGACCGGCTGATTTTAGCCGTTCGGTCAAATTTGACCGTTCGGTCAAAATCAACCGATCGGTCGATTTTCTACTAGATCTAGCAAAAAACTGAGGTTTTTTGCCGATCACCCAAACCTTGACCGGCTGATTTTAGCCGTTCGGTCAAATTTGATCGTTCGGTCAAAACCAACCGATCGGTTGATTTTCTACTAGATCTGGCAAAAAACTGAGGTTTTTTGCCGATCACCCAAACCTTGACCGGCTGATTTTAGCCGTTCGGTCAAATTTGACCGTTCGGTCAAAATCAACCGATCGGTCGATTTTCTACTAGATCTGGCAAAAAACTAAGGTTTTTTGCCGATCACCCAAACCTTGACAGGCTGATTTTAGCCGTTCGGTCAAATTTGACTGTTCGGTCAAAATCAACCGATCGGTCGATTTTCTACTAGATCTGGCAAAAAACTGAGGTTTTTTGCCGATAACCCAAACCTTGGCCGGCTGATTTTAGCCGTTCGGTCAAATTTGACCGTTCGGTCAAAATCAACCGATCGGTCGATTTTCTACTAGATCTGGCAAAAAACTGAGGTTTTTTGCCGATAACCCAAACCTTGACCGGCTGATTTTAGCCGTTCGATCAAATTTGACCGTTCGGTCAAAATCAACCGATCAGTCGATTTTCTACTAGATCTGGCAAAAAACTGAGGTTTTTTGCCGATCACCCAAACCTTGACCGGCTGATTTTAGCCGTTCGGTCAAATTTGACCGTTCGGTCAAAATCAACCGATTGGTCGATTTTCTACTAGATCTGGCAAAAAAGTGAGGTTTTTTGCCGATCACCCAAACCTTGACCGGCTGATTTTGGCTGTTCGGTCAAATTTGACCGTTCGGTCAAAATCAACCGATCGGTCGATTTTCTACTAGATCTGGTAAAAAACCGAGGTTTTTTGCCGATCACCCAAACCTTGACCGGCTGATTTTAGCCGTTCGGTCCAATTTGACCGAACGGTCAAAATCAACCGATCGGTCAATTTTCTACTGGATCGGTCAAAAAACCATGTTTTTTGACCGATCACCCAATCCTTGACCGGTTGAAATTGATCGTTCGGTCAAACTTAACCGAACGGTCAAATTTGACCGATCGATCAAAATTGACCGATCGGTCAAAATCAACCGATCGGGCAATTTTCCACTGGATCGGTCAAAAAACCAAGTTTTTTGACCGATCACCCAATCCTTGACCGGTTGAACTTGACCGTTCGGTCAAACTTAACCGAACGGTCAAATTTGATCGAACGGTCAAAATCAACCGATCGGGCAATTTTCCACTGGATCGGTCAAAAAACCATGTTTTTTGATCGATCACCCAATCCTTGACCGGTTGAACTTGACCGTTCGGTCAAACTTAACCGAACGGTCAAATTTGACCGATCGGTCAAATTTGACCGATCGGTCAAATTTGACCGAACGGTCAAAATCAACCGATCGGGCAATTTTCCACTGGATCGGTCAAAAAACCATGTTTTTTGACCGATCACCCAATCCTTGACCGGTTGAAATTGACCGAACGGTCAAAATTAACCGATCGGTCAAAATTGATCGAACGGTCAAAATTGACCGATCGGTCGATTTTGACCGAACGGTCAATTTTGACCGAACGGTCAAATTTTGCCGAATGGTCAAATGTGACCGAACGGTCAAAATTGACCGATCGGTCAATTTTGACCGAACGGTCAATTTTGACCGAACGGTCAAGTTTGACCGTCCGATCAAAATTGACCGATCAGTCTTTTTTAACGCTAACACTCGACAAAGCTCCTCTGTGTGTGTGACAGGGGGTCGTTAGCTTTGCACCACGAATCCAAGCCAGCCAGATGATCTCTAGCTAACTTGGAGGGGGTAACTGTGGGTGCAAATTTTGGCAAAAAGTCTGCAAACAGCGGGACCCATCGGCCCTGCCTGGTGGGCCCCCGAATACAACAGCGGGACCCACCGGCCCTGCCTGGTGGGCCCCCGAAGACAACAAGCGGGACCCACCGGCCCTGCCTGGTGGGCCCCCAAAGACAACAAGCGGGACCCACCGGCCCTGCCTGGTGGGCCCCCGAAGACAACTGTGGGACCCACCGGCCCTGCTTGGTGGGCCCACGAAGACTACCACGAGACCCATCGGCCCTGCCTGGTGGGCCCCCGAAGGCTTTTTGAGGGACCCACCTGCCCTGTCTGGAGGATCCCCAGATACGGCAGCAGAAACCGCCATTAGTCCCGGAATTCCTCCCCAGGAAGTCTATAAATAGCAGAGCCTTCGAATGTAAAAAGATCGGACTTTCAAAACCTGAAACTCCAGAATTCAAACAAAAGCTCTGAAAACAGATCAGTGCCATCATCTGATATCTGTCTCAGAAACCTCTATCTCCTCTTACCCTCTACCTCACCTTGATCTTCGTCTTGTCTTTGAACAAGTCGAAGAAACTTCAGTGACACTCGGCCTGTCGAGGTCACTTCGAAACAAGTGTTAGTGAATTCGGGTTGCTCCCAATAGCACGGAGACGTAGGCTTCGGCTGAACTCCGAGATCACATCTCTCGTGTCAATTCTCTCTAAATGCTTCTCTGATTGCATTTCTCTTTGCCTGTATACTGGGAAAAGTTTCAACTTCGATCAACAGATCGACCAACGATCTTCAGCATCAACTTCAACTCCAATTGACTGGTGAGGCGAGGTCTTCGGGTTGGCACGAAGATTTTCCCCCACACGATCCATTCTAATTCCTTCGTACGATCCATTCTAATTCATTCGTACGATCTATTCTAATTCATTCGTAAGAACCATTCTAATTCATTCGTACGATCCATTCTAATTCATTCGTACGATCCATTCTAATTCATTTGCACGAATGTATCCATTCTAGTTCATTAGTACGATCCATTCTAATTCATTCGCACGATCCATTATAATTCATTCGTACGATCAATTCTAATTTTTTCGCACGAATGTATCCATTCTAATTCATTCGTACGATCCTGAATTAGAATGGATCGTACAAATGAATTAGAATGGATACCTTTGTGCATATGAATTTGAATGGATCGTACGAATGAATTAGAATGGATCATATTAATGAATTAGAATGGATCGTACGAATGAATTAGAATCGATACATTCGTCCGAATGAATTAGAATGGATCATACGAATGAGTAAGAATGGATCGTACGAATGGAATAGAATAGATTGTACGAATGAATTAGAATGGATCCTACGAATGAATTAGAATGGATCGTGTGAAATAATTAGAATGGATTGTATGAATGAATTAGAATGGATCGTATGAATGAATTAGAATGGATCGTGCGAATGAATTCGAATGGATCGTACGAATTCATTCTAATTCATTCATACAATCCATTCTAATTCTTTCACACGATCCATTCTAATTCATTCGTACGTTCCATTCTAATTCATTAGGACGATCCATGCTAATTCATTCGTTCGATCAATTCTAATTCATTAGCACGATCCATTCTTATTCATTCGTACGATCCATCCTAATTCATTCGCACGATCCATTCTAATTCATTCATAGGATCCATTCTAATTCATTCATACGATCTATTCTAATTCTTTCGCACGAATGTATCTATTCTAATTCATTCGCACGAATGTATCAATTCTAATTCATTCGTACGAACCATTCTAATTCATTCGTACAATCCATTCGAATTCATTCGCACGATCCATTCTAATTCATTCATATGATCCATTCTAATTCATTCATACAATCCATTCTAATTCTTTCACACGATCCATTCTAATTCATTCGTACGATCCATTCTAATTCATTCGTACAATCCATTCTATTTCATTCGTACGATCCATTCTTACTCATTCGTATGATCCATTCTAATTCATTCGTATGATCCATTCTAATTCATTCATACGATCCATTATAATTCATTCGTACGATCCATTCTAATTCATTCGCACGAATGTATCCATTCTAGTTCATTCGTACGATCCATTCTAATTCATTCGCACGATCCATTCTAATTCATTCGCACGATCCATTCTAATTCATTCGTACGATCCATTCTAATTCATTCATACGATCCATTCTAATTCATTCGTACGATCCATTCTAATTCATTCGTACAATCTATTCTAATTCATTCGTACGAATGGATACTTTCGTGTGAATGAATTAGAATGGATCGTACGAATGAGTAAGAATGGATTGTACGAATGAAATAGAATAGATTGCACGAATGAATTAGAATGGATCGTACGAATGAATTAGAATGGATCGTGTGAACGAATTAGAATGGATTGTATGAATGAATTAGAATGGATCGTACGAAGGAATTAGAATGGATCGTAGGAATGAATTAGAATGGATCGTACGAATGAATTAGAATTGATCGTACGAATGAATTAGAATGGATCGTACGAATGAATTAGAATGGATCGTGTGAAAGAATTAGAATGGATCGTACGAATGAATTCTAATTCATTCGTACGATCCATTCTAATTCATTCGCACGAATGTATCCATTCTAGTTCATTCGTACGATCCATTCTAATTCATTCGCACGATCCATTCTAATTCATTCGTACGATCCATTCTAATTCATTCATACGATCCATTCTAATTCATTCGTACGATCCATTCTAATTCATTCGTACAATCTATTCTAATTCATTCGTACGAATGGATACTTTCGTGTGAATGAATTAGAATGGATCGTACGAATGAGTAAGAATGGATCGTACGAATGAAATAGAATAGATTGCACGAATGAATTAGAATGGATCGTACGAATGAATTAGAATGGATCGTGTGAACGAATTAGAATGGATTGTATGAATGAATTAGAATGGATCGTACGAAGGAATTAGAATGGATCGTAGGAATGAATTAGAATAGATCGTATGAATGAATTAGAATTGATCGTACGAATGAATTAGAATGGATCGTACGAATGAATTAGAATGGATCGTGTGAAAGAATTAGAATGGATCGTACGAATGAATTAGAATGGATCGTGCGAATGAATTAGAATGGATCGTACGAATGAATTAGAATGGATCGTGCTAATTAATTAGAATTGATCGAACGAATGAATTAGCATGGATCGTGCATTCGTACGATCCATTCTAATTCATTCTTAAGATCCATTCTAATTCATTCGTACGATCCATTCTAATTCATTCGTACGATCCATTCTAATTCATTCGCATGAATGTATCCATTCTAGTTCATTCGTACTATCCATTCTAATTCATTCATACGATCCATTCTAATTCATCCATAGGATCTATTCTAATTCATTCATACAATCCAGTCTAATTCTTTCACACGATCCATTCTAATTCATTCGTACGATCCATTCTAATTCATTCGCACAATCCATTCTATTTCATTCGTACGATCCATTCTTACTCTTTTGTATGATCCATTCTAATTCATTCGCACGAATGTATCCATAATGGATCATACGAATGAGTAAGAATGGATCGTACGAATGAAATAGAATGGATTGTGCGAAAGAATTAGAATGGACCGTACGAATGAATTAGAATGGATACATTCGTGCGAATGAATTAGAATGGATCGGACGAATGAATTAGAATGGATCGTACGAATGAATTAGAATGGATCGTACGAATAAATTAGAATGGATACATTCGTCCGAATGAATTAGAATGGATCATACGAATGAGTAAGAATAGATCGTACGAATGAAATAGAATAGTTTGTACGAATGAATTTGAATGGATCCTACGAATGAATTAGAATAGATCGTACGAATGAATTAGAATGGATCGTACGAATGAATTAGAATGGATTGTACGAAGGAATTAGAATGGATCGTACGAATGAATTAGAATGGATCGTACGAATGAATTAGATTAGATCGTACGAATGAATTAGAATGGATCGTACGAAGGAATTAGAATGGATCGTACGAATGAATTAGAATGGATATATTCGTGCAAATGAATTAGAATGGATCGTATGAATGTATTAGAATGGATCATATGAGTGAATTAGAATGGATCGTACGAATGAATTAGAATGGATTGTGTTGGGGGTAGCTGAAATCTGCTTTAGAGTTCGCCCCCCCCTCTCAGCGCTCACCAAATCACCTTGACAGGGAGCGAGATCCACATTGGGCTGAAGGGGCTTTAGGCTAAAAGCTCGCTCAGGAGCTTGCCCAAGCTCACGCAGGAGTTCGCTGAAGATGGCAGCGGGAGTTAGACCGTCATGCATACAAAGATACCGGTACCACAAACGCCCCTAGCTCACGCAGGAGCTCGCCCAAGCTCACGCAGGAGCTTGCCCAGGGAGCGAGCTCCGCGTTGGGCCAAAGGGGCCTTAGGCAAAGAGTTCGCTCAGGAGCTCGATCAAGCTCGCTCAGGAGCTCGCCCAAACTCGCTCAGGAGCTCGCCCAAGCTCGCCAAGGAGCTCGCTCAGGAGCTCGCCCAAGCTCGCCAAGGAGCTCACTCAGGAGCTCGCCCAAGCTCGCCAAGGAGCTCACTCAGGAGCTCGCCCAAGCTCGCCAGAACTCCCCAGTTTATCGAAGAGGTCGCTCCCGCGGGGTCCGACTCTTGGTAGATATGGAAGAGAAGGTGGAGCAATGGAGGGCAAGCTCGCCCTGGCTTCCCACCGGAGGTCGCCCACAGTGCCCGAAGACCTCCCAGACTTGAATATTTCAGAATAGCCAGCTGGCAGCAACAAGAAAGATGCTCTCCCCCACTCAAACCGCCTGGTAGGCTCGACGACAAAGAATGTCAGGGTGTGAGTACCAAGGACTGTCAGAGACCCACGCGAGCCGGATCGTGGGGGTCTAGAAGGCTCAGGAAGAATCTCCACATGTCGGGCCAAGGTAGGCCGCCGATTGCTATAAATGCTCACCCCCAGGCTCCATAGTAGAGATTTGAAACCCTATTCCCTTACCCTTTCGTCTACCCCAGCTCGCCGTTGTGAACCTGAGACTGACTTGAGCGTCGGAGGGTCTACGCTCCTACGGGAGCCAGCCGTTCTAACGCTTTTTCTTTGTCTTGCAGGCAGCCCGCACGGACCAGCGAAAACATCCCCCGAACATTTGGCGCCGTCTGTGGGATCTTCGACTGGTTCCTGCAAGAACGCCCCCGACCACGCGGTTGAGCGCCGTCGGCTCTCGTGACCCCAAAGATGGCTCCGGCGACAAGGGGACGCAGGCGACCAAGGACCCGTGCGAGGTCTGTGCGCAGCGAACCTCCTGTTGAGACCCCTCAGCCCCAGGTCCCGCTCAGTGACCAGCTCTTGTTGGAGATGCTGGCCACCCAGCGGGCCATGATGGAGGAACTGACGTGATTGCGTCAGGCTCCGACGGCCAGCCGACGGTCTGGGCCGGTGAAGACGGCGTCTCCGGTGCGACCACCGGCATCAACATCGTATCCGCCCACGACCGTTCCGGCAGGCAGGTTTTCCGCCCGGAACCCCCGGTCGAGAGAGCGGCCGCGCGTGGGGTGCCAGAAACCCCGCTTACGAGGCTGCAGAAGCTAGTAACCCAACGGTCTAGCAACCAGGCGAACTCGCGGGCGACCATCCCTCGCCGCCGTAGCCGGAGCGCCGACTCTAATGAGTCGGAGGCGAGGTCTCTAGACCGGGATCGTGACCCGCGTCATCGGCGACGTGGGAAAGAGCCCGCGGTGGCTATACCTTCCGAAGCTCGAGAGGCAACGGCCTCCCACAGACCAACCGCCACGATGAAGGAATCCACGGGCGAACAGTGAGGAGGCCGCCGAGCGGTAGCCCCCGAGGGTCGTCGCGGGGCGGATCCGAACCTCCCTCGAGGGAGCGTGCACGGCCGCCTAGGACCTGCGCAGCAGCCTCTGGGAGTTTTCCCCGGGCACTGGCAGCGACCTAACGCGACGGTAGACCTGCTGGAGGACCTCGCCGCCCACGGGGGTAGCTCGCCCTTCACGAGCGAGGTGCACCAAGGAGGGTTCCCTCACCATTGGACCCCGCCTAAGTTTGTACTGTTCGATGGATCGCAAGATCCAGTCGACCACCTATTAGCTTACCGGAAGCTGTTATTCTTCCGGGACCAAGATCATGTTTTGTGCCGGGCTTTCCCGAGCAGCTTGACGGGCACGGCGTTAAATTGGTTCCACAAATTACCGTCGGGCACCATTCCAGACTTCCCAACTCTCTCCAGGTTGTTTCTGGAGCAGTATCGGTGCAACAGACAGCCCCCTAAGAGGATCGAGTCCCTTTTCACTTTGACCATGGGAGCCCGCGAAACTCTTCGAAGCTTCGCGACGTGCTTCCGAAACGCCTACCTCGCTCTGGAGGACGCTGTCGGCCAAGATCGCACGACGATGAGCGCGTTCCGGAACGCCCTCTCCGAGGGAAGCAAGCTTTATGACGCCCTGGTAATCAAGGATCCCCGCACGATCGTCGAGCTATTCGCCCTTGTCCAGTAACACATCAAGCTCGATGATGCAGTATTAGACCGTAAGGGAAAGGCAGTCGAGCAGCGACCTCCTCCGGCTCTGCGACCTCTCGTCGTTAAGGCCGTGGAGAGGCAGGAGGTGCCACAGGTGGCACCTTTGCCCGGACCACCCGCAGCTCCTGCCGTACAGCCCGCTGAAGCCCCCCAGGTGGTCGCTGGAAGGCCGGCGAACTGGCGCCTGCCTCCGGGACCCGGGGAGCGGGATTTCACCGTGTTGACCCACTCGCTAGGACAAATCTTTCACCAGATTCGGAACGAACCTTTCTTTCAGTATCCACCCCCCCTGCAGGTCGGGGAGCCCGGCTCAACCGATAACTCGCGGCGGTGTGCCTTTCATCGCAGCCCCGGGCATCACACCAACAGATGCCGGGCTCTGAAGAACCACCTCGAGGACTTGGTCACCCAGGGCCATTTGAATCAGTTTATTTCGCCTCCAAGGAGGTTCGAGGTGATACCGGCACGGGCTCCTCGGGAGGGAGATCGTCCGGAGCCCGCTGAGCCCGCCCTACCTCCACCACCTCCGGGAGGGCCGGCAGTCTGTCACACCATCAGTGGGCGCCTGAACGGCCCAAGATCCAGCAACGAGGTTCGGCGACAAGTCAGGGAGATGGAGCGGGCTCAGAAGGTATTCTCCGTTTCACTAACTCCTGTACTGCACCAAACACCAAGGGTAGAAGCCCGAGACTTTATCTAGTTCTCGGAGGAGGACATGGCCGGGGTGGTTACCCCCCACAATGATCCCCTCGTCATACGCCTTATGATGGCGAACATCGAAGTAAGGCGGGTCCTGGTTGACCCAGGAAGTGCCGTAGACATCCTGTTCTTGTCGGCCTTCCAGCGGATGGGGTTGAGACAAGTTGATTTGTCTCCCTCAACGGGCTCGCTCACCGGTTTCACCGGCGAGGTCGCTAAGGTGGTAGGGGAGATAACCCTCACCGTAACGGCGGGCCCGGAGGTGCGTCAAGTCCGTTTCGCGGTGGTGGACGGGCAGTCCGCATTCAATGCCATCCTGGGGCGACCCTGGTTGAGGCAGATGAAAGCGGTGTCCTCGCCTAATCACCAGGCCCTCAAGCTTCCCACCAGCGGAGGGGTCGTGGTAATTCGAGGTGACCAGGTCGCTGCTACCAGGTGCGAGCAGGACGTCTTTCACCTCGCAAACGTTGAGGTCGCGGAGGCCAAGAGGCCCGCGCCCTCCTAGCAATTAACGCCAACCTCAAGCGGGCTCCCTCAAAGCCCGAGAGAGGTCGCCTCGCTTGGATCCCCCACTCTACCCCCGGGTGGTAGCGGCGTGGATTTTGAGCTCGAGGAGAAAGGCTGCCTACCAGGGACCCTCCAGAAAGGAAGTTTTCCCATTGCCGAGCCGCTACAAGAAGTCAATATCGGTAGCGAGGACGGACCGAGGATTGTTAGTCTCGGGACCTCGCTAACCAAGGGCGAGGTCCTGGCCCTGACCAATATACTCAGGGAATACCGCGATGTATTCGCCTGGAGCTTCGCGGACATGCCAGGGATTGACCCGGAGGTCTCCTGTCATCGTCTGCACACCATGAAAGAATTCCCGCCGGTCAAGCAAAAAGCTCGGCACGTATCAGCTGCGAAGTCCATCGCAGTGGCGGCGGAGATAGACAAACTAGAGCGAGCTGGCTTTATTCGCGAGGCGCACTTTCCCGAGTGGATCTCCAACATCGTGGCGGTGCCCAAGAAGAGCGGGGCTGTCAGAGTGTGCATTGACTTCTCCGACCTCAATAAGGCATGCCCGAAGGATGGTTTTCCACTTCCACGAATAGGCGCACTGGTCGACGCAGCTGTCGGGTTCCAGGCCCTGTCCTTCATGGATGGATATTCAGGGTATAACCAGATACCTCTACACGTCGATGATCAAGAGAAGACCGCTTTCTATTCTGGGGCGGGCTACCAGAAGCTATTCTGCTATCGAGTGATGCCTTTCGGACTTAAGAATGCTGGAGCGACCTACCAAAGGTTAGTCACTCAGATGTTTAAAGATCAGATCGGCAAAAATGTCGAAGTTTATGTAAACGACCTTCTGGTAAAGAGTCGAGAGCGAGAAGGGCACGTTGCCGACCTCCGCGAAATCTTCGAAGTATTGAGAAAGTACCAAATGAGGCTGAACCCGACGAAGTGCGCATTCGGGGTGACTTCTGGGAAATTCCTAGGGTACTTGGTCACCCACAGGGGGATCGAGGCGGACCCTGGGCAAATCCGAGCGCTTGTCGAGATGCCCGCACCAAGAACCCGGCAGGAAGTCCAGAGGTTGAGCGGGCGAATTACCGCTCTCAATCGATTCATCTCCAAATCCTCAGACAACTGCCGACCTCTTTTCGGGCTACTTCGAAAAGGAGCGAGCATATGTTGGGATGAAAAGTGCGAGCGCGCTTTTCAGAAGATCAAGGACTATCTGGCGAGCCCGCCAATCCTAGCGGTGCCTAAGGAGGGTGCCGAGCTGGGCGTGTACCTGGCAGTCACCGAGAATGCGGTGAGCGGTGTCCTTGTTGTGGAAGAAGCAAAGGTGGAGCGGCCTGTCTACTTTGTAAGCCACACAATGCTTCCCGCCGAGCTCCGGTATCGACCAATCGAGAAGGTCGCATTGGCCTTGGTCCTTACCGCGAGAAAGCTTCACCCCTACTTCTCGGCGCACACTGTCAAGGTCATCACAGAGCACCCTCTAAAGAGCGCGCTCTCTAGACCCTCGGTAGCCGGTAGGCTGTATCGGTGGTCCGCCGAGCTCGCCGCCTATGGTTTGGAATATGTCCCTCGAGTTGCTGTCAAAGGGCAGTCTCTCGCCGAGTTCTTGGCGGACTTCCCCATAGAAGAACCGGTCCAGTACCAGGAGGATGAGCCAACTGAGGCACACCCTGGGAAGGCGAGGTTCTTGGACGACCAAGGCGAGCTTCCTCCAACTAAGCGTTCAGAGGAGGCGGGCTGGGAATTATTCGTCGATGGATCCTCCAACGCTTTGGGGGCCGGGATCGGGGTTGCACTGATCGCTCAATCGGTAGTCCTTGAGAAATCAGTCCGGCTGAATTTCGCGGCAACCAACAATGAGGCCGAGTATGAGGCACTGCTCGCTGGGCTAGAGCTCGCTCAAGAGGTAGGCGCCAAACGCTTGAAGGTTTTCAGCGATTCCCAGCTAATTATTTTCCAAATCAATGGAGAGTATGCCTCCCGGGATGCGCGAATGGCGGGCTATGTGGATCTGGTAAAAGGCAAGGCCGCAGAGTTCGAAAAGATCTCTTTCGAGCAAATCCCTCGAGCCGATAATAGGCGAGCTGATGCATTGGCAAATGCTGCCTCCCTGCTGGGAACATCAGAAGCTCGCCAGATTCTCATCGAGGTCCAGAATCAGTCTCGGCTCCGACTGATAGAGCCCGCTGTTAACCAAGTCTCCACCGACGTACCACCCAGCGGGTGGACCGCCCCCATTCTTCGTTTTCTCCAGAAGGGCGAGCTTCCAGAGGATAAAGAGGAAGCCCGGCGAGTGGAGAAATGCGCTGGGCGCTATCTCATTCTCTGGGATCGCCTTTTTCGAAGATCTTTTGGTGGGCCAAATCTTCATTGCGTCAAGAGCCCGAAAATCGAAGAAGTTTTAAATTGCATTCACTCTGGAGAGCTGGGAAACCACGCTGGAGGGCGGTCTCTAGCTGCGAAAGTACGGAGGCAAGGATACTGGTGGCCCACTCTGGAGCAAGATGCTTTGAAGATCGCACAAAGCTGCATCCAATGCCAGAAGCACGCCACCACAAATCATATGCCCGCAGAGGAACTGCATCCTCTGGCGAGCCCCTGACCGTTTCAACAATGGGGGTTGGATATTATGGGACCTTTCCCCGTATTAACCCGGCAAAAGAAATTCATCTTAGTGGCAACGGACTACTTCACCAAATGGGTGGAAGCGGTCCCGCTAGCTAAGATAGGCGAAAAGCAAGTGAGAGACTTCCTTTGGAAGAATATTTTCTGCCGGTTCGGTCTGCCTCGGGTACTTATCACCGACAATGGTCGCCAGTTCGACAATCGCTTGATCAGAAGCTTTTGTGCTGAATATGGAGTCGACCTAAGGTTCTCGTCCCCAAGGTACCCTCAAAGCAACGGGCAGGCCGAAGCAACGAATCGCGTGATCCTAGACAACCTCAAGAAAAGGCTGGAAGGGAAAAAAGGATTGTGGGAGCAGGAGCTCGATGGAGTCTTGTGGGCCTATCGCACTACTCCACGTCGCTCAACTAACGAGTCCCCTTTCAGTCTCACTTTTGGTTGCGAGGCCGTGCTACCTATCGAAGCCGAGCTGCCCACTGAAAGAACGCTTGCGTCAGAGGAGGTCGACAACGACGAACTGCTCGCCGACTCCCTCGATCAGCTCGAAGAAAGACGAGAGCGCGCCAATCTACACCTCACCGGATATAGACAGGAAATGAAGCGCGCCTATGACAAAAGAGTCCGCCACCGGGCATTCAAGGCTGGCGATCTGGTGATGAGAAAGGTGTTCGCAAACACGCAAGAGCCTAATGCAGGAAAGCTCGCGGCGAACTGGGAAGGCCCCTACATAGTACACGAAGCAGGAAACTCGGGGGCTTACCGGTTGATGACCGCTGGAGGCGACCTGTTAGAGCGACCTTGGAACGCTTTGCACCTTCGCAAGTTTTATGCCTAAGGGAATTTTTGTAAATCATCTTCTGAAGTTATGAATGAGCGATGGGGGTTTCAACAAGGAATTTAACTCGAGAGCTCGGCGCAGCATAGAGCCCGCATGATCTGTAAAGTACAGTCCGCCGCTGAGCGGACTTAAAGCAAGACCGGGATCCTCAGAGGCAGCCAGTGGGCGACCTTGAGCTTCCCGGGGCAGTCCGTCGTTGTGCGGACTTAAAGCAAGACTGGGATCCTCAGAGGCAGCCAGTGGGCGACCTTGAGCTTCCCGGGGCAGTCCGCCGTTGTGCGGACTTAAAGCAAGACCGGGATCCTCAGAGGCAGCCAGTGGGCGACCTTGAGATTCCCGGGGCAGTCAGCCGTTGTGCGGACTTAAAGCAAGACCGGGATCCTCAGAGGCAGCCATTGGGCGACCTTGAGATTCCCGAGGAAGTCCGCTGCCTAGTGGACTCTAAACCTAACCAGGATCCTTCGCGTTCACCTGCCATGAACGGAAGCATCCTGGCGTTGGCATACCCCTCGAAGGGCGAGCCCGCCGAACAGGATCATCGAGGGAAATTAACCGGGCAGGGGGCAGCTAGCACTTATTAGTTTCCTTTTAAAATAAAAATGGTTTAAGTCTCTGAGTGTAGGGAAGTTTTTGAAGTCTTTTGGTTCGCTTATCGTTTTCCGGGCTCAGAGACTATTGGGTTTTAGCGAGCATACCGAGTTTTTCGTTTGCATATACTTTAAAATAAAAAGGTTGAATCGAATTAGCTGCCTCGCCCGGGGTATCACTCTCGAGATCGCTGCGCAACTCCTAAAGCGGACTCATGAGCAACACAGAGAGAGAAAGAAACGCAGAGGCGAGCTCAAGTTCATTTCATTCATTGTTTAAAAGTACATCGAAGGGGTTACAAAGGAATGGAACCTAAGCAGGGCCAGCACCCGCGCCGTCGTCATCGCCGCGCTTTCTCTTTTTCGACCTTTCGGCCTTATACTTCTCGATGGCATCGAGCGCGCCTTTCCGCAGGAGCTCGTCGAGCTGCGACTGGAGGCGGTTTTGCTGAGAGCGGAGGTCTTGGAGATGCGTTTCCCTCAGAGACGCGATCTCATCCCTAGAAGCCGCCACCTGACGTTGAAGCTCGGAGATTTCCTTTTGGGCGGCCTCTTCAGCTCGACGAGCCCCTTGCAGATCGGATAGGGCGCGGTCACGGGCGTCCTCTACCGAAGCCAGCGTGGTGGTGAAGGTGGCGGCCCGCTGGCGCAGTTCGTCGACCTCCGTGTTAGAGGAGGCGACCTGCTGGCACAGCTGGTCCACTTCAGCCCGCAGCTCGCCCGACCGGTCCATTTGGCGAATACGGTGGATGTGCTCGTCTACTCTCCTCTCCGAGCCAAGGAGAGTGTCATCGTAGGGGGCGACCGTGTCCCCCGCAACGCCAGCGACCTCATCGGCGAGGGCCCGGCTGACCCGCTCTACCTATGCCAAGGTAAAACAGTTAGAGAAAGTCTTAGGAGATATTTGGATCAGAAAGGGATGTGAGCCAAAGAAGTGTGAAGGTAATCTTACCTCGAGGAGCCGGTTGATAAGGGCGATGTAGGGAGTCCGGGCGAAAACACAAGATCGCCCACGGCTGGTTCCCGCAGCTCGCCCGAGGCAGACCCTGACCGCGCATGACAAGCTCGCACCGGAAGGAGATCGCTTATGGCTGACACTCCCGGCCCGCCCAGCGTTTGTGAAATACTGGGAGTCAAAACTCTCGGCGCAGATCGCCCAAGGCTGGTGCCCGCAGCTCGCCCGAGGCAGACCCTGACCGCGCGTGATGAGCTCGCACCGGAAGGAGATCGCTCGTGGCTGACGCTCCCGGCCTGCCCAGCATTTGTGAAATACTGGGAGGCAAAACTCCCGGCGCAGATCACCCAAGGCTGGTGCCCGCAGCTCACCCGAGGCAGACCCTGACTGCACGTGATGAGCTCGCGCCGGAAGGAGATCGCTCATGGCTGACGCTCCCGGCCTGCCCAGCATTTGTGAAATACTGGGAGTCAAAACTCTCGACGCAGATCGCCCAAGGCTGGTGCCCGCAGCTCGCCCGAGGCAGACTCTGACCGCGCGTGACAAGCTCGCACCGGAAGGAGATCGCTTGTGGCTGACGCTCTCGGCCTGCCCAGCGTTTGTGAAATACTGGGAGTCAAAACTCTCGGCGCAGATCGCCCAAGGCTGGTGCCCGCAGCTCACCCGAGGCAGACCCTGACCGCGCGTGATGAGCTCGCGCCGGAAGGAGATCGCTCGTGGCTGACGCTCCCGGCCTGCCCAGCGTTTGTGAAATACTGACAGTCAAAGCTCTCGGGGCAGATCGCCCACGGCTGGTGCCCACAGCTCGCCCGAGGCAGACCCTGACCACGCGTGGAGCTCGTGCCGGAAGGAGATCGCTCGTGGCTGACGCTCCCGGCCTGCCCAGCGTTTGTGAAATACTGGCAGTCAAAGCTCTCGGCGCAGATCGCCTACGGCTGGTGCCCGTAGCTCGCCCGAGGCAGACCCTGACCGCGCGTGATAAGCTCGCGCCGGAAGGAGATCGCTCGTGGCTGACGCTCTCGGCCCGCCTAGCGTCTGTGAAATACTGACAGTCAAAGTTCTCGGCGCAGACCGCCCGCGGTTGGTGCCCGTAGCCTACCGGGTGGAGGTCGCAAATGACTAGAACTCCCAATTCGACCGTCTTGTGCAATAACTCCTGAGCAAGCGCCAAAGTCTCCTTGGTCGCTCCCTCAGGAGGGGGTAATGTTGGGGGTAGCTAAAATCTGCTTTAGAGTTCGCCCCCCCTCTCAGCGCTCACCAAATCACCTTGACAGGGATCGAGATCCACATTGGGCTGAAGGGGCCTTAGGCTAAAAGCTCGCTCAGGAGCTCGCCCAAGCTCGCGCAGGAGTTCGCTGGAGATGGCAGCGGGAGTTAGACCATCATGCATACAAAGATACCGGTACCACAAACGCCCCTAGCTCACGCAGGAGCTCGCCCAAGCTCGCACAGGAGCTCGCCCAAGCTCGCGCAGGAGCTCGCCTAGGGAGCGAGCTCCGCGTTGGGCCAAAGGGGCCTTAGGCAAAGAGTTCGCTCAGGAGCTCGATCAAGCTCGCTCAGGAGCTCGCCCAAACTCGCTCAGGAGCTCGCCCAAGCTCGCTCAGGAGCTCGCTCAAGCTCGCTCAGGAGCTCGCCCAAGCTCGCCAGAACTCCCCAGTTTATCGAAGAGGTCGCTCCCACGGGGTCCGACTCTTGGTCGATATGGAAGAGAAGGTGGAGCAATGGAGGGCAAGCTCGCCCTAGCTTCCCACCGGAGGTCGCCCACAGTGCCCGAAGACCTCCCAGACTTGAATATTCCAGAATAGCCAACTGGCAGCAACAAGAAAGATGCTCTCCCCCACTCAAACCGCCTGGCAGGCTCGACGACAAAGAATGTCAGGGCGTGAGTACCAAGGACTGTCAGAGACCCACGCGAGCCGGATCGTGGGGGTCTAGAAGGCTCTGGAAGAATCTCCACGTGTCGGGCCAAGGTAGGCTGCCGATTGCTATAAATGCTCACCCCCAGGCTCCATAGTAGAGGTTCGAAACCCTATTCCCTTCCCCTTTCGTCTACCCCAGCTCGCCGTTGTGCACCTGAGACTGACTTGAGCGTCGGAGGGTCTGCGCTCCTACGGGAGCCAGCCGTTCTAACGCTTTTTCTTTGTCTTGCAGGCAGCCCGCACGGACCAGCGAAAACATCCCCCGAACAGATTGTATGAATGAATTAGAATGGATCGTACGAATAAATTAGAATGGATCATACGAATTAATTAGAATGGATCATACGAATGAATGAGAATGGATCGTACGAATGAATTAGAATGGATCGTACGAATGAATTAGAATGGATCGTACGAATGAACTAGAATGGATACATTCGTGCGAATGAATTAGAATGGATCGTACGAATGAATTAGAATGGATCATACGAATGAATTAGAATGGATCTTACGAATGAATTAGAATGGATCGTACGAATGAATTAGAATGGATCGTACGAATGGATTAGAATGGATCCTACGAATGGATTAGAATGGATACCTTTGTGCATATGAATTAGAATGGATCGTACGAATGAATTAGAATGGATCATATTAATGAATTAGAATGGATCGTACGAATGAATTAGAATGGATACATTCGTGCGAATGAATTAGAATGGATCGTACGAATCCATTAGACTGGATCGTGCGAATGAATCAGAATGGATTATACGAATGAATTAGAATGGATCGTACGAATTAATTAGAATGGATACATTCGTGCGAATGAATTAGAATGGATTGTATGAATGAATTAGAATGGATCGTACGAATGAATTAGAATGGATCATACGAATTAATTAGAATGGATCATACGAATGAATTAGAATGGATCGTACGAATGAATTAGAATGGATCGTACGAATGAACTAGAATGGATCGTACGAATAAAATAGAATGGATCGTACGAATGAATTAGAATGGATACATTCGTGCGAATGAATTATAATGGATACATTCGTGCGAAAGAATTAGAATAGATCGTATGAATGAATTAGAATGGATCCTATGAATGAATTAGAATGGATCGTGCAAATGAACTAGAATGGATCGTACGAATGAATTAGAATGGATCGTGTGAAAGAATTAGAATGGATCGTACGAATGAATTAGAATGCATCATGCGAATGAATTAGAATGGATCGTACGAATGAATTAGAATGGATACATTTGTGCGAATGAATTAGAATGGATCGTACGAATAAATTAGAATAGTTACATTCGTGCGAATGAATTAGAATGGATCGTACGAATGAATTAGAATGGATCATACGAATGAGTAAGAATGGATCGTACGAATGAATTAGAATGGATCGTACGAATGAATTAGAATGGATCGTGCGAATGAATTAGAATGGATCGTACGAATGAATTAGAATGGATACATTTGTGCGAATGAATTAGAATGGATCGTACGAATGCATTAGAATGGATCGTAAGAATGAATTAGAATGGATCGTACGAATGAATTAGAATGGATCGTGCGAATGAATTAGAATGGATCGTACGAATGAATTAGAATGGATCGTACGAATGAACTAGAATGGATACATTCGTGCGAATGAATTAGAATGGATCGTATGAATGAATTAGAATGGATCGTACGAATGAATTAGAATGGATCAAATGAATGAATTAGAATGGTTACATTCATGCGAATGAATTAGAATGGATCGTACGAATGAATTAGAATGGATCGTACGAATGGATTAGAATAGATACATTCGTGCGAATGAATTAGAATGGATTGTATGAATGAATTAGAATGGATCGTACGAATGAATTAGAATGGATCGTATGAGTGAATTAGAATGGATACGAAGGAATTAGAATGGATCGTACGAAGAAATTAGAATGGATCATACGAATGAAATAGAATGGATCGTACGAAGGAATTAGAATGGATCGTACAAAGGAATTAGAATGGATCGTACGAATGAATTAGAATGGATATATTCGTGCAAATGAATTAGAATGGATCGTATGAATGAATTAGAATGGATCGTATGAGTGAATTAGAACGGATAGTACGAATGAAGTAGAATGGATCGTGTGAATGAATTAGAATGGATACATTCGTGCGAATGAATTAGAATGGATCGTATGAATGAATTAGAATGGATCGTACGAATGAATTAGAATGGATCGTACGAATGAATTATAATAGATTGCGCGAATGAATTAGAATGGATCGTGCGAATGAAATAGAATGGATACAAATGAATTGGAATGGATCATACGAATGAATTAGAATGACGATCCATTCTAACTCATTCGTATGATCCATTCTAATTTATTCGCACGAATGTATCCATTCTAATTCATTCGTACGTCTAATTCATTCGTACGGTCCATTCTAATTCATTCGCACAATCCATTCTATTTCATTCGTACGATCCATTCTTACTCATTCGTATAATCCATTATGGATACATTCATGCGAATGAATTAGAATAGATCATACGAATGAGTAAGAATGGATCGTACGAATGAAATAGAATGGATTATGCGAATGAATTAGAATGGATCGTACGAATGAATAAGAATGGATCGTGTGAAAGAATTAGAATGGATTGTATGAATGAATTAGAATAGATTGTATGAATGAATTAGAATGGATCGTACGAATGAATTAGAATGGATAATACGAATGAATTAGAATGGATCGTACGAATGAATTAGAATGGATACATTCGTGCGAATGAATTAGAATGGATACATTCGTGCGAAAGAATTAGAATAGATCGTATGAATGAATTAGAATGGATCCTATGAATGAATTAGAATGGATCGTGCGAATGAATTAGAATGGATCGTAAGAATGAATTAGAATGGATCGTACTAATGAATTAGAATTGATCGAACGAATGAATTAGCATGGATCGTGCTAATGAATAAGAATGGAACGTACGAATGAATTAGAATGGATCGTGTCAAAGAATTAGAATGGATTGTATGAATGAATTAGAATGAATTCGTACGATCCATTCGAATTCATTCGCACGATCCATTCTAATTCATTCATACGATCCATTCTAATTCATTAATACAATCCATTCTAATTCTTTCACACGATCCATTCTAATTCATTCGTAGGATCCATTCTAATTCATTCGTACAATGTATTCTATTTGATTCGTACGATCCATTCTTACTCATCCGTATGATCCATTCTAATTCATTCGGACGAATGTATCCATTCTAATTTATTCGTACGATCCATTCTAATTCATTCGTACGATCCATTCTAATTCATTCGTACAATCCATTCTAATTCATTCGTCCGATCCATTCTAATTCATTCGCACGAATGTATCTATTCTAATTCATTCGTACGATCCATTCTAATTCATTCGTACGATCCATTCTAATTCATTGGTAAGATCCATTCTAATTCATTCGTACGATCCATTCTAATTCATTCGTACGATCCATTCTAATTCATTCGCACGAATGTATCCATTCTAGTTCATTCGTACGATCCATTCTAATTCATTCGTACGATCCATTCTAATTCATTCGCACAAGCCATTCTAATTCATTCGTACGATCCATTCTAATTCATTCATACGATCTATTCTAATTCATTCGTAAGATCCATTCTAATTCATTCGCACAAATGTATCCATTCTAATTCATTCGTACGATCCATTCTAATTCATTCGCACGATCCATTCTAATTCATTCGTACGATTCATTCTCATTCTTTCACACGATCCATTCTAATTCATTCATACAATCCATTCTAATTCATTCGTACGATCCATTCTAATTCATTCGTACGATCCATTCTAATTCATTCATACGATCCATTCCAATTCATTCGTACGATCCATTCTAATTCATTCGCACAAATGTATCCATTCTAATTGATTCGTACGATCCTTTCTAATTCATTCGCACGATCCATTCTCATTCATTCGTACGATCCATTCTAATTCATTCGCACGATCTGTTCTTATTCATTCGCACAATCCATTCTAATTCATTCGCACGATCTGTTCTTATTCATTCGCACAATCCATTCTAATTCATTCGCACGAATGTATCCATTCTAATTCATTCGTACGATCCATTCTAATTCATTCGTACGATCCATTCTAATTCATTCGTATGATCCATTCTAATTAATTCGTATGATCCATTCTAATTCATTCGTACGATCCATTCTAATTCATTCATACGATCCATTCTAATTCATTCGTACGATCCATTCTAATTCACTCATACGATCCATTGCAATATATTCATACGATCCATTCTAATTCATTTGCACGAATATATCCATTCTAATTCATTCGTACGATCCATTCTAATTTTTTTGTACGATCCATTCTAATTCATTCGTACGATCTATTCTGATTCATTCGTACGATCCATTCTAATTCATTCGTACGATCCATTCTAATTCCATCGTACGATCCATTCTAATTCATTCGTACGATCCATTCTAATTCATTCGTACAATTTATTCTAATTCATTCGTACGAATGGATACATTCGTGTGAATGAATTAGAATGGATCGTACGAATGAGTAAGAATGGATCGTACGAATGAAATAGAATGGATTGCACGAATGAGTTAGAATGGATTGTACGAATGAATTAGAATGGATCGTGTGAAAGAATTAGATTGGATTGTATGAATGAATTAAAATGGATCGTACGAATGAATTAGAATGGATCGTACGAAGGAATTAGAATGGATCGTACGAATGAATTAGAATGGATCGTACGAATGAATTAGAATAGATCGTACGAATGAATTAGAATGGATCGTACGAAGGAATTATAATGAATCGTACGAATGAATTAGAATGGATATATTCGTGCAAATGAATTAGAATGGATCGTACGAATGTATTAGAATGGATCGTATGAGTGAATTAGAATGGATCGTACGAATGAATTAGAATTGATCGTACGAATGAATTAGAATGGATCGTGCGAATGAATTAGAATGGATCGTACGAATGAATTAGAATGGATCGTACGAATGAACTAGAATGGATACATTCGTGCGAATGAATTAGAATAGATCGTACGAATGAATTAGAATAGATCGTACGAATGAATTATAATAGATACATTCGTGCGAATGAATTATAATGGATCGGACGAATGAATTAGAATGGATCGTACGAATGAATTAGAATGTATCATACGAATGAATTAGAATGGATCGTATGAATGAATTAGAATGGATACATTCATGCGAATGAATTAGAATTGATCGTACGAATGAATTAGAATGGATCGTGCGAATGAATAAGAATGGATCGTACGAATGAATTACAATGGATCGTACGAATGAACTAGAATGGATACATTCGTGCGAATGAATTAGAATGGATCGTACGAATGAATTAGAATGGATCGTACGAATGAATTAGAATGGATCTTACGAATGAATTAGAATGGATCGTACGAATGAATTAGAATGGATCGTACGAATGAATTAGAATGGATACATTCGTGCGAATGATATAGAATGGATCGGACGAAAGAATTAGAATGGATCGTACGAATGAATTAGAATGGATCAAATGAATGAATTAGAATGGTTACATTCATGCGAATGAATTAGAATGGATCGTACGAATGGATTAGAATGGATACATTCGAGCGAATGAATTAGAATGGATCGTACGAATGAATTAGAATGGATCGTACGAATAGATTAGAATGGATCCTACGAATGGATTAGAATAGATACCTTTGTGCATATGAATTAGAATGGATCGTACGAATGAATTAGAATGGATCATATTACTGAATTAGAATGGATCGTACGAATGAATTAGAATGGATACATTCGTGCATGATCCATTCTAAATCATTCGCACGAATGTATCCATTCTAATTCATTCGTACGATCCATTCTAATTCATTAATATGATCCATTCTAATTCATTCGTACGATCCATTCTAATTCATATGCACAAAGGTATCCATTCTAATTCATTCGTACGATCCATTCTAATTCAGGATCGTACGAATGAATTAGAATGGATACATTCGTGCGAATGAATTAGAATTGATCGTACGAATGAATTGAATGGATCGTGCGAATGAATTAGAATGGATCGTACGAATGAATTAGAATGGATCGTACGAATGAACTAGAATGGATATATTCGTGCGAATGAATTAGAATGGATTGTACGAATGAATTAGAATGGATCGTATGAATGAATTAGAATGGATCTTACGAATGAATTAGAATGGATCGTATGAATGAATTAGAATGGATCGTACGAATGAATTAGAATGGATCGTACGAATGAATTAGAATGGATACATTCGTGCGAATGAATTAGAATGGATCGGACGAATGAATTAGAATGGATCGTACGAATGAATTAGAATGGATCAAATGAATGAATTAGAATGGTTACATTCATGCGAATGAATTAGAATGGATCGTACGAATGGATTAGAATGGATCGTACGAATTGATTAGAATGGATACATTCGAGTGAATGAATTAGAATGGATCGTACGAATGAATTAGAATGGATCGTACGAATGGATTAGAATGGATCCTACGAATGGATTAGAATGGATACCTTTGTGCATATGAATTAGAATGGATCGTATGAATGAATTAGAATGGATCATATTAATGAATTAGAATGGATCATACGAATGAATTAGAATGGATACATTCGTGCGAATGAATTAGAATGGATCGTGCGAATCAATTAGACTGGATCGTGCGAATGAATAAGAATAGATCATACGAATGAATTAGAATGGATCATACGAATTAATTAGAATGGATACATTCGTACGAATGAATTAGAATAGATTGTATTAATGAATTAGAATGGATCGTAAGAATGAATTAGAATGGATCATACGAATTAATTAGAATGGATTATACGAATGAATTAGAATGGATCGTACGAATGAATTAGAATGGATCGTACGAATGAATTAGAATGGATACATTCGTGCGAATGAATTAGAATGGATTGTGCGAATGATTAAGAACAGATCGTGCGAATGAATTAGAATGGATCGTACGAATGAATTAGATTGGATCGTGCGAATGAATTAGAATGGATCGTACGAATGAATTAGAATGGATACATTTGTGCGAATGAATTAGAATGGATCGTACGAATGAATTAGAATGGATCGTATGAATGAATTAGAATGGATCGTACGAATGAATTAGAATGGATCGTGCGAATGAATTAGAATGGATCGTACGAATGAACTAGAATGGATACATTCGTGCGAATGAATTAGAATGGATCGTACGAATGAATTAGAATGGATCGTACGAATGAATTAGAATGGATCTTACGAATGAATTAGAATGGATCGTACGAATGAATTAGAATGGATCGTACGAATGAATTAGAATGGATACATTCGTGCGAATGAATTAGAATGGATCGGACGAATGAATTTGAATGGATCGTACGAATGAATTAGAATGGATCGTACGAAAGAATTAGAATGGATCGTACGAATAAATTAGAATGGATACATTCGTCCGAATGAATTAGAATGGATCAAACGAATGAGTAAGAATGGATCGTACGAATGAAATAGAATAGATTGTACGAATGAATTAGAATGGATCCTACGAATGAATTAGAATGGATCGTGTGAAAGAATTAGAATGGATTGTATGAATGAATTAGAATGGATCGTATGAATGAATTAGAATGGATCGTGCGAATGAATTCGAATGGATCGTATGAATTCATTCTAATTCATTCATATAATCCATTCTAATTCTTTCACACAATCCATTCTAATTCATTACTACGTTCCATTCTAAATCATTAGCACGATCCATGCTAATTCATTCGTTCGATCAATTCTAATTCATTAGCACGATCCATTCTAATTCATTTGTACGATCCATTCTAATTCATTCGCACGATCCATTCTAATTCATTCATAGGATCCATTCTAATTCATTCTTACGATCTATTCTAATTCTTTCGCACGAATGTATCCATTCTAATTCATTCGCACGAATGGATCCATTCTAATTTATTCGTATGATCCATTCTAATTCATTCGTACGATCCATTCAAATTCATTCATACGATCTATTCTAATTCATTCATACAATCCATTCTAATTCTTTCACACGATCCATTCTAATTCATTCGTGCGATCCATTCTAATTCATTCGCACAATCCATTCTATTTCATTCGTACGATCCATTCTTACTCATTGGTACGATCCATTCTAATTCATTCGCACGAATGTATCCATTCTAATTCATTCATACGAATCCATTCTAATTCATTCACACAATCCATCCTAATTCTTTCACACGATCCATTCTAATTCATTCGTAGGATCCATTCTAATTCATTCGTACAATCTATTCTATTTCATTCATGCAATCCATTCTTACTCATTCGTATGATCCATTCTAATTCATTCGGACGAATGTATCCATTCTAATTTATTCGTACGATCCATTCTAATTCATTCGTACGATCTATTCTAATTCATTCGTATGATCCATTCTTACTCATCCATATGATCCATTCTAATTCATTCGTATGATCAATTCTACTTCATTCGTACGATCCATTCTAATTCATTCGCACAATCTATTCTAATTCATTCGTACGATCCATTCTAATTCATTCGTGCGATCGTACGAATGAATTAGAATGGATCGTACGGAATGAATTAGAATGGATTGTATGAATGAATTAGAATGGATACATTCGTGCGAATGAATTAGAATGGATCATACGAATGAGTAAGTATGGATCGTACGAATGAAATAGAATGGATTGTACGAATGAATCAGAATGGATCGTACAAATGAATTAGAATGGATCGTACGAATGAATTAGAATGGATCATACGAATGAGTAAGAATGGATCGTACAAATGAAATAGAACGGATTGGAATGAATTAGAATGGATCGTACGAATGAATTAGAATGGATCGTGTGAAAGAATTAGAATGCATTGTATGAATGAATTAGAATGGATCGTATGAATGAATTAGAATGGATCGTGCGAATGAATTCGAATGGATCGCATGATCCATTCGAATAGAGTGGATCGTATGAATGAATTAGAATGGATCGGGCGAATGAATTAGAATGGATTGTAGGAATGAATTACATTCGTACGATCCATTCTAATTCATTCGCACGAATATATCCATTCTAGTTCATTCGTACGATCCATTCTAATTCATTCGTACGATCCATTCTAATTCATTCGCACGATCCATTCTAATTCATTCGTACGATCAATTCTAATTCATTCGCACGAATGTATCCATTCTAATTCATTCATACGATCCATTCTAATTCATTCGTACGATCCATTCTAATTCATTCGTACGATCCATTCTAATACATTCATACGATCCATTCTAATTCATTTGCACGAATATATCCATTCTAAATCATTCGTACGATCCATTCTAATTCCTTCCTATGATCCATTCTAATTCATTCGTACGATCCATTCTAATTCATTCGTACGATCCATTCTAATTCCTTCGTACGATCCATTCTATTTCATTCGTACGATCCATTCTAATTCATTCGTACAATCTATTCTAATTCATTCGTACGAATGGATACATTCGTGTGAATGAATTAGAATGGATCGTACGAATGAGTAAGAATGGATCGTACGAATGAAATAGAATGGATTGCACGAATGAATTCGAATGGATCGTACGAATGAATTAGAATGGATCGTGTGAAAGAATTAGAATGGATTGTATGAATGAATTAGAATTGATCGTACGAATGAATTAGAATGGATCATACGAAGGAATTAGAATGGATCGTACGAATGAATTAGAATGGATCGTACGAATGAATTAGAATAGATCGTACGAATGAATTAGAATGGATCGTACGAAGGAATTAGAATAGATCTTACGAATGAATTAGAATGGATATATTCGTGCAAATGAATTAGAATGGATCGTATGAATGTATTAGAATGGATCGTATGAGTGAATTAGAATGGATCGTACGAATGAATAAGAATGGATCGTATGAATGAATTAGAATGGATACATTCGTGTGATTGAATTAGAATGGATCGTATGAATGAATTAGAATAGATTTTGTGAATGAATTAGAACTGATCGTACGAATGAATTAGAATGGATACATTCGTGCGAATGAATTAGATTGGATTGTATGAATAAATTAGAATGGATCGTACGAATGAATTAGAATGGATCGTATGAGTGAATTAGAATAGATACGAAGGAATTAGAATGGATCGTACGAATGAATTAGAATGGATCGTACGAAGGAATTAGAATGGATCGTACGAATGAATTAGAATGGATCGTACGAAAGAATTAGAATAGATCGTACGAATGAATTAGAATGGATCGTACGAAGGAATTAGAATGGATCGTACGAATGAATTAGAATGGATCGTACGAATGAATTAGAATGGATCGTACGATCCATTCTTACTCATTCGTATGATCCATTCTAATTCATTCGGACGAATGTATCCATTCTAATTTATTCGTACGATCCATTCTAATTCATTCGTACGATCCATTCTAATTCATTCGTAAGATCCATTCTAATTCATTCGTACGATCCATTCTAATTCATTCGTACGATCCATTCTAATTCATTCGTACGATCCATTCTAATTCATTCATACGATCTATTCTAATTCATTCATACAATCCATTCTAATTCTTTCACACGATCCATTCTAATTCATTCGTACGATCCATTCTAATTCATTCGCACAATCCATTCTATTTCAATCGTACGATCCATTCTTACTCATTCGTATGATCCATTCTAATTCATTCGCACGAATGTATCCATAATGGATCATACGAATGAGTAAGAATGGATCGTACGAATGAAATAGAATGGATTGTGCGAATGAATTAGAATGGACCGTACGAATGAATTAGAATGGATACATTCGTGCGAATGAATTAGAATGGATTAGACGAATGAATTAGAATGGATCGTACGAATGAATTAGAATGGATCGTACGAATGAATTAGAATGGATCGTACGAATAAATTAGAATGGATCATACGCATGAGTAAGAATGGATCATACGAATGAAATAGTATAGATTGTACGAATGAATTAGAATGGATCCTACGAATGAATTAGAATGGATCGTGTGAAAGAATTAGAATGGATTGTATGAATGAATTAGAATGGATCATATGAATGAATTAGAATGGATCGTGCGAATGAATTCGAATGGATCGTACGAATTCATTCTAATTCATTCATACAATCCATTCTAATTCTTTCACACGATCCATTCTAATTCATTCGTACGTTCCATTCTAATTCATTAGCACGATCCATGCTAATTCATTCGTTCGATCAATTCTAATTCATTAGCATGATCCATTCTAATTCATTCGTACGATCCATTCTAATTCATTCGCACGATCCATTCTAATTCATTCATACAATCCATTCTAATTCTTTCACACGATCCATTCTAATTCATTCGTAGGATCCATTCTAATTCATTCGTACAATCTATTCTATTTCGTTCGTACGATCCATTCTTACTCATTCGTATGATCCATTCTAATTCATTCGGATGAATGTATCCATTCTAATTTATTCGTACGATCCATTCTAATTCATTCGTACGATCCATTCTAATTCATTCGTACGATCCATTCTAATTCATTCGTCCGATCGATTCTAATTCATTCGCACGAATATATCCATTCTAATTCATTCGTATAGTCCATTCTAATTCATTCGCACAATCCATTCTATTTCATTCGTACGATCCATTCTTACTTATTCGTATGATCCATTCTAATTCATTCGGACGATCTATTCTAATCCATTCTTACTCATTAGAATGGATCGTACGAATGAATTAGAATAAATCGTGCGAATGACTTAGAATGGATCGTACGAATGAATTAGAATAGCTCGTATACATGAATTAGAATAGATTGTGTGAAAGAATTAGAATGGATTATGCGAATGAATTAGAATAGATTGTGTGAATGAATTAGAATGGATCATACGAATGAATTAGAATGGATACCTTCGTACGAATGAAATAGATTAGCTCGTATGAATGAATTAGAATAGTTTGAATAAATTCGAATAGATCGTATGAATGAATTAGAATTGATTGTACGAATGAATTAGAATGGATCGTGCGAATGAATTTGATTGGATCGTACGAATGAATTAGAATGGATCATACGAATGAATTAGAATAAATTGTGCGAATGAATTAGAATGGATCGTACGAATGTATTAGAATGGATCGTACGAATGAATTAGAATAGATTCTACGAATGAATTAAAATGGATCGTGCGAATGAATTAGATTGGATCGTACAAATGAATTAGAATGGATCGTACGAATGGATCGTACGAATGAATTAGAATAGATACCTTCGTACGAATGAATTAGAATAGATCGTGCGAATGAATTAGAATAGCTTGTACGAATGTATTAGAATTGATTGTATGAATGACTTTGAATGGATCGTGCGGTGAATTAGAATGGATACATTCATACCAAAGAATTAGAATGGATCGTATGAATGAATTAGATTAGATCGTACGAATGAATTAGAATGGATATATTCGTACCAATGAATTAGAATAGCTCGTACGAATGAATTAGAATGGATCGTGCGAATGAATTAGAATAGATCGTACGAATGAATTAGAATAACTCATAGGAATGAATTTGAATTGATTGTGCGAATGTATTAGAATGGACCGTACGAATGAATTAGAATGGATCGTGTGAATGAATTAGAATGGATCATACGAATGAATTAGATTCGATCGTGCGAATGAATTAGAATGGATCGTGCGAATGTATTTGAATAGGTCATATAAATGAATTAGAATGGATCGTATGAATGAATTAGAATGGATCATGCGAATGAATTAGAATGGATTGTACAAATGAAATAGAATGGATCGTAAAAATGAATTAGAATAAATCGTGTGAATGATTTAGAATGGATCGTACGAGTAAATTAGAATAGCTCGTACGAATTAATTAGAATAGATTGTGCGAATGTATTAGAATGGATTATACGAATGAATTTGAATGGATCGTACAAATGAATTAGAATGGATCGTGCGACGAAAGAATTAGAATGAAAACATTCGTACGAATGAATTAGAATAGATCGTGCGAATAAATTAGAATGGATCGTGCAAATGAATTAGACTAGCTCGTACGAATGAATTAGAATGGATCGTATGAATGAATTAAAATGGATCATATCAATGAATTAGAATGGATCGTGCGAATGAATTAGATTGTATCGTACGAATGAATTAGAATAGATCATTCGATTGAATTAGAAAAGATCGTGCAAAAGAATTTGAATGGATCGTATGACACGATCCATTCTAATTCATTCGTACGATCTAATTAGAATGGATCATATGAATGAATTAGAATGGATCGTACGAATGAATTATAATAGCTCGTTCGAATGTATTAGAATGGATCGTACAAAAGAATTAGAATGGATCGTACGAATGAATTAGAATGGATACATTCGTACCAATGATTTAGAATATTTTGTACGAATGAATTATAATAGATCGTACGAATGAATTAGAATAGATCGTAGGAATGTATTAGAATGGATCGTGCGAATGAGTTAGAATGGATCGTACGAATGAATTAGAATGGATCGTACGAATGAATTGGCATGGATCCTGCGAATGAATTAGAATAGATCGTGCGAATGAATTAGAATTATAATAGATTGTGCGAATGAATTAGAATAGATCGTGCTAATGAATTAGAATGGATCGTAGGAATGAATTAGAGTAGCTTGTACGAATGAATTAGAATAGATGTACGAATGAATTAGAATAGATCATACAAATGAATTAGAATGGATACCTTTGTATGAAAGAATTAGAATAGATCGTGCGAATAAATTAGAATGGATCGTGCGAATAAATTAGAACAAATTGTGTGAATGTATTAGAATGGATCATACGAATGAATTAGAATAGCTCGTACGAATGAATTAGAATAGATCGTACGATTGAATTAGAATGGATCGTAGGAATGAATTAGAACGGATTGTGCGAATGAATTAGAATGGATCGTGCGAATGAATTAGAATAGTTCATATGAATGAATTAGAATAGCTCGTACGAATGAATTAGAATAGATTGTGCGAATGAATTAGAATGGATACCTTTGTACGAATGAATTAGAATGGATCGTAAGAATGAATTAGAATAGCTCGTACAAATGAATTAGAATAGCTCGTACGAATGAATTAGAATGGATCGTACGAATGAATTAGAATTGATCGTACGAATGAATTAGAATGGATACATTCATACAAATAAATTAGAATGGATCGTACGAATGAATTAGAATAGCTCGTACGAATAAATTAGAATGGATCGTACGAATGAATTAGAATTGATACCTTCATACGAATGAATTGGAATAGATCATGCGAATGAATTAGAAAAGATTCTACAAATGTATTAGAATAGGTAGTACGAATGAATTAGAATGGATCGTGCGGTGAATTAGAATGGATACATTCGTACCAATAAATTAGAATGGATCGTATGAATGAAATAGATTAGATCATGCGAATGCATTAGAATGGATCGTATGAATGAATTAGAATAGATCATACGAATGTATTAGAATGGATAGTACAAATGAATTAGAATGGATCGTTCGAATGAATTAGAATAGCTCCTACGATTGAATTAGAATGGATCGTGCGAATGAATTAGAATGGATCGTGCGAATGAATTAGGTTGGATCGTACAAATGAATTAGAATAGCTCGTACGAATGAATTAGAATAGATCGTACGATTGAATTAGATTGGCTCGTACAAATGAATTAGAATGGATCGTGCGAATGAATTAGAATAGATCGTGCGAATAAGTTAGAATAGATCGTACGAATGAATTAGATTGGCTCGTACAAATGAATTAGAATGGATCGTGCGAATGAATTGGAATAGATCGTGCGAATAAATTAGAATAGATCGTGCGAATGAATTAGAATGGATCGTACGAATGAATTAGAATGGATCGTACGAATGAATTAGAATGGATCGTGCGAATGAATTAGAATGGATCGTGCGAATGAATTAGAATAGATCGTGCGAATGAATTAGAATGGATCGTACGAATGAATTATAATGGATCGTGCGAATGACTTAGAATGGATCGTGCAAATAAATTAGAATGGATCATACGAATGAATTAGATTGGATCAGGCGAATGAATTAGAATTGATACATTCGTACCAATGAATTAGAATAGCTCGTACGAATGAATTAGAATGGATCGTGCGAATGAATTAGAATGGATCCTACGAATGAATTAGAATAGATCATGCGAATGAATTTGAATGGGTACATTCGTACCAATCAATTAGAATAGCTCGTACGATTGAATTAGAATAGCTTGTACGAATGAATTAGAATGGATCGTACGAATGAATTAGAATGGATCGTACGAATGAATTAGAATGGATCGTGCGAATGAATTAGGTTGAATCGTGCAAATGAATTAGAATAGCTCGTACGAATGAATTAGAATAGATCTTACGAATGAATTAGATTGGCTCCTACGAATGAATTAGAATGGATCGTGCGAATGAATTAGAATAGATCGTGCGAATAAATTAGAATAGATCGTGCGAATGAATTAGAATGGATCGTACGAATGAATTAGAATAGATCGTGCGAATGAATTAGAATGAATCGTGCGAATGAATTAGAATGGATTGTGCGAATGAGTTAGAATGGATCGTATGAATTAGAATGGATTGTGCGAATGAATTAGAATAGATCGTGCGAATGAATTAGAATAGATCATATGAATAAATTATAATGGATCGTGCGAATAACTAAGAATAGCTCGGACGAATGAATTAGAATAGCTCATGCATAATTCATTTATACAATCCATTCTAATTCATTCACATGATCCATTCTAAGTCATTCGCACGATCCATTCTAATTCATTCGTACAAGCTATTCTAATTCATTCATACGATCCATTCTATATGATTCGCACAATCTATTCTAATACATTCGCACGATTAATTCTAATTCATTCGCAAGATCCATTCTAATTAATTCGCACGATCTATTCTAATTCATTCGTACGAATGTTTCTAATTTATTCGCATGATCCATTCTAATTTATTCGCACGATCGTGCGAGTGAATTAGAATGGATTGTGCGAATGAATTAGAATGGATCGTACGAATGAATTAGAATGGATCGTACGAATGAATTAAAATAGATCGTGCCAATGTATTAGAATAGATCTTGCAAAAGAATTAGAATGGATCGTACGAATGAATTAGAATAGCTCGTACGAATGAATGAATTAGATTGGATCGTGCAAATAAATTAGATTGGATCATACAAATGAATTAGAATAGCTCGTACGAATGAATTAGAATAGATCGTACGATTGAATAAGATTGGATCATATGAATGAATTAGAATGGATCGTGCGAATGAATTAGAATAGATCGTGCGAATGAATTAGAATGGTTCGTACGAATGAATTCGTACGAGCTATTCGTACGAATGAATTAGAATGAATCGTGCGAATCTATTAAAATGGATCAACCAAATGAATTAGAATGGATCGTGAGAATAAATTAGAATGGATCTTGAGAATGAATTAGAATGGATCGTGCGAATGAATTTGAATGGATCGAACGAATGAATTAGAATAGATCATACGACTGAATTAGAATGGATCATACGAATGAATTAGAATGGATCGTGCAAATGACTTAGAACGTCAAGATCTAGAATGGATTAGAATAGAATGAATCGTGCGAATGAATTAGAATAGATCATATGAATGAATTAAAATGGATACCTTCATTTGAATGAATTAGATTAAATCGTGCGAATAAATTAGAATGGATCGTGCGAATGAATTAGAATTGTTCGTACGAATGAATTAGAATGGATCGTACGAATAAATTAGAATGGATCGTGTGAATGAATTAGAATGGATCGTGTGAATGAATTAGAATGGATCGTACGAATGAATTAGAATGGATCGTACGAATGAATTAGAATGGGTACATTCGTACCAATAAATTAGAGTATATCGTGCGAATGAATTAGAATAGCTCGTACGAATGAATTAGAATGGATCGTACGAATGAATTAGAATAGATCGTACGAATGAATTAGAATAGGTCGTACGAATGAATTAGAATCGATCATGCGAATGAATTAGAATGGATCGTGCGAATGAATTAGAATGGATCGTACGAATGTATTAGAATGGATCGTACAAAAGAATTAGAATGGATACATTTGTACCAATGAATTAGAATAGATCGTGCGAATGAATTAAATGGATCGTACGAATGAATTAGAATGGATCGTGTGAATGAATTAGAATGGATCGTGCGAATGACTTAGAATAGCTCATACGAATGAATTATAATAGCTCGTACGAATGAATTAGAATGGATACCTTCGTACGAATGAATTAGAATAGCTCGTACGAATGAATTAGAATAGATTGTGTGAATGTATTAGAGTGGATCGTATGAATGAATTAGAATGGATACATTTGTACCAGTGAATTAGAATAGCTCGTACGAATGAATTAGAATAGCTCGTGCGAATGAATTATAATGGATCGTACAAATGAATTAGAAAGGATCGTATGAATGAATTAGAATGGATCGAGCGAATGTATTAGAATGGATCGTACGAATGTATTAGAATGGATCATACGAATGGATTAGAATGGATCGTGTGAATGAATAAGAATAGCTCGTACGAATGAATTAGAATGGATCATGCGAATGAATTAGATTGTATCGTACAAATGTATTAGAATGGATCGTATGAATGAATTAGAATGGAAACATTCGTATGAATGAAATAGAATGGATCGTGCGAATGAATTAGATTGGATTATACAAATGAATTAGAATAGCTTATACGAATGAATTACAATAGATCGTATGAATGAATTAGATTGGATCGTACGACTGAATTAGAATGGATCGTGTGTATGAATTTGAATAGATCGTGTGAATGAATTAGAATGGATCGTGCGAATGAATTAGGATGGATCGTACGAACGAATTAGAATGGATCATGCGAATGAATTAGATTGGATCGTATGAAATAATTAGAATGGATCGTGCGAATGAATTAGAATGGATCGTGCGAATACATTAGAATGGACCGTGCGAATGAATTAGAACGGATCGAATGAATGAATTAGAATGGATCGTGCGAATGAATTAGAATGGATCGTACGAATGAGCTAGAATGGATCGTACGTATAAATTAGAATAGATCGTATGAATGAATTAGATTAGATCGTAGGAATGAATTAGAATGGATCGTGCAAATGAATTAGAATAGATCATATGAATGAATTAGAATGGATACCTTTGTACGAATGAATTAGATTAGATCGTGTGAATGAATTAGAATGAATCGTACGAATGAATTAGAATTGATCGTACGAATGAATTAGAATGGAAACATACGTACGAATGAATTAGATTAGCTCGTATGAATGAATTAGAATAGATCGTGCGAATGAATTAGAATAGATCGTGCAAATGAACTAGAATAGATCATGCGAATGAATTAGAATGGATCGTGCGAATGACTTAGAATGGATGGTGCGAATGAATTAGAATAGATCATACGAATGAAATAGAATGGATACCTTTGTACGAATTAATTAGATTAGATCGTGCGAATCAATTAGAATGGATCGTACGAATGAATTAGAATGGATCATACGAATGAATTAGAATGGATCGTACGAATGAATTAAAATGGATCATACAAATAAATTAGAATAGCTCGTACGAATGAATCAGAAGGGATTGTGCGAATGAATTAGAAGGGATCGTACAAATGAATTAGAATGGATCGTACAAATGAATTAGAATAGATCATACGAATGAATTAGAATGGATCGTATGAATAAATTAGAATGGATCGTGCGAATGAATTAGAATGGATCGTACGAATGAATTAGAATAGATCGTACGAATGAATTAGAATGGATCGAACGAATGAATTAGAATGGATTGTACGATTGAATTGGAATGGATCATGCGAATGAAATAGAATGGATCATATGAATGAATTAGAATAGATCATACGAATGAAATACCATGGATCGTGCGAATGAATTAGAATAGCTTGTGCGAATAAATTAGAATGGATACCTTCGTACGAATGAATTAGATTAGATCATGTGAATGAATTAGAATGGATCGTACGAATGAATTAGAATGAATCGTACGAATGAATTAGAATGGATCATACGAATGAATTAGAATAGCTCGTACGAATAAATTAGAATAGATCATGCGAATGAATTAGAATGGATCGGACGAATGAATTAGAATGGATCGTATGAATAAATTAGAATAGATCGTACGAATGAATTATAATGGATCGTACGAATGAATTAGAATAGATCGTGCGAATGAATTAGAATGGATCGTTCTCGTACGAATGAATTAGAATAGCTCATACGAATGAATTAGAATAGATTGTGTGAATCTATTAGAATGGATCATACGAATGAATTAGAATAGCTCGTACGAATGAATTAGAATAGATCGTGTGAATGAATTAGAATGGATCGTATGAATGAATTAGAATGAATCGTGTGAATAAATTAGAATAGGTCGTGTGAATGAATTAGAATGGATCGAGCGAATGACTTAGAATGGATCGTACGAATGAATTAGAATATCGCGTACGAATGAATTAGAATGCGAATGATTAGATCGTGCGAATGAATTAGAATTAACCGTATGAATGAATTAGAACAGCTCGTACGACTGTATTAGAATAGTTCGTACAAATAAATTAGAATGGATCTTGTGAATGAATTAGAATAGCTCGTACGAATGAATTAGAATACCTCGTACGAATGAATTAGAATAGATCATTCGAATGAATTAGAATAGATACCTTCGTATGAATGAATTAGAATGGATCGTGCGAATGAATTAAAATGGATCATACGAATGAATTAGAATAGAAACATTCATACGAATGAATTAGAATAGCTCGTACGAATGAATTAGAATAGATCGTACGAATGTATTAGATTGGATCATACGAATGAATTAGAATGGCTCATACGAATGAATTAGAATAGATCATATGAATGAATTAGAATGGATCGTGCGAATGAATTAGAATGGATCGTGCGAATGAATTAGAAAGGATCGTGCGAATGAATTAGAATAGCTCGTACGAATGAATTAGAATAGATCGTGCGAATGAATTAGAATAGATACCTTCGTACGAATGAATTAGAATAGCTCGTACGAATGAATTAGAATGGATCGTACGAATGAATTAGAATTGAAAGTACGAATGAATTAGAATGGATACAATCGTACCAAGGAATTAGAATGGATCGTACAAATAAATTAGAATAGCTCGTACAAATGAATTAGAATAGATCATACGAATGAATTAGAATGGATACGTTCGTACGAATGAATTAGAATTGATCGTGCGAATGAATTATAATAGTTCGTATGAATGTAATAGAATAGATTGTACGAATGACTTAGAATGGATTGTGCGGCGAATTAGAATGGTTACATTCGTACTAATGAATTAGAATGGGTCATACGAATGAATTAGATTAGATCCTACGAATGAATTAGAATGGATACATTCATACCAATGAATTAGAATAGCTCGTACGAATGAATTAGAATGGATCGTGCGAATGAATGAGAATAGATCGTATAAAAAAATTAGAATAGCTCGTATGAATGAATTAGAATAGATTGTGCAAATGTATTAAATGGCTCGTACGAATAAATTATAATGGATCGTGCGAATTAGAATGGATCATACGAATGGATCATACGAATGAATTAGCATGGCCCGTAAGAATGAATTAGAATGGATCGTGTGAATGAATTAGAATTGCTCATACGAATGAATTAGAATGGATCATATGAATAAATTAGAATAGATCGTACGAATGAATTAGAATAGATCGTGCGAATAAATTAGAATGGAACGTGCAAATGAATTAGAATAGCTCGTACGAATGAATTAGATTGGATCGTACAAATGAATTAGAATGGATCGTACCAATGAATTAGAATGGCTCGTACGAATGAATTAGATTGGATCGTACCAATGTACTAGAATAGCTCGTACGAATGAATTAGAATGGATCGTGCGAATGAATTAGAACGGATCGTACGAATGAATTAGAATGGATCAAACAAATAAATTAGAATAGATTGTGCGAATGAATTAGAATGGATCGCACGAATGAATTATAATAGCTCGTACGAATGAATTAGAATAGCTCGTACGAATGAATTAGAATAGCTCGGACGAATGAATCAAATCGTACCAATGAATTAGAATGGATCGTAGCAATGAATTAGAATGGATCGTGCAAATGAATTAGAATAGCTCGTACGAATGAATTAGATTGGATCGTACGAATAAATTTGAATGGATCGTACCAAATAAGTAGAATGGCTCGTACAAATGAATTAGATTGGATCGTACCAATGAATTAGAATAGCTCGTACAAATGAATTAGAATTGCTCATACGAATGAATTAGAATGGATCGTATGAATGAATTAGAATAGATCCTACAAATGAATTAGAATAAATCGTGCGATTGAATTAGAATGGATCGTACGAATGAATTAGAATAGCTCGTATGAATGAATTAGAATAGATTGTGCGAATGTATTAGAATGGATCGTACGAATGAATTAGAATGAATCAGACGAATCAATTAGAATGGATCGTGCAACGAATGAATTAGAATGGAAACATTCGTACGAATGAATTTGAATAGCTCGTACGAAGGAATTAGAATAGATCGTGCGAATGAATTAGAATGGATCGTACAAATGAATTAGAATAGCTCGTATGTATAAATTAGATTGGATCGTATGAATAAATTAGAATGGATCGTATGAATAGATTGTGCGAAAGTATTAGAATGAATTAGATTGTGCGAATGTATTAGAATGGATGATATGAATGAGTTAGAATAGCACGATCTAGAATGGTTCATGCAAATGAATTAGATTGGATCGTGCGAATGAATTAGAATAGATCGTGCGAATGAATTAGAATGGATCATGCAACTTTATTAGAATGTCACGACTCATTCTCATTCATTCGTATGATATTTTCGAATTCATTTGCGTGATCTAATCTAATTCATTTGTACGATCCATCTTAATACATTCGCACAATCTATTTTAATATATTCGCACGAATAAATAGCTCGTACGAATGAATTAGAATAGATCGTATGAATGAATTAGAATAGCTCATACGAATGAATTGGAATAGCTCATACGAATGAATTACAATAGCTCGTACGAATGAAGTAGAATAGATTGTGCGAATGTATTAGAATGGATCATACGAATGAATTAGAATAGCTCATACGGATGAATTAGAAAAGATTGTGCGATGAATTAGAATGGATCGTACAAATGAATTAGATTGGATCGTACGAATAAATCTGAATTGATCGTACGAATGAATTAGAATAGATTGTGCGAATGACTTAGAATGGATCGTACGAATGAATTAGAATAGCTCGTATACATGAATTAGAATAGATTGTGCGAATGAATTAGAATGGATTATGCGAATGAATTAGAATAGATTGTGTGAATGAATTAGAATGGATCATACGAATGAATTAGAATGGATACCTTCGTACGGATGAAATAGATTAGCTCATATGAATGAATTAGAATAGTTTGAATAAATTAGAATAGATCGTATGAATGAATTAGAATGGATTGTACGAATGAATTTGAATGGATCGTGCGAATGAATTTGATTGGATCGTACGAATGAATTAGAATGGATCATACGAATGAATTAGAATAATTTGTGCGAATGAATTAGAATGGATCGTACGAATGTATTAGAATGGATCGTACGAATGAATTAGAAAAGATTCTACGAATGAATTAAAATGGATCGTGCGAATGAATTAGATTGGATCGTACAAATGAATTAGAATGGATCGTGCGAATGGATCGTACGAATGAATTAGAATAGATACCTTCGTACGAATGAATTAGAATAGATCGTGCGAATGAATTAGAATAGCTTGTACGAATGTATTAGAATTGATTGTATGAATGACTTTGAATGGATCGTGCGGTGAATTAGAATGGATACATTCATACCAAAGAATTAGAATGGATCGTATGAATGAATTAGATTAGATCGTACGAATGAATTAGAATGGATATATTCGTATCAATGAATTAGAATAGCTCGTACGAATGAATTAGAATGGATCGTGCGAATGAATTACAATAGATCGTACGAAAGAATTAGAATAACTCATACGAATGAATTTGAATTGATTTTGCGAATGTATTAGAATGGACCGTACGAATGAATTAGAATGGATCGTGCGAATGAATTAGAATGGATCATACGAATGAATTAGAAATAGCTCGTACGATAGAATTAGAATAGATCGTGCGAATGAATTAGAATAGGTCATACAAATGAATTAGAATGGATCGTATGAATGAATTAGAATGGATCATGCGAATGAATTAGAATGGATTGTACAAATGAATTAGAATTGATCGTAAAAATGAATTAGAATAAATCGTGTGAATGAATTAGAATGGATCGTACGAGTAAATTAGAATAGCTCGTACGAATGAATTAGAATAGATTGTGCGAATGTATTAGAATCGATTATACGAATGAATTAGAATGGATCGTATGAATGAATTAGAATGGATCGTGCGATGAAAGAATTAGAATGGAAACATTCGTACGAATGAATTAGAATAGATCGTGCGAATAAATTAGAATGGATCGTACAAATAAATTAGACTAGCTCGTACGAATGAATTAGAATGGATCATATGAATGAATTAGAATGGATCATATCATTGAATTAGAATGGATCGTGCGAATGAGTTAGATTGTATCGTATGAATGAATTAGAATAGATCATTCGATTGAATTAGAAAAGATCGTGCAAAAGAATTTGAATGGATCGTATGACACGATCCATTCTAATTCATTCGTACGATCTAATTAGAATGGATCATATGAATGAAATAGAATGGATCGTACGAATGAATTATAATAGCTCGTGCAAATATATTAGAATGGATCGTACAAAAGAATTAGAATGGATCGTACGAATGAATTAGAATGGATACATTCGTACCAATGATTTAGAATATTTCGTACGAATGAATTATAATAGATCGTACGAATGAATTAGAATGGATCGTAGGAATGTATTAGAATGGATCGTGCGAATGAGTAAGAATGGATCGTACGAATGAATTAGAATGGATCGTAGGAATGAATTAGCATGGATCGTGCGAATGAATTAGAATAGATTGTGCGAATGAATTAGAATTATAATAGATTGTACGAATGAATTAGAATAGATCGTGCGAATGAATTAGAATGGATCGTACAAATGAATTAGAATATATCATTCGAATGAATTAGAATGGATCGTACGAATGTATTAGAATGGGTCGTGCGAATGTATTAGAATGGATCATGCTAATGAATTAGAATGGATCGTAGGAATGAATTAGAGTAGCTCGTACGAATTAATTAGAATAGATGTACGAATGAATTAGAATAGATCATACAAATGATTTATAATGGATACCTTTGTATGAATGAATTAGAATGGATTGTGCGAATAAATTAGAATGGATCGTGCGAATAAATTAGAATGGATCGTAAGAATGAATTAGAACAAATTATGCGAATGTATTAGAATGGATCATACGAATGAATTAGAATAGCTCGTACGAATGAATTAGAATAGATCGTGCGATTGAATTAGAATGGATCGTAGGAATGAATTAGAACGGATTGTGCGAATGAATTAGAATGGATCGTGCGAATGAATTAGAATAGCTCATATGAATGAATTAGAATAGCTCGTACGAATGAATTAGAATAGATTGTGCGAATGAATTAGAATGGATACCTTTGTACGAATGAATTAGAATGGATCGTAAGAATGAATTAGAATAGCTCGTACAAATGAATTAGAATAGCTCGTATGAATGAATTAGAACGGATCGTACGAATGAATTAGAATTCATCGTACAAATGAATTAGAATGGATACATTCGTACAAATAAATTAGAATGGATCATACGAATGAATTAGAATAACTCGTACGAATAAATTAGAATGGATCATACGAATGAATTAGAATTGATACCTTCGTACGAATGAATTAGAATAGATCATGCGAATGAATTAGAATAGCTTCTACAAATGTATTAGAATAGGTTGTACGAATGAATTAGAATGGATCGTGCGGTGAATTAGAATGGATACATTCGTACCAATAAATTAGAATGGATCGTATGAATGAAATAGATTAGATCATGCGAATGCATTAGAATGGATCGTATGAATGAATTAGAATAGATCATACGAATGTATTAGGCTGGATAGTATGAATGAATTAGAATGGATCGTGCGAATGAATTAGAATAGCTCCTACGAATGAATTAGAATGGATCGTGCGAATGAATTATAATAGATCGTGCAAATGAATTAGGTTGGATCGTACAAATGAATTAGATTAGCTCGCACGAATGAATTAGAATAGATCGTACGAATGAATTAGATTGGCTCGTACAAATAAATTAGAATGGATCGTCCGAATGAATTAGACTAGATCATGTGAATGAATTAGAATGGATCGTACGAATGAATTAGAATCGATCGTACGAATGAATTAGAATCAATCGTGCGAATGAATTAGAATGGATCGTAACAATGAATTAGAATGGATCGTGCGAATGACTTAGAATGGATCGTACAAATGAATTAGAATGGATCGTACAAATGAATTAGAATGGATCATACGAATGAATTAGATTGGATCAGGCGAATGAATTAGGATTGATACATTCATACCAATGAATTAGAATAGCTCGTACGAATGAATTAGAATGGATCGTGCGAAAAAATTAGAATGGATCCTACGAATGAATTAGAATAGATCGTGCGAATGAATTTGAATGGGTACATTCGTACCAATGAATTAGAATAGCTCGTACGATTGAATTAGAATAGCTTGTACGAATGAATTAGAATGGATCGTACGAATGAATTAGAATGGATCGTACGAATGAATTAGAATGGATCGTGAGAATGAATTAGGTTGGATCGTGCAAATGAATTAGAATAGCTCGTACGAATGAATTAGAATAGATCGTACGAATGAATTAGATTGGTTCGTACGAATGAATTAGAATGGATCGTGCGAATGAATTAGAATAAATCGTGCGAATAAGTTAGAATAGATCGTGCGAATGAATTAGAATGGATCGTACGAATAAATTAGAATGGATCGTGTGAATGAATTAGAATGGATCATGCAAATGAATTAGAATGGATCGTACGAATGAATTAGAATGGATCGTGCGAATGAATTAGAATGGATCATACGAATGAATTAGATTGGATCGTGCGAATGAATTAGAATCGATACATTCGTACCAATGAATTAGAATAGCTCGTACGAATGAATTAGATTGGATAGTGCGAATGAATTAGAATGGATCCTACGAATGAATTAGAATAGATCATGCGAATGAATTTGAATGGGTACATTCGTACCAATGAATTAGAATAGCTCGTACGAATGAATTACAATAGCTCATACGAATGAATTAGAATAGATCGTACCAATGATTTAGAATAGCTCGTACGAATGAATTAGAATTGATCGTGCGAATGAATTAGAATGGATCGTGCAAATGAATTAGAATGGATCGTGCGAATGACTTAGAATGGATCGTGCGAATGAATTAGAATGGACACATTCGTACCAATGATTTAGAATAGCTCGTACGAATGAATTAGAATAGCTTGTACGAATGAATTAGAATAGATCTTGTGAATGAATTAAAATGGATCGTACGAATGACCTAGAATGGATCGTGTGAATGAATTAAAATGGATACATTCATTTCAATGATTTAGAATAGCTCATGCAAATGAATTAAAATGGATACATTCGTACCAATGATTTAGAATAGCTCGTACGAATAAATTAGAATAGATCGTGCGAATGAATTAGAATAGATCATACAAATGAATTAGATTGGATCGTACGAATGAATTAGAATGGATCGTTCGAATGACGTAGAATGGATCGTATGAATAAATTAGAATGGATCGTGCGAATGAATTAGAATGGATCGTACGAATGAATTATAATAGCTCATACGAATGAATTTGAATAGATCGTGTTAATGACTTACAATAGATCGTGCAAATGAATTAGATTGGATACCATCGTACGAATGAATTAGATTAGATCGTGCGGAATAGATCATACGAATGAATAAGAATAAATTGTGCGAATGAATTATATTAGATCGTGCAAATGAATTAGAATGGATCGTACGAATGAATTAGAATGGATCATACGAATGAATTAGAATGGAAACATTCATACGATGGAATTAGAATGGATCGTGCGAATAAATTAGAATGGATCGTGACATTCTAATTCATTCGCATGATCCATTCTAATTCATTCGTACGATCCATTCTAATTCATTCGCACGATCCATTCTAATTCATTCGCACGATCCATTCTAAGTCATTCGCACGATCCATTCTAATTCTTTTATAGCTCGTACGAATAAATTAGAATAGATCATGCGAATGAATTAGAATAGATCATACGAATGAATTAGATTGGATCGTACGAATGAATTAGAATGGATCGTTCGAATCACGTAGAATGGATCGTATGAATGAATTAGAATGGATCGTGCGAATGAATTAGAATGGATCGTACGAATGAATTATAATAGCTCATACGAATGAATTTGAATAGATCGTGTTAATGACTTACAATAGATCGTGCAAATGAATTACATTGGATACCATCGTACGAATGAATTAGATTAGATCGTGCGGAATAGATCATACGAATGAATAAGAATAAATTGTGCGAATGAATTATATTAGATCGTACAAATGAATTAGAATGGATCGTACGAATGAATTAGAATGGATCATACGAATGAATTAGAATGGAAACATTCATACGATGGAATTAGAATGGATCGTGCGAATAAATTAGAATGGATCGTGACATTCTAATTCATTCGCATGATCCATTCTAATTCATTCGTACGATCCATTCTAATTCATTCGCACGATCCATTCTAATTCATTCGTACGATCCATTCTAATTTATTCGCACGATCCATTCTAAGTCATTCGCACGATCCATTCTAATTCTTTTATACGAGCTATTCTAAATCATTGGTACGAACGTATCCATTCTAATTCATTCGCACGATCCATTCTAATTTATTCGCACAATCTATTCTAATTCATTCGTACGAGCTATTTGTACGAATGAATTAGAATGGATCGTACTAATGAATTAGAAAGCTTGTATGAATGAATTAGAATAGATTGTGCGAATGAATTAGAATGGATCATATGAATGAATTAGAATCGATCATGCGAATGAATTAGAATGGAAACATTTGTACGAATGAATTAGACTAGCTCGTACGAATGAATTAAAATGAATCGTACGAATGAATTAGAATAGCTCGTGTGAATGTATTAGAATGGATCATACGACTGAATTATAATGGATCATACACGATCTAATCTAATTCATTCGTACGAGCTACTCGTACGAATGAATTAAAATGAATTACATGAATGAATTAGAATAGATCGTGCGAATGACTTAGAATGGATCGTGTGAATGAATTCGAATGGATCCTACGAATGAATTAGAATAGATCATATGAATGAATTTGAATGGATATCTTTGTACGAATGAATTTGATTGGATCATACGAAGGAATCAGAATAGCTTGTACGAATGAATTAGAATAGTTCATACGAATGAATTAGAATAGATTGTGTGAATGTATTAGAATAGATCGTGCGAATAAATTAGATTGGATCGTATGAATGAATTAGAATGGATCCAATCGTAACAATGAATTAGATTAGATCGTATGAATGAATTAGAATGGATTGTACGAATGAATTTGAATAGATCGTACAAATGAATTAGAATGGATCATGCGAATGACTTAGAATGGATCATGCGAATCTATTAGAATGGATCGGATGAATGAATTAGATTAGATCATGCGAATGAATTAGAATGGATCGTACGAATGAATTATAATAGATCGTACAAATGAATACATTCTAGATTGTGCGAATGTATTAGTATGGATCGTACGAATGACTTAGAATGGATCGTGCGAATAAATTAGAATGGATCGTATGAATGTATTAGTATAGCTAGTACGAATGAGTTAGAATAGCTCGTGCTAATGAATTAGAATAGCTTGTACAAATGATTTAGAATAGATCGTGCGAATGAATTAGAATGGATCATACGAACGAATTAGAATAGCTCATACGAATGAATAGAATGGATTGTGCGAATGTATTAGAATGGAAACATTTGTACAAATGAATTAGATTCGCACAATCCATTATAATTCATTCGTACGAGCGATTGTACGAATGTATTAGAAAGGATCGTATGAATGAATTAGAATGGATCGTACGAATGAATTAGAATGGATCATGCGAATGAATTAGAATGGATCGTACGAACGAATTAGAATAGATTGTACGAATGAATTAGAATGGATCGTGTGAATGAATTATAATGGGTCGTACGAATGAATTAGAATGGATCGTGCAAATGAATTACAATAGGTCGTGCGAATGAATTAGAATAGCTCGTGCGAATGAATTAGAATGGAACGTACGAATGAATTAGATTGGATTGTACGAATGAATTAGAATGAAAACATTCGTACGAATGAATTGGAATAGATCGTGCGAATGAATTAGAATGGATCGTACGAAAGAATTAGAATGGATCGTGCAAATGAATTAGAATGGATCGTGCAAATAACTTAGAATGGATCGTACAAATGAATTAGATTGGATCGTATGAATGAATTAGAATAGATCGTGCGAATGAATTAGAATGGATCGTATGAGTGAATTAGAAAAGATCGTGCAAATGAATTAGAATGGATCGTATGAATGAATTAGTATGGATCGTACGAATAAATTAGAATAGATCGTACGAATGAATTGGAATGGATCATACGAATGAATTAGAATGGATTGTACGAATGAATTAGAATAGCTTGTACGAATGAATTAGAATAGATCGTACGAATGAGTTAGAATAGATCGTATGAATGAATTAGAATAGATCGTGAAAATGAATTAGAATGGATCGTACGATTGAATTAGAATAGCTCATACGAATGAATTAGAATAGATCGTGCAAATGAATTAGAATGGATCGAACGAATGAATTAGCATGGATCGTACGAATGAATTAGAATGGATCGTATGAATGAATTCGAATAGATCGTGCGAATGAATTAGAATAGCTCGTATGAATGAATTAGAATAGCTCGTACGAATGAATTAGAATGGATCGTGCGAATAAATTTGTACGATCCATTCTAATTCATTCGTACGATCCATTCTAATTTATTCATATGATCTATTCTAATTCATTCGAACGATCCATTCTAATTCATTCGTACGATCCATTCTAATTCATTCGTATGATCCATTCTAATTTATTCGCATGTTCTATTCTAATTCATTTGTATGATCCATTCTAATTCATTCACACGATCTATTCAAATTCATTCGTAGGATCCAATCTAATTCATTTGTACGATCCATTCTAATTTATTTGCATGATCCATTCTAATTCGTTCGTGTGATCCAATCTAATTCATTCGCACGATCCATTCTATTTCATTCGCACGATCCATTCTAATTCATTCGTACGATCTATTCTAATTCATTCATACAATCCAACCTAATTCATCCGTACAAGCTATTCTAATTCATTGGTACGAAAGTATCTATTCTAATTCATTCGCACGATCCATTCTATGTCATTCGCACGATCCATTCAAATTTATTTCCACGATCTATTCTAATTCATTCGTACGATCCATTCTAAGTCATTCGTATAATCAATTCTAATACATTCACACGATCCATTCTAATTCATTCGCACGATCCATTCTAATTCATTCGTACGATCCATTCTAATTCATTGGTACGAATGTATCCATTCTAATTCATTCGCACGATCCATTCTAATTTATTTGCATGATCCATTATAATTCATTTGTACGATCTAATCTAATTCATTCGCACAATCCATTCTAATTCATTCACACAATTTATTCTAATTCATTCATACGATCCATTCTAATTCATTCGTATGAGCTATTCTAATTTATCTGTACGATCCATTCTAATTCAATCGTACGATCCATTCTAATATATTCGCACGATCTATTCTAATTCATTCGTATGAGCTATTCTAATTCATTCGTACGAGCTATTCTAATTCATTCGTACGATCTAATCTAATTCATTCGTATGAGCTATTCTAATTCATTCGCACGATCCATTCTAATTCATTCGTACGATCCAATCTAATTCATTCATACGATCCATTCTAATACATTCGCACAATCTATTCTAATTCATTCGTACGAGCTATTCTACGTCATTCGCACGATCCATTCTAATTCATTCGTACTATCCATTCTAATTCATTCACACGATCTAATATAATTCATTCCTACGATCCATTCTAATAGATTCGCATGATCTACTCTAATTCATTCGTTTGATCCATTCTAATTCATTCATATGATCCATTATAATTCAATAGCACAATCTATTCTAATTCATTCGTACGAGCTATTCAAATTCATTCGCATGATCCAATCTAATTCATTCACATGATTTAATCTAATTCATTCGCACGATCTATTCTAATTCATTCGCACGATTCATTTTAATTTATTCGTACGATCTAATCTAATTTATTCGTAAGAAGGTATCCATTCTAATTCATTCGTATGATCAATTCTAATTCATTCGCACGATACATTCTATGTCATTCGCACGATCTATTCTAATTCATTCGCATGATCCATTCTAATTCATTCGTACGATCCATTCTAATTCATTCGTAAGATCCATTCTAATGCATTCACACGATCCATTCTAATTTATTCGTACGATCCATTCTAATTTATTCGTACAAAGGTATCCATTCTAATTCATTCGTACGAGCTATTCTAATTCATTGGTACGAATGTATCAATTGTAATTCATTCCCACGATCTAATCTAATTCATTCGTACGACCCATTCTAATTCATTCGTACGATCCATTCTAATTTATTCGCACGATCCATTTTAATTCATTCGCATGATTTATTCTAATTCATTCGTACAATCTATTCTAATTCATTGGTAAGATCTATTCTAAGTCATTTGTATGATCTATTCTAATTCATTCGCACGATCCATTCTAATTCATTCGTACGATCAGTTCTAATTCATTCGCAAGATCTATTCTAATTGATTCGTACGAGCTATTTTAATTCATTCGTACGAATATATCCATTCTAATTTATTGGCAAGATCCATTCTAATTCATTGGCAAGATCCATTCTAATTCATTCGGACGATCCAATCTAATTCATTCGTACGATCCATTCGAATTCATTCGTACGATCTACTCTAATTCATTCTTACGATCCATTCTAATTCATTCATACTATCCATTCTAATACATTCGCACGATCTATTCTAATTCATTCGTACGATCCATTCTAATTCATTCGCACGATCCATTCTATTTCATTCGCACGATCTATTCTAATTCATTCATACGATCTATTCTAATTCATTCATATGATCTATTCTAATTCATTCGTACGATCCATTCTAATTCATTTATACGAGCTATTCTAATTAATTCATACGATCCATTCTAATTCATTCCTACGATACATTCTAATTCATTCACATGATCTATTCAAATTCATTCGTATGATCCATTCTAATTCATTCGTACGATCCATTCTAATTCATTCGCATGATCTATTCTAATTCATTCGTACGATCCATTCTAATTCATTCGTATGATTCATTCTAATTCATTCGCATGATCTATTCTAATTCATTCCTACGATCCATTCTAATTCATTCGTACGATCTATTCTAATTCATTCGCACAATCTAATCTAACTAATTTGCATGATATATTCTAATTCATTCGTACGATCCATTCTAATTCATTCGTACGATTAATTCTAATACATTCGTACGATCCAATCTAATTCATTCACACAATCTATTCTAAGTCATTCGCACGATCCATTCTAATTCATTCGCACGATCTATTCTAATTCATTTGTACGAGCTATTCTAATTCATTCGTACGATACATTCTAATTCTTTTATACGAGCTATTCTAAATCATTGGTAAGAATATATCCATTCTAATTCATTCGCACGATCCATTCTAATTTATTCGCATGATCCATTCTAATTCATTTGCAAGATCTAATCTAATTCATTCGCACGACCCATTCTAAATCATTCATACGATCCAATCTAATTCATTCGCACGATCTATTCTAATTCATTCGTACGAGCAATTCTAATTCATTCGTATGAGCTATTCTAATTCATTCACACGAGCTATTCTAATTTATTTGTACGAATATATCTATTCTAATTCATTCGTATGATCCATTCTAATTCATTCGCACGATCTATTCTAATTCATTCGTACGAGCTATTCTAATTCATTGGCACGATCCATTCTAATTGATTCGCACGATCTAATCTAATTCATTCGTACAAAGGTATCCATTCTAATTCATTCATACGATCCATTCTAATTCATTCGTACGATCCATTCTAATTCATTCGTACGAATAGCTCGTACGAATGAATTAGATTAGATCGTGTGAATGAATTAGAATGGATCGTACGAATGAATTAGAATAGATTGTGCGAATGTATTAGAATGGATCGTACTAATGAATTAAAATGGAAACATTCGTATGAATGGATTAGAATAGATTATGCGAATGTATTAGAATGGATCGTACGAATTAATTAGAATAGCTCGTACAAATTAATTAGAATAGCTCGTACGAAAGAATTAGAATAGATTGTTCGAATGAATTAGAATAGCTTGTATGAATGAATTAGAATAGATTATACGAATGAAATAGAATGGCTCGTACGAGTGAATTAAAATAGATCGTGTGAATGAATTAGAATGGATCGTACGAATGAATCAGAATGGATCCTATGAATGAATTAGAATAGATCGTGCGAATGAATTAGAATGAATCGTACGAACGAATTAGATGGATCGTTCGAATAAATTAGAATAGATCGTGCGAATGAATAAAAATGGATCATGCGAATGAATTAGAATAGCTCGTACGAATGAATTAGAATGGATTATACGAATGAATTAGAATAGCTCGTACGAATGAATTAGAATAGATCAAACGAATGAATTAGAATGGATACCTTCGTACGAATGAATTAGATTAGATCGTGTGAATGACTTAGAATGGATCGTGCGAATGAATTAGAATGGATCGTACAAATGAATTTGAATAGATCGTGCGAATGAATTATAATAGATCATATGAATGAATTAGAATGGATCAAAAGAATGAATTAGAATGGATCATGCGAATGAATTAGAATAGCTCCTACGATTGAGTTAGAATAAATTGTACGAATGAATTAAAATAGCTCGTACGAATGAATTAGAATAGATCATACGAATGAATTAGAATGGATACCTTCGTAGGAATGAATTAGATTAGATCATGTGAATGACTTAAAATGGATCGTGCGAATGAATTAGAATGGATCGTACGAATGAATTAGAATAGTTCGTGTTGGGGGTAGTCAAAAACCACATATCTTGGATAGCCCGTCCAGGAGTTGGAACCCTCGCAAGGAGCTTGCCTTTCCAGCTCGCAAGGAGCTCGCCCTCCAGCTCGCAAGGAGCTCGCCTTTCCAGCTCGCAAGGAGCTCGCCCTCCATCTCGCAAGGAGCTCGCCTTTTCAGCTCGCAAGGAGATCGCCCTCCAGCCCGCCAGGAGCTCGCCCTCTCAGCCCTTCAAGAGCTCGCCCCCACAGGGAGCTGGATGGACACCTTGTATCTGAGTACAGCTCGCACCTCCAGTCCCCACAATGACACGCCCAAATTCGATAAATGGCTTAGACAAAGAGCGCGAAGGAGCTCGCCCAAGCTCGTCCAGGAGCTCGCCATGCTCGCTCAGGAGCTCGCCTAGCTCGCACAGGAGCTCGCCCAAGCTCGTCCAGGAGCTCGCCATGCTCGCTCAGGAGCTCGCCTAGCTCACACAGGAGCTCGCCCAAGCTCGTCCAGGAGCTCGCCATGCTCGCTCAGGAGCTCACCTAGCTCGCACAGGAGCTCGCCCAAGCTCGTCCAGGAGCTCGCCATGCTCGCTCAGGAGCTCGCCATGCTCGCTCATAAGCTCGCCATGCTCGCTCAGGAGCTCGCCTAGCTCGCACAGGAGCTCGCCCAAGCTCGTCCAGGAGCTCGCCATGCTCGCTCAGGAGCTCGCCTAGCTCGCACAGGAGCTCGCCCAAGCTCACCCAGGAGCTCGCCCATGCTTACTCATGAGCTCGCCAAAGCTCGCCTAGACCCCTGTTTATCGAAGAGGTTGCTCTCGCGAGGTCCAACTCTTGATAAATATGGGCGAAAGGACGGAGCAGTACCGGGCGAGCTGGCCTTTGCTTTTTCCCTGAGATCACCCCCAGTAAAAGCAGCATAAAGATTACCAGGTGTCGAGAACCCACTGAAGCTACGTGGACGATTGCAGTCCACGGAAGCCCGTCAGAGTCGGTTTGAGACCTCCTAGACTTGAACATTCTAGAAGATTCCCATGGCGGCAACAGAACAGTAGCTGCTGTCCCCCACTACTTCGTCAGACGAGCTAGACGACAAAGAATGTCAGGGGTCCAAATTCCAAGAACTGTCAGAAACTATTGAAGGCTAGAACGTGGGGGCCTAGAAGGTGCCGGAAAGAGCTTCCACGCGTCGTAGCTCGATAGGTCGCCCATGTCTATAAATGCACACCCCCTGGCTCCAAAGTACAGGTTCGAAATCCCTTTCCCTACCACTTTGGTATACAACAGCTCTCCGTTGTGCTACCATCACTGACTTGAGCGTCGGAGGGTCTGCGCTCCTAAGGGAGCCAGCCGTTCTCACGTTTCTATTTTCTTGGTCTTACAGGTGGCTCGCAAGGACCAGGAAAAATCCCCCAAACAGTTCGTGCGAATGAATTAGAATAGATCATACGAAAGAATTAGAATGGATCGTGCGAATGAATTAGAATGGATCATACGAATGATTTAGAATGAATCGTACGAATGAATTAGAATGGATCGTACGAATGAATTAGAATAGATCGTACGAATGAATTAGAATGGATTGTGCGAATGAATTAGAATGGATCGTAGGAATGAATTAGAATGGATCGTAGGAATGAATTAGAATAGCTCGTGCAAATGAATTAGAATGGATCGTGCGAATGAATTAGAATAGATCGTGCGAATGAATTAGAATGGATCGTGCGTACGAATGAATTAGAATGGATCGTGCGAATGAATTAGAATAGATCATACGAATAAATTAGAATGGAAAGGATCGTATGAATGAATTAGAATGGATCATGCAAATCCATTCTAATTCATTCGTGCGAGCCATTCTAATTCATTCGCACGATCCATTCTAATTTATTCGCACAATCTATTCTAATTCATTCGCACGATCCATTCTAACTCATTTGCACGAGCTATTCTAATTCATTCGTATGATCCATTCTAATTCATTCCTATGATCCATTCTAATTCATTCGTACGATCCATTCTGATTCATTTGCACGGTCTATTCTAACTTATTCGCACGATCCATTCTAATTCATTCACACAATCCATTCTAATTCATTCGCACGATCCATTCTAATTCATTCGCACGATCTATTATAATTTATTCGCACAATCTACTCTAATTGTTTCATACGATCCATTCTAATTTATTCGTATGATCTATTCTACTCTAATTCATTAGCACGATCTATTCTAATTTATTCATACAATCCATTCTAATTAATTCGCACGATCTATTCTAATTCAATTGTATGAGCCATTATAATACATTTGTATGATCCATTCTAATTCATTCGCATGATCTATTCTAATTCATTCGTATGATCTATTCTAATTCATTCCCACGATCCATTCTAATTCATTCGTACGATCCATTCTAATTCATTCGTGCGATTTAATCTAATTCATTCGTACGATCTATTCGTATGAATTAATTTGAATGGATCGTGTGAATGTATTAGAATGGACTGTATGAATGAATTAGAATGGATCGAGCAAATGAATTAGAATGGATCATGCAAATAAATTAGAATGGACACATTCGTACCAATGATTTAGAATAGCTCGTACGAATGAATTAGAATAGATTATACGAAAGAATTCGAATGGATCATATGATCCATTCTAATTCATTCATACGATCCATTCTAATACATTCACATGATCCATTCTAATTCATTCGTACGAATGGCTCGTACGAATGAATTAGAATAGATTATCCGAATGAATTAGAATGGATCGCACGATCCATTATAATTCATTCGGACGATCCATTTTAATACATTCGCACGATCCATTCTAATTCATTCATACGAATAGCTCGTAGAAATGAATTAGAATAGATCGTGCGAATGAATTAGAATGGATCGTGCGAATAAATTAGAATGGATCGTACGAATGAATTAGAATGGATCGTGCGAATGAATTAGAATGGATCGTGCGAATGAATTAGAATGGATCGTGCGAATGAATTAGACTGGATCGTACGAATAAATTAGAATGGATTGTACAAACGAATTAGAATATCTCTTACGAATGAATTAGAATAGCTCGTACAAATGAATTAGAATGGATCATACGAATGAATTAGATTAGATCGTACGAATTAATTAGAATGGATCGTATGAATGAATTAGAATAGATCGTGCGAATTAATTAAAGTAGAATAGATCATACAAAAGAATTAGAATGGATCGTATGAAACAATTAGAATAGATTGTGCGTATAAATTGTAATAGATCGTGCGAATAAATTATAATGGATCGTGCGAATGAATTAGAATGGATCATGTGAATGAATTAGAATGGATCGTGCGAATGAACTAGAATGGACCGTGCGAATGAATTAGAATGGATCGTAGGAATGAATTAGAATGGATCGTACGAAAGAATTAAATAGCTTGTGCAAATGAATTAAAATGGATCGTGTGAATGAATTAGAATAGATTGTGCGAATAAATTAGAATGGATCGTGCGAATGAATTAGAATGGCTCGTACAAATGAATTAGAAGGGATTTGCATGATCCATTCTAATTCATTCATACGATCTTTTCCATTCTAATTCATTCGTATGATTTATTCTAATTCATTCGCACGATCCATTCTAATTCATTCGTACGCACGATCCATTCTAATTTATTCGCATCATCTATTCTAATTCATTCGCACGATCCATTCTATTTCATTTGCACGAGCTATTCTAATTCATTCGTACGATCCATTCAAATTCATTCCTATGATCCATTCTAATTCATTCGTACGATCCATTCTAATTCATTTGGACAATCCATTCTAATTCATTCGTACGAATGAATTAGAATAGATCGTGCGAATGAATTAGAAGGGATCGTACGAATGAATTAGAATAGATCGTACGAATGAATTAGAATGGATTGTGCGAATGAATTAGAATAGATTGTGCGAATGTATTAAAATGGATCATGCGAATGAATTAGAATGGATCGTGCGAATGAATTAGAATGGATACCTTCGTATGAATAAATTAGATTAGATCGCACGAATGAATTAGAATGGATACATTCGTAACAATAAATTAGAACAGATCATACGAATGAATTAGAATAGCTAATACGAATGAATTAGAATAGCTCATACGAATGAATTAGAATGGATCATGCGAATGAATTAGAATGGATCGTATGAATGAATTAGAATAGCTCGTACGAATGAATTAGAATAGATCGTGCGAATGAATTAGATTGGATCGTACGAATGAATTAGAATGGATCATGACATTCTAGTTCATTTGTACGAGTTATGCTAATATATTCGTACGATCTATTCTAATTCATTCGTACGAGCTATTCTAGTTCATTCATACGATCCATTCTAATTCATTCGCATGATCCATTCTAATTCATTCGTACGATCTATTATAATTCATTTGTACGATCTATTCTAATTCATTCGCACGATCCATTCTAATTCATTCGCACGATCCATTCTTATTCATTCGTATGAGCTATTCTAATACATTCGCACGATCCATTCTAATTCATTCGCACGATCCATTCTAATTCATTCGCACGATCTATTCTAATTCATTCATACAAGCTATTCTAATTCATTCATATGATCTATTCTAATTCATTGGTACGAATTTATCCATTCTAATTCATTCGTACGATCTAATATAGTTCATTCGTATGAAGGTATCCATTCTAATTCAATCGAATGATCTATTCTAATTCATTCACACGATCCATTCTAATTCATTCTTATGATCTATTCTAATTCATTTGTACGAATGAATTAGAATAGATCGTGCGAATGAATTAGACTGGATCATACGATTGAATTAGAATGGATCGTATAAATGAATTAGAATGGATTGTGCGAATGAATTAGAATAGATTGTGCGAATGTATTAAAGTGGATCGTGCGAATGAATTAGAATGGATCGTGCGAATGAATTAGAATGGATCGTGCGAATGAATTAGAATGGATCGTGAGAATGAGTTAGAATGGATCGTGCGAATGAATTAGAATGGATTGTATAAATGAATTAGAATGGATCATACGAATGACTTAGATTTGATCGTATGAATGAATTACAATAGATTGTGCGAATATATTAGAATGGATCGTACGAATGAATTATATTAGATCGTGCGAATCAATTAGAATGGATCGTATGAATGAATTAGAATAGCCCGTATGAATGAATTAGAATAGATTGTGCGAATGAATTAGAATGGATCGTATGAATAAATTAGATTAGACCGTGCGAATGAATTAGAATGGATGTGCGAATGAATTAGCATTGATCGTGCGAATGAATTAGAATGGATCGTATGAATGAATTAGAATAGCTCGTACGAATGAATTAGAATAGATCATGAATGAATTAGAATGGATCGTACGAATGAATTAAAATGGAAACATTCGTACGAATCAAGTAGAATAGATCATGCGAATGAATTAGAATAGCTCGTAGAAATGAATTAGAATAGATCCTGCAAATGAATTAGAATGGATCATTCGTACGATCCATTCTAATTCATTCGCACGATCCTTTCTAATACATTCGCACCTTCTATTCTAATTCATTCATACAATCCATTCTAATACATTCGCACGATCTATTCTTATTCATTCGTATGAGCTATTCCAATTTATTTGTAATATCTATGCTAATTCATTTGTAGGATCCATTCTAATTCATTCGCACGATCCATTCTAATTCATTCGTATGATCCATTCTAATTCATTCACACGATCCATTCTAATTCATTCGCACGATCCATTCTAATTCATTCGTACGAGCTATTCTAACTCATTCACACAATCCATTCTAAGTCATTCGCATGATCCATTCTAATTAATTCGTACGAGCTATTCTAATTCATTCGTACGAATGTATCCATTCTAATTCATTCGTACGAGCTATTGTAATTAATTCGTACGATCCATTCTAATTCATTCGCACGATCCATTCTAATTCATTCGCACAATCCATTCTAATTCATTCGCACGATTTATTCTAATTCATTCATACAAGCTATTCTAATTCACTCGTACGATCCATTCTAATTCATTCACACGATCAATTCTAATTCATTCGTAAAAGCTATTCTAATTCATTCGTACGAATGTTTCCATTCTAATTCATTCGTACGATCTATTCTAATTCTTTCGCACGATCCATTCTATTTCATTCATACGAAGTTATCCATTCTAATTCATTCGTATGATCTATTCTAATTCATTCGTACGAGCTATTCTAATTCATTCGAATGTTTCCATTCTAATACATTCGTATGATCCATTCAAATTCATTCGCACGATCCATTCTAATTCATTCATTCGATCCGTTCTAATACATTCACACAATTTGGAATGTCATGATCCATTCTAATTCATTCGTGTGATCTATTCTATTTCATTCGCACGATCCATTCTAATTCAATTCATCCATATGATCCATTCTAATTCATTCGTACGATCCATTCTAAATCATTCGCACGATCCATTCTAATTCATTCGCACGAGCCAATCTAAATTATTGGTAGAATAGATTGTGCGAATGAATTAGAATGGATCGTATGAATGAATTAGAATGGATCGTGCGAATGAAATAGAATAGATCGTACGAATGAATTAGAATGGAAAGATTCGTACAAATGAATTAGAATAGCTCATACAAATGAATTCGAATGGATCGTGCGAATGACTTAGAATGGATCATGCGAATGAATTAGAATAGATCATACGAATGAATTAAAATGGATCCAATCTAATATGAATGAATTAGAATGGATCATGCGAATCAATTAGAATGGATCGTGCGAATCAATTAGAATGGATCATTCGAATGAATTTGAATGGATCGTATGAATGAATTAGAATAGCTCGTACAAATGAATTAGAATGGATCGTGCGAATGAATTAGATTGGATCGTGCGAATGAATTAGAATAGCTCGTACGAATGAATTAGAATGGATCGTGCGAATGAATTAGAATGGATCGTGCGAATGAATTAGAATAGTTCGTGCGAATGAATTAGAATGGATCGTACGAATGAATTAAAATGGATCGTACGAATGAATTAGAATTGATCATGCAAATGAATTAGAATGGATCGTATGAATAATTTAGAAAAGCTCGTACGAATGAATTTGAATAGATCGTGCGAATGAATTAGAATGGATCATCCATGGATCGTACGAATGAATTAGAATGGAAATATTCATACGAATAAATTAGAATGGATTGTGCGAATGAATTAGAACAGATCATACGAATGAATTAGAATAGATCATACGAATGAATTAGAATGGATACCTTCGTACGAATAAATTAGATTAGATCGTGCGAATGAATTAGAATGGATCGTACGAATGAATTAGAATGGATCATACGAATGAAATACAATCGCATTATCCATTCTAATTCATTCGCACGATCTATTCTAATACATTCGTACGATCCATTCTAATTCATTCATACAATCTGCGAATGAATTAGAATGGATTGTTAGAATAGCTCGTATAAATGAATTAAAATGGTTCATGCGAATGAATTAGAATGAATCATACGAATGAATTAAGATGGATCATATGAATGAATTAGAATGGATCGTACGAAGAATTAGAATGGATATATTCGTACCAATGAATTTGAATAGATCATAGGAATGAATTAGAATAGATCATACGAATGAAATAGAATGGATACTTTCGTAGGTATAAATTAGATTAGATTATGAGAATGAATTAGAATGGATCGTGCGAATGAAATTCATTCGTACAATCCATTCTAATTCATTCGTACAATCTGCGAATGAATTAGAATGGATCGTTAGAATAGCTCGTATGAATGAATTAGAATGGATCGTGCGAATGAATTAGAATGGATCGTACGAATGAATTAGAATGGAAACATTCATACGAATGAATTAGAATAGCTCGTATATGATCCATTCTAATTCATTCGCACGATCCATTCTAATTCATTCGTACGATCCATTCTAATTTATTCGCATGATCTATTCTAATTCATTCGTACGAGCTATTCGTACGAATGAATTAGAATGGATCGTGCGAATGTATTAGAATGGATCGTGCGAATGAATTAGAATGGATACATTCGTACCTATGATTTAGAATAGCTCGTACGAATGAATTACAATAGTTCGTGCAAATGAATTAGAATAGCTCGTACGAATGAATTAGAATGGATCATACGAATGAATTAGAATAGCTCGTACGAATGAATTAGAATCTATTGTGCGAATGTATTAAAATAGATCGTACGAATGAATTAGAATGGATCATGCGAATGAATTAGAATGGCTCATATGAATGAATTAGAATAGATCGTACGAATGAATTAGAATGGATCGTGCAAATGAATTAGAATGAATAATGCAAATGAATTATAATAGATCATACGAATGAATTAGAATAGATTGTGCGAATGTATTAGAATTGATTGTACGAATAAATTATAATAGATCATGCAAATGAATTAGAAGGGATCGTGCGAATGAATTAGAATGTATCATGCGAATGAATTACAGTAGATCGTGCGAATGAATTAGAATGGATCATGCGAATGAATTAGAATAGCTCGTACGAATGAATTAGGATAGATCGTGCGAATGAATTAGAATGGATTGTACGAATGAATTAGAATGGATCGTACAAATTAATTAGAATGGATCGTACGACTGAATTAGAAAAGCTCGTACGAATGAATTAGAATAGATTGTGCGATTGTATTAGAATGGATCATACAAATGAATTAGAATGGATCGTGCGAATAAATTAGAATGGTTCTTGTGAATGAATTAGATTGGATCATACGATTGAATTAGAATGGATCGTATAAATGAATTATAATGGATCATGCGAATGACTTAGAATGGATCGTGTGAATGAATTAGAATGAATACATTCATACGAATGAACTAGAATGGATTGTGCGAATGAATTAGAATGGATCGTACGAATGTATTAGAATGGAAACATTCGTACGAATAAATTAGAATAGCTCGTACGAATGTATTAGATGGATCGTACGAATGAATTAGAATGCTTCATGCGAATGAATTAGAATGGATCATACGAATGAATTAGAATGTATCATATGAATGAATTAGAATGGATAGTACGAATGACATAGAATGGATCGTACAAATATATTTGAATAGAAACATTCGTGCGAATGAATTAGAATAGCTCATACGAATGTATTAGAATGGATCGTACGAATGAATTAGAATGGATCATGCGAATGAATTATAATGGATCATGCGAATGAATTAGAATAGCTCGTACGAATGAATTAGGATAGATTGTGCGAATGAATTAGAATGGATCGTCTGAATTAGAATAGATTGGATCGTATGAATTAGAATTGATTGGATCGTGCAAATGAATTTGATTGGATCGTGCGAATGAATTAAAATAGCTCGTGCTAATGAATTAGAAGCGATCGTATAAATGAATTAGAATAGATAGTACGAATGAATTAGATAGATTGTGCGAATGAATTAGAATAGATAATACGAATGAATTTGAATGGATCGTATGAATGAATTAGAATGGATCATGCGAATGAATTAGAATGGATAGTACGGATGAATTTGAATGGATCGTGCGAATGAATTAGAATGGATCATATGAATGAATTAGAATGGATCATGCAAATGAATTAGAATAGATCGTGCGAATGAATTAGAATGGATCGTACGAATGAATTAGAATAGCTCGTACGAATGAATTAGAATGGATCGTACGAATATGTTAAAATGGATACATTCGTACGAATGAATAAGAATGGATCGTGCGAATGAATTAGATACGAGCTATTCTAATTCATTCGCACGATCTATTCTAATTCATTCATATGATCTATCGTAATACATTCGCACAATCTATTCTTACTCATTCGTACGAGCTATTCTAATTCATTCATACGATCCATTCTAATTCATTCGTACGATCTATTCTAATTTATTCGTACGAGCTATTCTAATTCATTCGTACGAGCGATTGTAATTCATTGGTATGAATGGATCCATTCAAATTCATTCTAATATATTTGTACGATCCATTCTAATACATTCGCACGATCCATTCTAACTCATTCGTACGAGCTATTCTAATACATTCGCACGATCCATTCGAATTCATTCGTATGAGCTATTCTAATTCATTCGTACGATCCATTCTAATTCATTCGTACGATCCATTCTAATACATTCGCACAAGCTATTCTAATTCATTCGTACGAGCTATTCTAATTCATTCGTACGAGCTATTCTAATTCATTCATACAAATAGATTATAATTCATTTTCATTCGCACGATCCATTCTAATTCATTCGTACGATCTATTCTAATTCATTCGTATGAGCTATTCTAATTCATTGGTACGAATGGATCCATTCTATTACATTCGTACGATCCAATCTAATACATTCGCACGAACCATTCTAATTCATTCGTACGAGCTATTCTAATTCATTCATACGAATAGATTCTAACTCATTCACATGATCCATTCTAATTCATTCGTACGAGCTATTCTACTTCATTCGTACGATCCATTCTAATTCATTCGTACAATCCATTCTAATATATTCGCACATTCTATTCTATTTCATTCGTACGAGCTATTCTATTTCATTGACACGATCCATTATAATTCATTCCAACGATCCATTCTAATTCATTCACATGATCCATTCTAATCCATTCGTACAATCCATTCTAATTCATTCATATGATCCATTCTAATTCATTCGCACAGTCCAATCTAATTCCTTACGCAAGATCTATTCTAATTCATTCGTATGAATGTTTCTATTTTAATTCATTCGCACGATCCATTCTAATTCATTTGTACGATCTATTCTAATTTATTCGTACGAGCTGTTCTAATTCATTCGTACGAGCTATTTTAATTCACTCGCACGATCCAATCTAATTCATTCGTACGATCCAATTTAATTTATTTGTACGAATGTATCCATTCTAATTCATTCATACGAGCTATTCAAATTCATTCATACGATCAATTCTAATTCATTCATACGATGCATTCTAATTCATTCGCACGATCCATTCTAATGCATTCGTACGATCTATTCTAAGTCATTCGCACGATCCATTCTAATTCATTCACATGAGCTATTCTAATTCATTCGTACGATCCATTCTAATTTATTCGTACGATCGACTCTAATTCATTCGTACGAGCTATTCAAATTTATTTCTACAAGCCATTCTAATTCATTCGTACGATCGATTCTAATTCATTCGCATGATCCATTCAAATTCAGTCGTACGATCTATTCTAAGTCATTCGCATGATCCATTCTAATTCATTCGCAGGAGCTATTCTAATTCATTCGTACGATCCATTCTAATTTATTTGTACGAGCTATTCTAATTCATTCGCATGATCCATTCTAATTCATTCGCACGATATATTCTAATTCATTCGTACGAGCTATTCTAATTCATTCGCATGATCCAATCTAATTCATTCGTACGATCTAATCTAATTCATTGGTACGAATATATCCATTCTAATTCATTTGTATGAGCTATTCTAATTCATTTGTATGATCCATTCTAATTTATTCATACGATCCATTCTAATTCATTCGCACGATCTATTCTAATTCATTCGTACGATCTATTCTAAGTTATTCGCACAATCCAGTCTAATTCATTCGCACGAGCAATTCTAATTCATTCGTATGATCTATTCTAATTCATTCATACGAGCAATTCTAATTCATTCGCACGATCCATTATAATTCATTCGCACGATCTATTCTAATTCATTCGTACAAGCTATTCTAATTAATTAGCACAATCCAATCTAATTCATTCGTACGATCCAATCTAATTCGTTGGTACTAATGTATCAATTCTAATTCATTTGTACGAGCTATTATAATTCATTCGTATGATCCATTCTAATTCATTCGTAAGATCCATTCTAATTCATTCGCACGATCCATTCTAATTCATTCGTACGATCTATTCTAAGTCATTCGCACGATCCATTCTAATTCATTCGCACGAGCTATTCTAATTCATTCGTACGATCCGTTCTAATTCATTCGTACGATCCATTCTAATTCATTCGCACGATCTATTCTAATTCATTCGTATGATCTATTCTAATTCATTCATACGAGCTATTCTAATTTATTCGCACGATCCAATCTAATTCATTCGTACGATCTATTCTAATTCATTGGTACGAATGTATCCATTCTAATTCAATCGCACGATCCATTCTAATTCAATCATACGATCCATTCTAATTCATTCGCACGATCCATTCTAATTCATTCATTTGATTTATTCTAAGTCATTCGCAGGATCCATTTTAATTCATTCGCACGAGCTATTCTAATTCATTCGTATGATCCATTCTAATTCATTCGTACGATCCATTCTAATTCATTCGCACGATCCATTCTAAGTCACTCATCCTATCCATTCTAATTCATTCGCACGATCCATTCTAATACATTCGCACAATCTATTCTAATTCATTCGTACGAGCTATTCTAATACATTATTACGATCCATTCTAATTCATTCGCACGATCTATTCTAATTCATTTGTATGAGTTATTCTAAATTATTGGTATGAATGTATCCATTTTAATTCATTCGCACGATCCATTCTAATTCAATCATACGATCCATTCTAATTCATTCGTACGACCTATTCTAATCCATTCGTATGAATGTATCCATTCTAATTCATTCGTAGGATCTATTCTAATTCATTCACACGATCTATTTTAATTCATTCGTACGAGCTATTCTAATTCATTCGTATGATCCATTCTAATACATTCGCACGATCTATTCTAAATCATTTGTACAATCCATTCTAATTCATTCATACGATCCATTCTAATTCATTCGCACGATCTATTCTAATTCATTCGTACGTCGCACGATCCATTCTAAGGCATTCGTACGACCAATTCTAATTCATTTGTACGAGCTATTCTAATTCATTCGTACTATCCATTCTAATTCATTCGTACGATCCATTCTAATTCATTCGTACAATCCATTCTAATTCATCCGTACGAGCTATTCTATATCATTCGTACGATCCATTCTAATTCATTCCCACGATCCATACTAAGTCATTCTTACGATCCATTCTAATTCATTCGTGCGATCTATTCTAATTCATTCGTACGATCTATTCTAATTCATTCGCACGATTTATTCTAATTCATTCGTATGTGCTATTCTAATTCATTCGTACGAAGGTATCCATTTTAATTCATTCATATGATCGATTCTAATTCATTCGCACGATCCATTCTAAGTCATTCGCACGATCCATTCTTATTCATTCGCATGATCTATTCTAATTCATTCGTATGATCTAATTCTAATTTATTCGTATGATCCATTCTAATTCATTCGCATGATCCATGCTAATTCATTCATACGATTCATTCAAATACATTCATACGAACCATTCTAATTCATTCGCACGATCCATTTTAATTCATTCGCATGATCCATTCTAATTCATTCATAAGATCTATTCTAATTCTTTCGTATAATCTATTATAATTCATTCGTACGATCTACTCTAATTCATTTGTATGATCCATTCTAATTCATTCGAACGATCCATTTTAATTCATTCGTACGATCTATTGTAATTCATTCGTATGATCCATTCTAATTCATTCATATGACCTATTCTAATTCATTCGCATGATCCATTCTAAATCATTCGTACTACGATCCATTCTAATTCGTTCATACGATCCATTCTAATACATTCGCAAAATCTATTCTAATTCATTCGTACGATCCATTCTAATTCATTCGTACGATCCATTCTAATTCATTCATACGATCTATTCTAATTCATTCATACGAACCATTCTAATTCATTCGTACGAGCTATTCTAATTCATTCGTAAGAGCTATTCTAATTCAATCGTACGAATGTATCCATTCTAATTCATTTGTACGAATGAATTAGAATAGATCGTGCGAATGAATTAGAAGAGCTCGTATGAATGAATTAGAATAGCTCGTATGAATGAATTAGAATGGATCGTACGAATGAATTAGAATGGATCGTACGAATGAATTAGAATAAACCGTACGAATGACTTAGAATAGGTCGTGCGAATGGCTTAGAATAGATCGTACGAATGAATTATAATGGATCGTACGAATGAATTATAATAGATTGTGTGAATGAATTAGAATGGATCGTACCAATGAATTAGAATAGTTCGTACGAATGAATTAGAATAGATTGTGCGAATGTATTAGAATGGATTGTACGAATGAATTAGAATCGATAATACGAATGAATTAGAATGGATCGTACGAATGAATTAGAATGAATCATATGAATGAATTAGAATGGATCGTACGAATGAATTATAATGGATCGTACTAATGAATTATAATAGATTGTACGAATGAATTAGAATAGATCATACGAATGAATTAGAATAGCTCGTATGAATGAATTAGAATAGCTCGTACAAATGAATTTGAATAGATTGTGCGAACGTATTAGAATGGATCGTACGAATGAATTAGAATGGATACATTTGTACCAATGAATTAGAATAGGTCGTATGAATGAATTAAAATAGATCGTGCAAATTAATTTGAATGTATCGTACGAATGAATTAGAATTGATCATGCGAATGACTTGGAATGGATCGTGCGAATGAATTAGAATAGATCGTACGAATGAATTAGAATGGATCGTACGAATGAATTAGAATGGAAATATTCGTACGAATGATTTTGAATAGCTCGTATGAATGAATTAGAATAGATCGTGCGAATAAATTAGAATGGATCGTACGAATGAATTAGAATGGATCGTGCGAATGAATTAGAATGGATCGTGCGATTGAATTACAATGGATCGTACGAATGAATTAGAACAGAAACATTCATACGAATGAATTAGAATGGATCATGGTGCGAATGAATTAGAATGGATCGTGCGAATGAATTAGAATGGATCGTACGAATGAATTGGAATAAATCATACGAATGAATTAGAATGGATACCTTCGTACGTACGAATGAATTAGAATAGATCATACGAATGAATTAGAATGGATACCTTCTTACAAATGAATTAGATTAGATTGTGTGAATGAATTAGAATGGATCGTACGAATGAATTAGAATGGATCATACGAATGAATTAGAATGAAAACATTCGTACGAATAAATTATAATTGCCCATACAAATGAATTAGAATAGATCGTGCGAATGAATTAGAATAGATCGTGCGAATGACTTAGAATGGATCTTGAGAATGAATTAGAATAGATCATACGAATGAATTAGAATGGATACCTTCGTACGAATGAATTAGAATGAATCGTACGAATGACTTAGATTAGATCATGTGAATGAATTAGAATGGATCATACAAATAAATTTGAATAGATCGTACGAATTAATTAGTATGTCACGATCCATTCTAATTCATTTGAATGATCCATTCTAATTCATTGACACGATCCATTCTAATTAATTCGCACGATCCATTCTAATTTATTCATACGATCCATTATAATGCATTCGCACAATCTATTCTAATTCATTCGTACGATCCATTCTAATTCATTCGTACGATCCATTCTAATTCATTCGCACGATCTAATCTAATTCATTCATACGAGCTATTCTAATTCATTCGTAAGAATGTTTTTATTCTAATTCATTCGCACGATCCATTCAAATTCATACGCACGATCCAATCTAATTCATTTTTACGATTCATTCTAATTCATTCGTACGATCCATTCTAAGTCATTCGCACGATCTATTCTAATTCATTCGTACGAGCTATTCTAATTCATTCGCATGATCCATTCTAATTCAGTCGCATGATCCAATCTAATTTATTTGTATGATCCAATCTAATTCATTCGCACAATCTATTCTAATTCATTCGCACGAGCTCTAATTCATTTGTTCGATCCATTCTAATTCATTCGCACGATCCATTCTAAGTCATTCGCACGATCTATTCTAATTCATTCGTACAAGCTATTCTAATACATTCGCACAATCTAAAATATCACGATCTATTCTTATTCATTCGTACGATCCATTCTAATTCAATCACACGATCGATTCTAATTCATTCGCATGATCCATTCTAATTCATTTGTACGATCCATTCTAAGTCAATCGCACGTTCTATTCTAATTCATTCGTACGATCCAATCTAATTCATTCGCACGATCTATTCTAATTCATTCGTACGAGCTATTCTAATTCATTCGTACGATTCAATCTAATTCATTTATACAATCCATTCTAATTCATTCACACGATCTATTCTAATTCATTCGCACGATCCATTCTAATTCATTCATACGATGCATTCTAATTCATTCGTACGATCCATTCTAATTTATTCGTACGAGCTATTCTAATTCATTCGCACGATTCATTCTAATTCATTCGTACGATCCAATCTAATTCATTCTCACGATGCATTATAATTCATTCGCACGATCCATTCTAATTCATTCGTACAAATTTTTCCATTCTAATACATTCGTACGATCCATTCTAATTCATTCGCACGATCCATTCTAATTCATTCGCACGATCCATTCTAAGTCATTCGCACGATCCATTCTAATTCATTAGCACGATCTATTCTAATTCATTCGTACGATCCATTCTAATTCATTCGTATAATCCATCTAATACATTCGCACAATCTATTCTAATTCATTCGCTCGATCCATTCTAATTCATTCGCACGATCTATTCTAATACATTCGTACAATCTATTCAAATTCATTCGCACGATCCATTCTAATTCAATCGCTCGATCCATTCTAATTCATTCATGCGATCCATTCTAATTCATTTGCACGATCTATTCTAATTCATTCGTTCATACGATCCATTCTAATTCGTTCGCACGATCTATTCTAATTCACTCGTACGACCTAGTCTAATTCATTTGCACGATCCATTCTAAGTCATTCGCACAATCTCTTCTAATTCATTCGTACGAGCTATTCTAATTCATTCGCACAATCTATTCTAATTCATTCGCACGATCCATTCAAATTCATTCGCACAATCTATTCTAATTCATTCGTACGAGCTATTCTAATTCATTCATACAATCCAATCTAATTCATTTGTACGATACAATCTAATTCATTTGTACGATACATTCTAATTCATTCGTATGAATAGCTCGTACGAATGATTTAGATTAGATCGTGCGAATTAATTAGATTGGATCGTACAAATAAATTAGATTGGGTCGTACGAATGAATTAGAATAGCTCGTACAAATAAATTAGATTGGATCGTACGAATGAATTTGAATGGATCGTGTGAATGAATTAGAATAGATCGTGCGAATGAATTATAATAGATTATGCGAATGATTTAGAATGGATCGTGCGAATGAATTAGAATAGCTCGTACAAATGAATTAGAATAGATCGTGCGAATGAATTAGAATAGCTCGTGCGAATGAATTAAGAATAGCTCATGTGAATGAATTAGAATAGCTCGTGCGAATGAATTAGAATAGCTCGTGCGAATGAATTAGAATAGCTCGTGTGAATGTATCGTTCGGATACATTCGTACCAATGATTAAGAATAGCTCGTGCGAATGAATTAGAATAGCTCGTACGAATGAATTAGAATAGATCGTGTGAATAAATTGGAATGGATCGTACGAATGAATTAGAATAGCTCGTGTGCATGAATTATAATATATCGTGCGAATGAATTAGACCAGATCGTACGAATAAATTAGAATGGATCGTACGAACGAATTATAATAGATCTTACGAATGAATTAGAACGTATCGTACAAATGAATTAGAATAGCTCGTACGAATGAATTAGAATAGATTATGCGAATGAATTAGAATGGATCGTACGAATGAATTAGAATGGATCGTCCGAATGAATTAGAATTGATCGCGCGAATGAATTAGAATCATACGAATGAATTAGAATAGATTGTGCGAATGAATTAGAATTGATCGTTCGAATGAATTAGAATAGCTCGTGCGAATGAATTATAATGGATCGTGCGAATGAATGAGAATAGCTCGTGCGAATGAACTGTAAAGGATCGTGCGAATGAATTAGATCAGATCGTGCGAATGAATTAGAATGGATCGTGCGAATGAATTAGAATATCATGTACGAATGAATTAGAATAGCTCATACGAATGAATTAGAATAGATTGTGTGAATGTATTAGAATGGATCGTACAAATGAATTAGTATAGATCATACGAATGAATTAGAATGGATTCTTTCGTACGAATAAATTAGATTAGATTGTGCGAATGAATTAAAATGGATCGTATGAATGAATTAGAATGGATCGTGCGAATGAATTAAATAAGATCGTGCGAATGAATTAGAATGGATCGTATGAATGAATTAGATTAAATCATACGAATGAATTAGATTAGATCGTGCGAATGAATTAGAATGATCCGTATGAATGAATTAGAATTGATCATACGAATGAAATAGAATAGCTCGTACGAACTAATTAGAATAAATCGTGCGAATGAATTAGAATAGATCTTGCGAATGAATTAGAATGGATCGTGCGAATGAATTAGAATAGCTCATACGAATGAATTGGCATAGATTGTGTGATTGTATTTGAATGGATCGTATGAGTGAATTATAATGGATTGTGCGAATGAATTAGAATAAATCGTGCGAATGACTTAGAATGGATTGTGCGAATGAATTAGAATGGATACATTCGTAGTAATGAATTAGAATAGATCGTATGAATGAATTAGATTAGATCGTGTGAATGAATTAGAATAGCTCGTACGAAAGAATTAGAATGGATCATATGAATGAATAAGAATAGAAACATTCATATGAATGAATTAGAATAGCTCGTACGAATGAATTAGAATAGGCCGTGCGAATGAATTAGAATGGATCATACGAATGAATTAGAATAGCTCGTATGAATGAATTACAATAGCTCGTACGAATGAATTAGAATTGATCGTATGAATGAATTAGAATAGATCATATGAATGAATTAGAATGGATACCTTCATACGAATGAATTAGATTGGATCGTGCAAATGAATTAGAATGGATCGTACGAATTAATTAGAATGGATTATACGAATGAATTAGAATGGATCGTGCAAATAACTTAGAACGGATCGTGCGAATGAATTAGAATAGCTCATACGAATGAATTAGAATGGATCATACGAATATATTAGAATGGATCGTGCGAATTTATTAAAATGGATACGTTCGTACGAATGACTTAGAATGGATCGTGTGAATGAATTAGAATGGATCGTACGAATGAATTAGAATGGATCGTATGAAACTAATAGAATGGAAACATTCGTACAAATGAATTAGAATAGCTCGTATGAATAAATTAGAATAGATCATGCGAATGAAGTAGAATGGATTGCATGAATTAATTAGAATGGATCGTACGAATGAATTAGAATGGATACATTCGTACCAATGAATTAGAATGAATCGTACAAATGAATTAGAATAGATTGTGCAAATGAATTAGAATTGATCGTACGAATTAATTAGAATGGATCATACGATTAAATTAGAATAGCTCATACGAATGTATTAGAATAGATTGTGCGAATGAATTAGAATGGATCGTGCGAATGAATTAGAATAGATTGTGCGAATGTATTGGAATGGATCATACAAATGAATTAAAATAGATCGTACGAATGTATTAAAATAGATCGTGCAAATGTATTAGAATGGAACGTGCGAATGACTTAGAATGGATCATACGAATGAATTAGAAATGATCGGGCGAATGAATTAGAATGGATTGTACGAATGTATTAGTATGGAAACATTCATACGAATGAATTAGAATAGCTCGTACGAATGAATTAGAATAGATCGCACGAATGAATTGGAATGGATAGCACGAATGAATTAGAATGTATCGTACAAATGAATTAGAATGGATACATTCGTACCAATGAATTAGAATGGATCGTACGAATAAATTAGAATAGATCCTGCGAACAAATTAGAATGGATCGTACGAATGAATTAGAATGTCATAATCTATTCTAATTTATTCATACGAACAATTCTAATTCATTCGTACGATCCATTCTAATTCTTTCGTGCGAATGAATTACAATGGATCGTACGAATGAATTAGAATAGATTGGGTGAATGTATTAGAATTGATAGTATGAATGAATTAGAATGGATCATACGAATGAATTATAATAGATCGTGCGAATAATTAGAATGGATCCATTCGTACCAATGAATTAGAATAGCTTGTACGAATGAATTAGAATAGATCGTATGAATGAATTAAAATGGATCGTGCGAATGAATTAGATTGGATCGTACGAATGAATTAGAATGGATCATGACATTCTAATTCATTCGTACAATCTATTCTAAGTCATTCGTACGATCCATTCTAATTCATTCGTACAATCCATTCTAATTCATTCATACGATCCAATCTAATTCATTCGCACAATCCATTCTAAATCATTCATACGATCCATTCTAATTCATTCGCCCGATCTATGCTAATTCATTCGTATGATCCAATCTAATTCATTCATACGATCGATTCTAATTCATTCGCACGATCTAATCAAATTCATTCATACGAAGGTATCCATTTTATTTCATTCGTATGATCTATTCTAATTCATTCGTACGATTTATTCTAATACATTTGCACAATCTATTCTAATTCATTCGTAGGGGCTATTCAAATTCATTCGTACATGACACTCTAATTCATTCGCATGATCCATTCTAATTCATTCGCATGATCCAATCGAATTCATTCGCACGATCCATTCTAATTCATTCACACAATCAATTCTAATTCATTTGTACTATCGATTCTAATTCATTCGTACGATCCATTCTAATTCATTCGCATGATCCATTCTAATTCATTCGCACGATCTATTCTAAGTCATTCATACGATTCTAATTCATTCGCATGATCCATTCTAATTCATTCGTATGATCCATTCTAATTCATTCGTACGATCCATTCTAATACATTCGCACAATCTATTCTAATTCATTCGTACGAGCTATTCTAATTCATTTGTACGATCCATTCTAATTCATTCGTATGATCTATTCTAATTCATTCATGCAATCCATTCTAATTCATTCGCACGATCTATTCTAATTCATTCGCACGAGCTATTCTAATTCATTCGTACGATCCATTCTAATTCATTCGTACGATCTATTTTAATTCATTCGAACGAGCTATTCTAATTCACTCGTACGAGCTATTCTAAATCATTGGTACGAATGTATCCATTCTAATTCATTCGCAAATACATTCGCACGATCCATTCTAGTTCATTTGCACAATCTATTCTAATTCATTCCCAAGATGATCCATTCTAATACATTCGCACAATCTATTCTAATTCATTCATACGAGCTATTCTAATTTATTCGCATGATCTATTCTAATTAATTCACACGATCTATTCTAATTCATTCGCACGATATATTCTAATTCATTCGTACGAGCTATTCTTATTCATTCGTACGAGCTATTATAATTCATTCGTACGATCTATTCTAATTCATTCGCACGGTCTATACTAATTCATTCGCACGATCCATTCTAATTCATTCGTACGAGCTATTCTAATTCACTCATACAAAATGATCCATTCTAATTTATTCGTATGATCCAATCTAATTCATTCGCACGATCCATTCTAATTTATTCGCACTATCCATTCTAATTCATTCGTATGATTCATTCTAATACATTCGTACAATCTATTCTAATTCATTCGTATGAGCTATTCTAATTCATTCGTACAAATGTATCCAATCTAATTCATTCGCACGATCCATTCTAATTCATTCGCACGATCCATTCTAATTCATTCACACAATCTATTCTAATTCATTCATATGAGCTATTCTAGTTCGTTCGTACGATCCATTCTAATTCATTCGTACGATCCATTCTAATTTATTTGCATGATCTATTCTAATTCCTTCGTATGATCCATTCTAACTCATTGGTACGAATGTATTCATTGTAATTCATTCGAACGATCCATTATACTTTATTCGTACGATCCATTCTAATTCATTCATACGATCCATTCTAATTTATTCACACGATCCATTCTAATTCATTCGTATGATCCAATCTAATTCATTCGTACGAACCATTCTAATTCATTCGAATGTCCATTCTAATTAATTCGTACGATCCATTCTAATTCATTCATACGATCCATTCTAATTCATTCGCACAATCCATTTTAATTCATTCGCACGATCTAATCTAATTCATTTATACGATCCATTCTAATTCATTCGCACAATCTATTCTAATTCATTCGTTCGAGCTATTCCAATTCATTCATATGATCCATTCTAATTCATTCGCATGATCCATTCGAAGTCATTCATACGATCCATAGTAATTTATTCGTACGATCCATTCTAATTCATTTATATGATCCATTCTAATTCATTCATTTGATCTATTCTAATTCATTCGCAGGATCCATTCTAATTCATTCGTACGGTCCATTCTAATTCATTCGTACGATCCATTCTAATTCATTCGCACGATCCATTCTAATTCACTCATATGATCTATTCTAATTCATTCATACGATCCATTCTAATACATTCGAATAATCTATTCTAATTCATTAGCACGATCCATTCTAATTCATTCATACGATCCATTCTAATTCATTCATATAATCTAATCTAATTCATTCGTACGAGCTATTCGTACGAATGAATAAGAATGGATCGTACGAATGAATTATAATAGCTCGTACGAATGAATTAGAATGGATCGTGCGAATGAATTAGAATGGATCGTGCGAATGAATTAGAATAAATTATGTGAATGTATAAGAATGGATTGTGCGAATGAATTAGAATGGATCGTACGAATGAATTTGAATAGTTCGTACGAATGAATTAGAATAGATTGTGCGAATGTATTAGAATGAATCGTACGAATGAATTAGAATGGACCGTACGAATGAATTAGAATAGCTCGTACGAATGAATTAGAATAGATCGTGCAAATGAATTAGAATAGATCGTGCGAATGAATTAGAATGGATCATATGAATGAATTAGAATAGCTCATACGAATGAATTAGAATAGATTGTGTGAATGAATTAGAATGGATCGTATGAATAAATTAGATTAGATCGTGCGAATACCCATTCTAATTCATTCGTACGATCTATTCTAATTCATTCGCTTAATCTATTCTAATTCATTCGTACGAGATGTTCTAATTCATTTGTACGAAGTTATCCATTCTAATTCATTCGTACGATCTATTCTAATTCATTCATACGATCCATTCTAATTCATTTGCATGATTTATTCTAACTTATTCTTACGATCCATTCTAGTTCATTCGTACGATCCATTCTAATTCATTCGTACGATCCATTCTAAGACATTCGCACAATCTATTCTAATTCATTCGTACGAGCTATTCTAATTCATTTGTACGATATATTCTAATTCATTCATACGAATGTTTCCATTCTAATACATTCATACAATCCATTCCAATACATTCGCATAATCTTTTGTAATTCATTCGTATGAGCTATTCTATTTCATTCGTACGAGGCATTCTAATTCATTCGTACGATCCATTCTAATTCATTCGCACGATCTATTCTAATTCATTCGTATGATCCATTCTAATTCATTTGCACGATCTATTCTAATTCATTCGTACGAGCTATTCTAATTCATTGGTATGATCAATTTCAATTCATTCGTACGATCCATAGAATAGCTCATACGAATGAATTAGAATAGATCGTGCAAATGAATTAGAATGGATCATGTGAACGACTTAGAATAGCTCGTACGAATGAATTAGAATTGATTGTGTGAATGTATTAGAATGGATCGTGCGAATAAATTAGAATGAATCATGCGAATGATTTAGAATGGATCGTACGAATGAATTCGAATAGATCGTACGAATGTATTTGTATGAATGAATTAAAATGGATCGTGCGAATTAATTAGAATAGATCTTATGAATGAATTAGAATAGATCGTACGAATGAATAAGAATAGATTGTGCTAATGAATTAGACTAGCTCGTACGAATGAATTAGAATAGATCGTGCGAATGAATTAGAATGGATCGTACGAATGAATTAGAATGGATCGTGTGAATGAATTAGAAGAGCTTGTACGAATTAATTAGATTAGATTGTGCCAATGAATTAGAATGGATCGTAAGAATGAATTAGAATGGATCGTGCGAATGAATTAGAATAGATCGTACGAATGAATTAGAATAGATCGTACGAATGAATTAGAATAGATCGTACGAATGAATTAGAATAGCTCGTGCGAATGAATTAGAATAGCTTGTATGAATGAATTAGAATGGCTCGTGCGAATGAATTAGAATGGATCGTGTGAATGAATTAGAATGGATCGTGCGAATGAATTAGAACGGATCGTATGAATGAATTAAAATGGATCGTACGAATGAATTAGAATGGATCATACGAATGAATTAGAATGGATACATTCGTACGAATGAAGTAGATTAGATCGTGTGAATGAATTAGAATGGATTGTGCGAATGAATTAGAATGGATCGTGCGAATGAATTAGAATGGATCGTACGAATAAATTAGAATTGCTCGTACTAATGAATTAGAATAGATCGTGCAAATGAATTAGAATGGATCGTGCGAATGACTTAGAATAGATCGTACGTATGAATTAGAATGGATACATTCGTACCAAAGAATTAGAATAGCTCGTACGAGTGAATTAGAATATATCATGAGAATGAATTAGAATGGATCGTACGAACGTATTACAATGGATCGCACGAATGAATTAGAATGGATCGTACGAATGAATTAGAATGGAAACATTCGTACGAATGAATTAGAATTGCTCGTAAGAATGAATTAGAATAGCTCGTACGAATGAATTAGAATAGATCGTGCGAATGAATTAAAATGGATCGTACGAATGAATTGGAATAGATCGTACAAATGAATTAGAATATATCATACGAATGAATTAGAATGGAAACATTCGTACGAATGAATTAGATTGGATCGTACGAATAAATTAGAATGGATCGTATGAATGAATTAGAATAGATCGTACGAATGAATTAGAATGGATCGTATGAATGAATTAGAATGGATCGTACGAATGAATTAGAATGGATCGTTCTAATGAATTAGAATAGATTGTGCAAATGTATTAGAATGGTTCGTACGAATAAATTAGAATGGATCATACGAATGAATTAGAATGGATCATACAAAAGAATTAGAATAGCTCGTATGAATGAAGTAGAATAGATCGTACGATTGAATTAGAATGGATCGTACGAAAGAATTAGAATAGATCGTGCGAATGAATTAGAATAGATTGTGCAAATGTATTAGAATGGATCGTACGAATGACTTAGAATGGATCGTGCGAATGAATTAGAATGGATCGTGTGAATGAATTAGAATAAAAATATTCGTACGAATGAATTAGAATAGATCTTCCGAATGACTTAGAATGGATCGTGCAAATGAATTAGAATGGATACATTCGTACTAATGAATTAGAATGGATCGTGCAAATGAATTAGAATGGATCGTGCGAATGAATTAGAATATCACGATCCATTCTAATACATTCGTACGATCCAATTCGAATGGATCGTGCGAGTGAATTAGAATGGATCGTATGAATGTATTAGAATGGCTCGAACGAATGAATTAGAATGTCACGATCCATTCTAATTCATTCGTACGATCCAATCTAATTCATTCGTACAATCCATTCTAATTCATTCGTACTATCCATTCTAACACATTCGCACGATCCATTCTAATTCATTCGTACGAATAGCTCGTACGAATGAATTTGAAAGGATCATACGAATAAATGAGAATAGATCGTACGAAAAAATTGGAATGAATTGTGCGAATGAATTAGAATAGATCGTACAAATGGATTAGAATGGATCGTGCGAATGAATTAGAATGGATCATATGAATGAATTAGAATAGATCATACGAATGAATTAGAATAGATCTTGCGAATGAATTAGAATGGATCGTGCGAATGAACTATAATGGATCGTACGAATGAATTAGAATAGATCGTGCGAATGAATTAGAATGGATCGTATGAATGAAATAAAATGGATCGTGCGAATGAATTAGAATGGATCGTGTGAATGAATTAGAATAGATCGTGCGAATGAATTAGAATGGATCGTGCGAATGAATTAGATTTGATATATTTGTACGAATGAATTATAATAGGTCGTACGAATGAATTAGAATGGATACATTCGTACCAATGTATTAGAATGGATCGTGCAAATGAATTAGAATGGATCGTGCGAATGAATTAGAATAGATCATACGAATGAATTAGAATGGATTGTGCAAATGAATTAGAATGGATCGTGCGAGCAAATTTGAATAGATCGTACGAATGAATTATAATAGATCATACGAATTAATTGTAATGGATCGTGCGAATAAATTAGAATGGATCGTAAGAATGAATTAGAATGATTCATGCGAATGAATTAGAATAGATCATACGAATGAATTAGAATAGATCATCCAAATGAATTAGAAAGGATTGTACGAATGAATTAGACTAGATTGTGCGAAAGAATTAGAATGGATCGCACGAACGAATTAGAATGGATCGTGCGAATGAATTAGAATAGATCGTGCGAATGTATTAGAATAGATCGTGCGAATGAATTAGAATAGTTCATACGAATGAATTAGAATGGATCGTACGAATGAATTAGAATAGCTCGTACGAATGAATTAGAATAGATTATGCGGATGTATTAGAATGGATCGTACGAATGAATTAAAATGGATCGTACGAATGAATTAGAATAGCTCGTACGAATGAATTAGAATAGATCGTGCGAATGAATTAGAATGGATCGTATGAATAAATTAGAATAGCTCGTATGAATGAATTAGAATAGATGGTGCGAATGAATTAGAATGGATCGTATGAATGTATTAGAATAGATCGTGCGAATAAATTAGAATGGATTGTGCGAATGAATTAAAATGGATCGTATGAATAAATTAGAATGGATCCTGCGAATGAATTATAATGGATCGTACGAATGAATTAGATTGGATCGTGCGAATGAATTAGATTGGATCGTACGAATGAATTATAATAGATCGTGTGAATGAATTAGAATGGATCATACGAATGAATTAGAATGGATCATGCGAATGAATTAGAATGGATGGTGCGAATTAATTAGAATAGATCATGCAAATGAATTAGAATGGACCGTCGAATGAATTAGAATGTCGCAGTCCAATCTAATTCATTCGGACGATCCATTCTAATACATTCGTACGATCCATTCTAATTCATTCATCCGATCTATTCTAATTCATTCGTACGATCCATTCTAATTCATTCCCACGATCCATTCTAATTCCTTCGCATGATCTATTCTAATTCATTCGCACAATCTATTCTAATTCATTCATACGATCCATTCTAATTCATTCATATGATCTATTCTACTCTAATTCACACAATCTATTTTAATTCATTCGTATGAGCTATTCTAATTTATTCGTACGAGCTATTCTAATTCATTCGTACGATCCATTCTAATTCATTCGCATGATCCATTCAAATTCATTCATACGATTCATTATAATTCATTCGTACGAATACATTCGTACGTAGTTATCCATTCTAATTCATTCGTACGAGCAATTCATTCGTACGATCCAATCTAATGCATTCGCACAATCCATTCTAATTCAATCGCGCGATCCATTCTAAGTCATTCGCATGATCCATTCTAATTCATTCGCACGAGCTATTCTAATTCTATCGTACGATCCATTCTAATTCATTCGCACGATCCATTCTAATTCATTTGCATGATCCATTCTAATTCATTCGCATAATCTATTCTAATTCATTCATACGATCCATTCTAATTCATTCGTATGATCTATTCTACTCTAATTCATTCGTACAATCTATTCTAATTCATTCATACGATCCATTCTAATTCATTCGCACGATCTATTCTAATTCTTTTGTGCGATCCATTCTAATTCATTCGTATGAGCTATTCTAATTCATTCGTAAGATCCATTCTAATTTAATCGTATGATCTATTCTAATTCATTCGTACAAGCTCTTCTAATTCATTCCTACGAACCATTCTAATTCATTCTTACGAGCTATTCTAATTCATTCATATTAGATTGGATCCATTCTAATTCATTTGCATGATCTATTCTAATTCATTCGTACGATCCATTCTAATTCAGCTGTACGATCTATTCTAATACATTGGTACAATCTATTCTAAGTCATTCGCATGATCCATTCTAATTCTTTTGCACGATCTATTCTAATTCATTCGTACAAGCTATTCTAATTCCTTCGTACGATCCATTCTAATTCATTCGCACAATCTAATCTAATTCATTCGTACGAGCTACTCGTACGAATGAGTTTGAATGGATCGTATAAATGAACTAGAATAGATCATGCGAATGACTTAGAATGGATAATGCGAATGAATTAGAATGGATCGTATGAATAAATTAGAATAGATCATTCGAATGAATTAGAATGGATACTTTCGAACGAATACATTAGAATGGATCATGCGAATGAATTAGAATGGATCGTACGAATGAATTAGAATAGATCGTGCGAATAAATTAGAATAGATCGTGCGAATGAATTAGAATGGATTGTATGAATGAAGTAGAATAGATCATACGAATGAATTAGAATGGATCGTGCGAATGAATTAGATTGGATCGTACAAATGAATTAGAATGGATCGCATGAATGATTTAGAAAAGATCATGCGAATGAATTAGAATGGATAGTATGAACGAATTAGAACGGATTGTGCGAATGAATTAGAATGGATAGTTCGTACGAATGAATTAGATTAGATTAATACAAATGAATTAGATTTGATCATACCAATGAATTAGAATGGATCGTATGAATTAATTAGATTAGATTGTACAATGGATCATACGAATGAATTAGAATGGATACCTTCGTATGAATGAATTAGAATGGATCATGCGAATGAATTAGAATGGATCGTATGAATGAATTAGAATGGATCATGCGAATGAATTAGAATGGATCATACGAATGAATTAGAATGGATACATTCGTACCAATGAATTAGAATGGATCGTACCAATGAATTAGAACAGATCGTGCGAATAAATTAAAATGGATCGTACGAATGAATTAGAATGGATCATAGGAATGATTTGAATGAGCTATTCACATGAATGAATTAGAATGGATCGTGCGAATGACTTAGAATGGATCGTGCGAATGAATTTCAATGGATATATTCGCACCAATGAATTAGAATAGCTTATAAGAATGAATTAGAATAGATCGTGCGAATGAATTAGAATGGATCGTACGAATAATTAGAATGGATCGTGTTGGGGGTAGTCAAAAACCACTTATCTTGGACAGCCCGTCTGGGAGTTGGAACCCTCGGAAGCTGAGCGTGCCCCCTTTTCAGGCTCGCAAGGAGCTCGCAAGGAGCTCGCCCCCAGCCCGCCAGGAGCTCGCCCCCAGCCCGCCAGGAGCTCGCCCTCTCAGCCCATCAGGAGCTCGCCTTCACATGGAGCTGGATGGACACCTTGTATCTGAGTACAGCTCGCACCTCCAGTCCCCACAATGACACGCCCAAATTCGATAAATGGCTTAGACAAAGAGCGCGAAGGAGCTCGCCCAAGTTCGTCCAGGAGCTCGCCATGCTCGCTCAGGAGCTCGCTATGCTCGCTCAGGAGCTCGCCTAGCTCGCACAGGAGCTCGCCCAAGCTCGCCCAGGAGTTCACCCAAGCTCACCCAGGAGCTCGCCCATGCTTACTCATGAGCTCGCCAAAGCTCGCCTAGACCCCTGTTTATCGAAGAGGTTGCTCCCGCAAGGTCCAACTCTTGATAAATATGGGCGAAAGGACGGAGCAGTACCGGGCAAGCTGGCCTTTGCTTTTTTCCTGAGATCACCCCAAGTAAAAGCAGCATAAAGATTACCAGGTGTCGAGAACCCACTGAAGCTACGTGGACGATTGCAGTCCACGGAAGCCCGTCAGAGTCGGTTTGAGACCTCCTAGACTTGAACATTCTAGAAGATTCCCCTGGCGGCAACAGAACAGCAGCTGCTGTCCCCCACTACTTCGTCAGGCGAGCTAGACGACAAAGAATGTCAGGGGTCCAAGTTCCAAGAACTGTCAGAAACTATTGAAGGCTAGAACGTGGGGGCCTAGAAGGTGCCGGAAAGAGCTTCCACGCGTCATAGCTCGATAGGTCGCCCATGTCTATAAATGCACACCCCCTGGCTCCAAAGTACAGGTTCGAAATCCCTTTCCCTACCACTTTGGTATACAACAGCTCTCCGTTGTGCTACCATCACTGACTTGAGCGTCGGAGGGTCTGCGCTCCTAAGGGAGCCAGCCGTTCTCACGTTTCTATTTTCTTGGTCTTACAGGTGGCTCGCAAGGACCAGGAAAAATCCCCCAAACATTTGCCGCCGTCTGTGGGATCTATCGACTGGTTCCTGCGAGAACGCCCACGACCATGCGGTTGAAAGCCGTGCTTTTCCAGACACCCGGATGGCTCCGGTCACGCGGAGGCAGACACGGGTGAAAGCCCACGCCGAGTCTGCACAAAGCAAGCTGCTCGCTGAAGCATCACAACCCCCTGTCCCGCTCAACGGCCATCTCCTTTTGAAGGTGTTGGCCACTCAGCGGGCCATGGTGGGCGAGATTGTGCGACTGCGCCAGGTTCCGACGACGAGCCGGATCACTGATCTCTCCCCCGGGCTCACCCCGCGGAGGGAAGAGTCAGTGATCCCGTCCCAGCGTCCATGAGTGTCGGTGGGGGTTGTTTTCCCTGTGCGACCTCCCCTTGTCCCAGCATCGCATCAGCCCACTATGGCGCCCACATGGCGGGCATCCCAGCAGGAGCCCCCTGTGGAGGACGTAGTGGCACGCCGGACGAGAGGGACCGCGCTCGAGCGGCCGCAGCAACTCGGCACCCAGCGCTCCAGCAACAAGTCAACCCTGCCGATGGCCCCTCCTCGCCGACGAAGCCTCGGTGCGGACTCGGGCGAGTCAGAGGACGTCGCCCCCGAGCACAACCATAGCAAGGCTGCGAACCGGTTTCGAGGAAGCGTGCATGATTGCTGGGTACCTGCGCAGCTGTCTTTGGGAAATCACCCCGAGCGCTGGCAGCTACTTAGCACGCCCGTCGACCTCATAGAAGAGCTCGCCGTCCGGGGAGGGAGCTCGCCCTTCACCAACGAGGTTCATCAGGGAGGTTTCCCTCAGCACTGGACCCCACCAAAGTTTGTTTTGTTCAACGGGTCGCAAGACCCCGTGGACCACCTCTTGGCCTACCGAAAGTTGTTATTCTTTCGGGATCAGGACCACGTCCTGTGCCGCGCCTTCCCGAGCAGCTTGGCGGGTTCGGCCCTCGACTGGTTTCATAAGTTACCTTCGGGCTCGGTCCCGAACTTCACTGCTCTATCCGGGCTATTCCTGGAACAGTACCGGTGCAATCGGCGACCTCCGAAGCAGATCGAATCATTGTTCGGTCTTACCATGGGCGCAAGGGAGACCCTCCGGTGCTTCTCGATGCGATTCCGGAATGCCTATCTCGCTCTTGAGGACTCAGCAGGGCGAGACCGGACGGCCGTGAGTGCCTTTCGGAGTGCGCTCCCCGAAGGAGGTGAGCTTCATGACGCGATAGTCATTTCTGATCCCCGCACCATGATTGAGCTCTTTGCCTTGGTCCAACAACACATCAAGCTCGAAGATATAGTGCTGGATCGTCGAGGGAGGATGGCCGAGCAGCAGCAGCCTCCTACCTTGCGTGTAGGTGCCCTCTTGTAAACCATTTTGTGCGATAGTGTGTTTGGACAAGTTCAAATCTGTGCTCGATAGAAATCTACAGCGAACAGCTCGCACGCGATCAGCTCACGTGCAGCGTCCTCAAAGAACAGTCCACCGTTGCGCGGACTTAAAGCAAGACCGGGATCCTCAGAGGCAGCCAGTGGGCGACCTTGAGCTTCCCGGGGTAGTCCGCCCTTGTGCGGACTTAAAGCAAGACCGGGATCCTCAGAGGCAGCCAGTGGGCGACCTTGAGCTTCCCGGGGTAGTCCGCCGTTGTGCGGACTTAAAGCAAGACCGGGATCCTCAGAGGCAGCCAGTGGGCGACCTTGAGCTTCCCGGGGTAGTCCGCCGTTGTGCGGACTTAAAGCAAGATCGGGATCCTCAGAGGCAGCCAGTGGGCGACCTTGAGCTTCCCGGGGCAGTCCTAAACCGAGGTTCTGAGGATCCTTAACCAGTCAGGGGGTAGCTAGCTTTTTGATTCTTTCATCGCTCGTTGGACTTCCACCCTTTGGCCCTTACGCTCTGTTTTGGTTCGATTTCTATCGTTTTGTATTTTTGTCGAGCTATAGGGCCCCACTATTTCGCACATATCAAATTTTTCATGCATATCGATCTTTTTGCGATGTCATTTATTTTTTATCGATTTAGCTACCTCGTCCGGGGTATGGTCCTCGGATCGTCGGGGAGAACACTATACGCGGCCTGATGCCACGCAGCTTAGCTCGTTGAGCGACCTGGTGACATCACGGGCAGACGCGGCAGAGACACCTTACGCGGCCTGATGCCACGCAGCTTAGCTCGTTGAGCGACCTGGTGATATCACGGGCAGACGCGGCAGAGACACCTTACGCGGCCTGATGCCACGCAGCTTAGCTCGTTGAGCGACCTGGTGACATCACGGGCAGACGCGGCAGACACCTTACGCGGCCTGATGCCACGCAGCTTAGCTCGTTGAGCGACCTGGTGACATCACGGGCAGACGCGGCAGAAACACCTTACGCGGCCTGATGCCACGCAGCTTAGCTCGTTGAGCGACCTGGTGACATCACGGGCAGACGCGGCAGAAACACCTTACGCGGCCTGATGCCACGCAGCTTAGCTCGTTGAGCGATCTGGTGACATCACGGGCAGACGCGGCGGAGACACCTTACGCGGCCTGATGCCACGCAGCTTAGCTCGCTGAGCGATCTGGTGACATCACGGGCAGACACGGCACAACTTTCGGCACAAGGCCACACCAGTTTGTTGTCCACGTGGCAGTAGCGGGAAGCAGTTTGAGCAGAATACAGAGAGAAGAAGCACCAGTGGCCATGGCTCACAGCCCGCCCGGGACCAACCCGTGGCTGTGGCTCGTAAATCGGCCGAAGACCCTACGCGAGGTCGCTTGCGACAGGTATCTGCAGCCCGCCCGGTGTGGACCCCGACTGTGCGCGGCTAGTTCACACCAGAAGGAGGCCGCCCGTGGAAGGTGCTCCCGGCCCACCCGACGCTTGCAGTAGCGGAGAGCTGCGTTCCTTGGACATAGCAGCATCATCCTCGAGGTCTCACCCATGAGACACCGAGCCAAAGACCACGCCGCCCAGATTGCTCACGGCTGGTGCCCGCAGCTCGCCTGACGCAGACCCTGACCGCGTGTGACAAGCTCGCACCGGAAGGAGATCGCTCGTGGCTGACGCTCCTGGCCCGCCCAGCGTTTGTGAAATACTGGCAGTCAAAGCTTTCGGCGCAAATCGCCCACGGCTGGAGCCCGCAGCTCGCCCGATGCCGACCCTGACCGCGTGTGACGAGCTCGCACCGGAAGGAGATCGCTCGTGGCTGACGCTCCCGGCCCGCCCTACGTTTGCAAAGTACTGAGAGTCAAAGCTCTCGGCGCAAATTGCCCACGGCTGGAGCCCGCAGCTCGCCCGACGCCGACCCTGACCGCGTGTGACGAGCTCGCACCGAAAGGAGATCGCTCGTGGCTGAAGCCCCCAGCCCGCCCAGCGTTTACGAAATACTGGCAGTCAGAGCTCACGGCGCAGGCCGCCCATGCCTACAATCTCCGTCCCGCCAGAAAACTGTTGCAGCAGACATTGATATCAGGCACATTACAAGGGATAGGAGCTCGCTAAGACTCCTGAGCAAGCGTCAAGTTTCCTCGATCACTCCCTCAGGAGGGGGTAATGTTGGGGGTAGTCAAAAACCACTTATCTTGGACAGCCCGTCCGGGAGTTGGAACCCTCGGAAGCTGAGCGTGCCCCCTTTTCAGGCTCGCAAGGAGCTCGCAAGGAGCTCGCCCCCAGCCCGCCAGGAGCTCGCCCCCAGCCCGCCAGGAGCTCGCCCTCTCAGCCCATCAGGAGCTCGCCTTCACATGGAGCTGGATGGACACCTTGTATCTGAGTACAGCTCGCACCTCCAGTCCCCACAATGACACGCCCAAATTCGATAAATGGCTTAGACAAAGAGCGCGAAGGAGCTCGCCCAAGTTCGTCCAGGAGCTCGCCATGCTCGCTCAGGAGCTCGCCATGCTCGCACAGGAACTCGCCCAAGCTCGCCCAGGAGTTCGCCCAAGCTCACCCAGGAGCTCGCCCATGCTTACTCATGAGCTCGCCAAAGCTCGCCTAGACCCCTGTTTATCGAAGAGGTTGCTCCCGCAAGGTCCAACTCTTGATAAATATGGGCGAAAGGACGGAGCAGTACCGGGCAAGCTGGCCTTTGCTTTTTTCCTGAGATCACCCCCAGTAAAAGCAGCATAAAGATTACCAGGTGTCGAGAACCCACTGAAGCTACGTGGACGATTGCAGTCCACGGAAGCCCGTCAGAGTCGGTTTGAGACCTCCTAGACTTGAACATTCTAGAAGATTCCCCTGGCGGCAACAGAACAGCAGCTGCTGTCCCCCACTACTTCGTCAGGCGAGCTAGACGACAAAGAATGTCAGGGGTCCAAGTTCCAAGAACTGTCAGAAACTATTGAAGGCTAGAACGTGGGGGCCTAGAAGGTGCCGGAAAGAGCTTCCACGCGTCGTAGCTCGATAGGTCGCCCATGTCTATAAATGCACACCCCCTGGCTCCAAAGTACAGGTTCGAAATCCCTTTCCCTACCACTTTGGTATACAACAGCTCTCCGTTGTGCTACCATCACTGACTTGAGCGTCGGAGGGTCTGCGCTCCTAAGGGAGCCAGCCGTTCTCACGTTTCTATTTTCTTGGTCTTACAGGTGGCTCGCAAGGACCAGGAAAAATCCCCCAAACAGATCGTACGAATGAATTAAAATGGAAACATTCGTACAAATGAATTAGAATAACTCGTTTGAATGAATTAGAATAGATCATGTGAATGAATTAGAATGGATCGTACGAATGAATTAGAATTGATCGTGTGAATGAATTAGAATAGCTTATATGAATGAATTAGAATAGATTGTGCGAATGAATTAGATTAGATCGTGCGAATGAATAAGAATGGATCGCACGAATTAATTAGAATGAAAACATTCATACGAATAAATTCGAATAGCTCGTACGAATGATTTAGAATAGCTCGTACGAATGACTTAGAATGGATCATGCGAATGAATTAGACTGGATCATACGAATGAATTAGAATGGATCGTGCGAATGAATTAGAATGAATTATAAGAATGTATTAGAATGGATCGTACGAATGAATTAGAATAGATCGTACGAATGAATTAGAATAGATCGTATGAATGAATTAGAATGGATCGTACGAATGAATTAGAATAGATCGTACGAATGAATTAGAATGGATCATACGAATGAATTAGAATGGAAACATTTGTACGAATGAATTAGAATAGCTCGTATGAATAAATTAGAATAGATCGTGCAATGAATTAGAATGGATCGTATGAATGAATTAGAATGGATCATGCGAATGAATTGGAATAGCTCGTACAAATGAATTAGAATAGACTGTGTGAATGACTTAGAATGGATCGTGCGAATGAATTAGAATAGCTTGTACGAATGAATTGGATTAGACTGTGTGAATGAATTAGAATGGAACATATGAATGAATTAGAATAGATCATGTGAATGAATTAGAATATATCATATGAATGTATTACAATGGATCATATGAATGAATTAGAATAGATCGTATGAATTAATTAGAATGGATCGTGCGACACGATCTATTCTAATATATTCGTATAATCTATTCTAATTCATTCGTACGAGCTATTCTAATTCATTCACATGATCTATTCTAATTCAGTCATACGATCCATTTTAATTCATTCACACGATCTATTCTAATTCTTTCGTACGATCCATTCTAATTCATTCGTACAATCCATTCTAATTCATTCGTACGATCAATTCTAATACATTCACACAATCTATTCTAATTCATTCGTACGATCTATTCCAATTCATCCGTGCGATCTATTCTTATTCATTTGCACGATCCATTCTAATTCATTCGTAAGATCCATTCTAATTCATTCGTACGATCTATTCTAATTCATTCGCACGATCCATTCTAATTCATTCGCACGATCTATTCTAATTCATTCGCACGATCCATTCTAATTCATTCTAATACATTAGCACGATCTATTCTTATTCATTCGTACGATCCATTCTAATTCATTCGTTTGATCCATTCTAATTCATTCGTACGAGCTATTCTAATTCATTCGCATGACCCATTCTAATTTATTCGTACGATCTATTCTAATTCATTCATTCGAGTTATTCCAATTTATTCGTTCGAGCTATTCTAATTCATTCGCACGATCCATTCTAATTCATTCGCACGATCTATTCTAATTCATTCGCATGATCCATTCTAATTCATTAGTACGATCGATTCTAATTCATTCCTACGATCTGTTCTAATTTATTCGTATGATCCATTCTAATTCATTCGTACGATCCATTCAAATTTATTCGTATGATTTATTCAAATTCATTCACACGAGCTATTCTAATTCATTCGTACGATCCATTCGCACGATCCACTCTAATTCATTCGCACGATCCATTCTAATTCATTCGCATGATCCATTCTAAGTCATTCGTACGATCCATTCTAATTCATTTGCATGATCTATTCTAATTCATTCGTACGATCCATTCTAATTCATTCGTACGATCCATTCTAATACATTCGCAAGATCTATTCTAATTCATTCGCACGATCCATTCTAATTCATTCATACGATCTATTCTAATTCATTCGTACGAGCTATTCTAATTCATTCATACAATCCATTCTAATTCATTCGCACGATCTAATCTAATTCATTCGTACGAAGGTATCCATTCTAATTCATTCGTATGATCTATTCTAATTCATTCATACGATCTATTCTAATTCATTCATACGAGCTATTCTAATTTATTCGTATGAATATTTCCATTCTAATTCATTCGTACGATCCATTCTAATTCATTCATACGATCCATTCTAATTTATTCGCATGATATAATAGAATTCATTCGAACGAGCTATTCGTATTAATGAATTAGAATGGATCGTGCGAATGACTTAGAATGGAACGTGCAAATGAATTAGAATGGATCGTGCGAATGAATTAGATTGGATACATTTATATGAATGAATTAGATTAGCTCGTACGAATGAATTAGCATAGATCGTGCGATCCATTCTAATACATTCACACAATCTATTCTAATTCATTCGCACGATCTATCCTAATTCATTTGTATGATCCAACCTAATTCATTCGCACGATCCATTCTAATTCATTAGTACGATCCATTCTAATCATTCGCTCGATCTATTCTAATTCATTCGTACGATCCGTTCTAATCATTTCAACGATCCATTGTAATTCATTCGCACGATCTATTCTAATTCATTCGTACGATCCATTCTAATTCATTGGTATGATCCATTCTAATTCATTCATACGATCAATTCTAATTCATTCGCACGATCCATTCTAATTCATTCCTACGATTCATTCTAATTCATTCATACGAGCTATTCTAATTCAATTGTACGATCCAATCTACTTTATTCACACGATCCATTCTAATTCGTTCATATGAATGTATCCATTTTAATACATTCGTACGATCCATTCTAATTCATTCGTACGAGCTATTCTAAATCATTGGTACGAATGTATCCATTGAAATTCATTCACACGATCTAATCTAATTCATTCGCACGATCTATTCTAATCCATTGGTACGAATGTATCTATTCTAATTAATTTGTACGAATGAATTAGATTGGATCGTACAAATGAATTAGAATAGATCATGCAAATGAATTATAATGGATCGTGCGAATGACTTAGAATGGATCGTGCGAATGAATTAGAATAGATCGTATGAATATATTAGAATGGATCATATGAATGAATTAGAATGGATTGTACGAATGTATTAAAATGGATACATTCGTACGAATGAATTAGAATGGATCGTGCGAATAAATTAGATTGGATCGTACAAATAAATTAGAATAGCTCGTACGAATGAATTAGAATAGCTCGTACGAATGAATTATAATAGGTCGTGTGAATGAATTAGATTGGATCATATGAATGAATTAGAATGGATTGTTCCAATGAATTATATTGGATCGTATGAATGAATTAGAATAGATCGTGCGAATGAATTAGAATGGATCGTGCGAATGAATTAGAATGGATCGTGAGAATGAATTAGATTGGATCATACAAATGAATTAGAATGGATCGTGCGAATGAATTAGAATAGATTGTGCGAATGTATTAGAATGGATCACACGAGCTATTCTAATTCATTCGTATGAGCTGTGCTAATTTATTTGTACAAACTATTCTAATTCATTCATACAATCCATTCTAATTTATTCGCATGATCTATTCTGATTCATTCGTACAATCCATTCTAATTCATTCGTACGATCATACGAATGAATTAGAATGGATCGTGCGAATGAATTAGAATAGAAACATTCGTACGAATGAATTAGAATAGCTCGTAAGAATGAATCAGAATAGATCGTGTGAATGAATAAGAATGGATCGTACAAATGAATTAGAATGGCTCGTACGAATGAAATAGATTGGATGGTACAAATGAATTAGAATGGATCGTACAAATAGATTGTGCGGATGTATTAGAATAAATCGTACGAATGAATTAGAATATATCATGCGAATGAATTAGAATGGTTCGTTCGAATGAATTAGAATGGATACATTCGTACCAATGAATTAGAATGGATCGTGCGAATGAATTAAAATAGATCGTACGAATAAATTAAAATGGATCGTACGAATGAATTAGAGTAGCTCATATGAATGAATTTGAATAGCTCGTACGAATGAATTAGAATGGATCGTGCAAATGAATTAGAATGAATAGATTGTACAAATGAATTAGATTGGATCGTACGAATGAATTAGAATGGATTGTGCGAATGAATTAGAATAGCTCGTATGAATGAAATAGAATAGATCGTGTGAATGACTTAGAATGGATCGTACGAATGAATTAGAATAGATCGTACGAATGAATTTGAATAGATCGTGCGAATGAATTAGAATGGATCGTACGAATGAATTATAATAGCTCGTACGAATGAATTAGAATAGATTGTGCGAATGTATTAGAATAGATCGAACGAATGAATTAGAATGGATCGTATGAATGAATTAGAATGGATCGTGCGAATGAATTAGAATAGATCATACGAATGAATTATAATGGATACCTTCGTACGAATGAATTAGATTGGATCGTACGAATGAATTAGAATGGATCGTACGAATGAATTAGAATTGAAACATTCATACGAATGAATTAGAATAGATACCTTCGTACGAATGAATTAGATCAGATCGTGCGAATGAACTAAAATAGATCGTGCAAATAAATTAGAATGTCACAATCCATTCTAATTCATTCGTACGAGCTATTCTAGTTCATTCGTATGAGCTATTCTAATTCATTCGTATGATCCATTTTAATTCATTCATACGATCCATTCTAAATCATTCATATGATCCATTCTAATTCAATTGTACGAACCATTCTAATTCATTCGCACGATCCATTCTAATTCATTAGTACGAGCTATTCTAATTCATTCGTACGATCCATTATAATTCATTTGCATGATCCATTCTAATTCATTCACACGATCCATTCTAATTCATTCGTATGATCCATTCTAATTCATTCACACGATCTATTCTAATTCATTCGCACGATCCATCCTATGTCATTCACACGATCTATTCTAATTCATTCGTGCGATCTATTTCAATTCATTCGTACGATCTATTCTAATTCATTCTTACGAAACATTCGTACAAATGAATTCGAATAGATCATACGAATGAATTAGAATAGATCGTGCGAATGTATTAGAATGGATCATAAGAATGAATTAGAATAGCTCGTACGAATGAATTAGAATAGATTGTGCGAATGTATTAGAATAGATTGTGTGAATGAATTAGAATAGATCGTGCGAATGAATTAGAATAGATATGTTCGTACGAATGAATTAGAATAGCTCGTATAAAAGAATTACAATGGATCGTGCGAATGAATTAGATTGAATTATGCAAATGAATTAGAATGGATCATATGAATGAATTAGAATGGATCGTGCGAATGAATTAGAATGGATACATTCGTACCGATCCATTCTAATTCATTCTATTCTAATTCTTTTGTACGATCTATTCTAATTCATTCGTACGAGCTATTCTAATTCATTCGTACGATCCATTCTAATGCATTCGTACGACATATTCTAATTCTTTTATACGAGCTATTCTAATTCTTTCGTACAAGCTATTCTAATTCATTCGCACTATCTATTCTTATTCATTCGTACGATCCAATCTAATTCATTCGCACGATCCATTCTAAGTCATTCGCACGATCTATACTTATTCTTTCGTATGAGCTATTCTAATTCATTCGTACGATCTATTATAATTCATTGGTACGATCTATTCTAATTCATTCGTACGAGCTATTCTAAGTCATTCATACGATCCATTCTAAATCATTCGCACGATGTATTCTAATTCATTCGCATGATCCATTCTAATGCATTTCACACGATCCATTCTAATTCATTCGCACGACCCATTCTAATTCATTCATAAAATCCATTCTAATTCATTTGTATGATCCATTCTAATTCATTCGCATGATCTATTCTAATTCCTTCGTAAAATGAATTAGAATGTATACATTCATACCGATGAATTAGAATGGATTGTACGAATGAATTAGAATGGATCATGCGAACGAATTAGAATTGATCGTGCGAATGAATTAGAATGGATCTTACGAATAAATTAGAATAGATCGTGCGAATGAATTAGAATGGATCATGAGAATGAATTAGATTAGATCGTAAAAATGAATTAGAATAGATCGTGCGAATGAATTAGAATAGATTGTACGAATGTATTAGAATGGATCGCACGAGCTATTCTAATTCATTCGTACGAGCTATTCTAATTCATTCGTACGAGCTATTCTATTTCATTCATACGATCCATTCTAATTTATTCGCACGATCTATTCTGATTCATTCGTACAATCCATTCTAATTCATTCATACGATCATGCGAATGAATTAGAATGGATCGTGCGAATCAATTAGAATAGAAACATTCGTACGAATGAATTAGAATAGCTCGTACGAATGAATTAGAATAGATCGTGTGAATGAATTAGAATGGATCGTACAAATGAATTGGAATAGTTCGTACGAATGAATTAGATTCGATCGTACAAATGAATTAGAATGGATCGTACGAGTAGATTGTGCGGATGTATTAGAATGAATCATACGAATGAATTCAAATGTATCGTGCGATTGAATTAGAATGGATCGTGCGAATAAATTAGAATGGTTACATTCGTACCAATGAATTAGAATGGATCGTACGAATGAATTAGAATAGATCGTGTGAATGAATTAGAATGGATCGCACGAATGAATTAGAATGGATCATGTGAATGAATTAGAATAGATTGTGCGAATGTATTAGAATGGATCATTCGAATAAATTAGAATAGATCGTATGAATGAATTAAAATGGATCGTATGAATGAATTAGAATAGCTCTTACGAATGAATTAGAATAGCTCGTACGAATGAATTAGAATAGATCGTGCAAATGAATTAGAATGAATAGATTGTACAAATGAATTAGATTGGAACGTATGAATGAATTAGAATAGATCGTGTGAATGAATTAGAATAGCTCGTATGAATGAATTAGAATAGATCGTGCGAATGACTTAGAATGGATCGTACAAATGAATTAGAATAGATTGTACGAATGAATTTGAATAGATCGTGCGAATGAATTAGAATGGATCGTACGAATGAATTAGAATGTCTCGTACGATTGAATTAGAATAGATTGTGCGAATGTATTAGAATGGATCGTACGAATAAATTAGAATGGATCGTACGAATAAATTAGAATGGATCGTTCGAATGAATTAGAATAGATCATATGAATGAATTAGAATGGATACCTTCGTACGAATGAATTAGATTGGATCGTACGAATAAATTAGAATGGATCCTACGAATGGATTAGAATGGAAACATTCGTACGAATGAATTAGAATAGATACCTTCCTATGAATGAATTAGATTAGATCATGCGAATGAATTAGAATAGATCGTGCAAATAAATTAGAATGTCATGATCCATTCTAATTCATTCGTACGAGCTATTCTAATTCATTCATACGAGCTATTCTAATTCATTCGTACGATCCATTCTAATTCGTTCTTACAATCCATTTTAATTCATTCATACGATCCATTCTTATTTATTTCTACGATCCATTCTAATTCATTTGTACGATCCATTCTAATTCATTCTCACGATCCATTCTAATTCATAACTATGAGCTATTCTAATTCATTCGCACGATCCATTCTAATTCGTTTGCACGATCCATTCTAATTCATTCACATGATCCATTCTAATTCATTCGTATGATCACTTCTAATTCATTCACACGATCTATTCTAATTCATTCACACGATCCATCCTATGTCATTCGCACGATTTATTCTAATTCATTCGTACGATCTATTTTAATTCATTCGTATGAAACATTCATACGAATGAATTGGAATGGATCGTGCGAATGAACTAAAATAGATCGTATGAGTGAATTAGAATAGATCATACGAATGAATTATAATAGCTCGTACGAATGAATTAGAATAGATCGTGCGAATGAATTAGAATGGATCGTACGAAGGAATTAGAATAGCTCGTACGAATGAATTAGAATGGATTGTGCGAATGTATTAGAATAGATTGTGCGAATGAATTAGAATAGATCGTGCGAATGAATAGAATGCATACGTTCGTACGAATGAATTAGAATAGCTCGTATAAAAGAATTAGAATGGATCGTGCGAATGAATTAGATTGGATTGTGCGAATGAATTAGAATGGATCATATGAATTAATTAGAATGGATCGTGCGAATGAATTAGAATGGATACATTCGTACTGATCCATTCTAATTCATTCTATTTAAATTCATTCGTAAGAGCTATTCTAATTCATTCGTACGATCCATTCTAATTCATTCACACGACATATTCTAATTCTTTTATACGAGCTATGCTAATTCATTTTTACGAGCTATTCTAAATCATTCGTACGAGCTATTCTAATTCATTCGCACTATCTATTCTAATTCATTCGCACGATCCATTCTAATTCATTGGTACAATCCATTCTAATTCACTCGTACGAGCTATTCTAAGTCATTCATACGATCCATACTAAATCATTGGCACGATGTATTTTAATTCATTCGCATGATTCATTCTAATTCATTCACACGATCCATTCTAATTCATCCATAAGATCCGCTCTAATTCATTCATATGATCCATTCTAATTCATTCGCATGATCTATTCTAATTCATTCGTAAAATGAATTAGAATGGATACCTTTATACCAATGAATTCGAATGGATCGTACGAATGAATTAGATTAGATAGTTCGAATGAATTAGAACGGATCGTACGAATGAATTACAATGGATCGTACAAATGAATTAGAATGGAATCATTCATACGAATTAATTAGAATAGCTCGTACGAATAAATTAGAATAGATCGTGAGAATGAATTAGAATGGATCGTACGGATGAATTAGAATGGATTGTATGAACGAATTAGAATGGATCGTGCGAATGAATTAGAATGGATCATGCGAATGAATTAGAATGGATCGTGCGAATGAATTAGAATAGATCCTGCGAATTAATTAGAATGGATCATACGAATGAATTAGAATAGCTCATATGAATGAATTAGAATGAATCGTACCAAGGAATTAGAATGGATCATGCGAATGAATTAGAATAGCTCGTTCGAATGAATTAGAATAGATCATGCGAATGACTTAGAATGGATCGTGCAAATGAATTAGATTGGATCATACGAATGAATTAGAATAGATCGTGCGAATGAATTAGAATAGATCGTATGAATGAATTAGATTAGATCGTGCAAATTAATTAGAATCACAATCTATTCTAATTCATTCGCACGAGCTATTCTAATTCATTCGCACGATCCATTCTAATTCATTCGTACGATCCATTCTAATTCATTCGTGCGATCTATTCTAATACATTCGCACGATCCATTCTATGTCATTCGTACGATCCATTCTAATACATTCGCTCGATCCATTCAAATTCATTCATATAATCCATTCTAATTCTTTCGCACGAACTATTCTAATCCATTTGTACAAGCTATTCTAATTCATTCGTACGATCCATTCTAATTTATTCGCACGATCTATTCTAATTCATTCGTACGAGCTATTCTAATTCATTCGCACGATCCATCCTAATTCATTCACATGATCCATTCTAATTCATTCGTACGATCCATTCTAATTCGTTCGTACAATCCAATCTAATTCATTCGCACGATCCATTCTAATTCATTCGCACGATCCATTCTAATTCATTCGTACAATCCAATCTAATTCATTCGCATGATCTATTCTATTCTAATTCTTTCATACGAGCTTTTCAAATTAATTCGTACGGTCCATTCTAATACATTCGCACGATTCATTCTAATTCATTCATACGATCCATTCTAATTCATTCATACGGTCCATTCTAATTCATTCACACGATCTATTCTAATTCATTCGCACGATTGATTCTAATTCATTCGCGCGGTCCATTCAAATTCACTCGCACAATCCATTCTAATTCATTCTTACGATCCATTCTAATTCATTCGCACGATCTAATCTAATTCATTCGTACGAAGGTATCTATTCTAATTTATTCGTATGGTCCATTCTAATTCATTCGCACGATCCATTCTAATTCATTCATACAATACATTCTAATTCATTCGCACAATCTAATCTAATTCATTCGTACGAGCTATTCTAATTCATTCGCACAATCCATTATAATTCATTCGTACGATCACGATCTAATCATTCGCGCAATGTATTCTAATTTATTCGTACGATCTATTCTAATTCGTACGATCCTTTCTAATTAATTTGAACAATCCATTCTAATTCATTCATACGATCCAATCAAATTCATTCGCACGATCCATTCTAATTCATTTGCACAATACATTCTAATTCATTCGTACGAGCTATTCTAATTCATTCACACGATCCATTCTAATTATTCGTACTATCCATTCTAATTCATTCACATGATCTATTCAAAATCATTCGTACGAGCTATTCTAATTCATTCGTATGATCCAATCAAATTCATTCGCACGATCCATTCTAATTCATTCGTACGATCCATTCTAATTTATTCGCATGATTTATTCCATGTCATTCGCACGATCCAATCTAATTCATTCGCATGATCCATTCTAAGTCATTCGCACGATCTAATCATTCACACGATCTATTCTAATTCATTCGTACGATCCACTCTAATTCATTCGCACGATCTATTCTAATTCATTCGTGCGATCTATTCTAATTCTTTCGTAAGATCCATTATAATTTATTCGTACGAGCTATTCTAATTCATCCGCACTATCCGTTCAAAGTCATTCGCACGATCTATTCTAATTCATTCGTACGAACCATTCTAATACATTCGCACAATCTATTATAATTCATTCGTATGAGCTATTCTAAATCATTCGTATGATCCATTCTGATTCATTCGTACGATCTATTCTAATTCATTCGTACGATCTATTCTAATTCATTCGTACGAATAGCTCGTTTGAGTGAATTAGATTAGATCGTGCGAATGAATTAGAATGGATCGTACGAATGAATTAGAATGGATGTACGATTGAATTAGAATGGATACATTCGTACAAATGAATTAGAATGGAAACATACGAATGAATTAGAATAGATCTTACGAATGAATTAGAATGGATACCTTCATACGAATGAATTAGATTATATTGTGCGAATGAATTAGAATGGATCATGTGAATGAATTAGAACGGATCGTGCGAATGAATTAGAATGGATTGTGTGAATGAATAAGAATAGCTCGTACAAATGAATTAGAATAGATTTTACGAATGTATTAGAATGGATCATGCGAATGAATTAGATTGGATCGTGCGAATGAATTAGAATGGATCGTCCGAATGAATTAGAATGGATCATACGAATGAATTAGAATGGAACGTACGAATGAATTAGAATATCTCGTACGAATGAATTAGAATAGATTGTGCAAATGTATTAAAATGGATCGTGCGAATGAATTTGAATGGATCGTACAAATTAATTAGATTGTGCAAATATACGATCCATTCTAATTCATTCGTATGATCCATTCTAATTCATTCGCACGATCCAATCTAATTCATTCGCACGATCCATTCTAATTCATTCGTACGATCCATTCTAATTCATTCGCATGATCTATTCTAATTCATTCGTACAAATATTTCCATTCTAATACATTGGTACGAATGTATCCATTCTAATTCATTCGTACAATCCATTCTAATTCATTCGCATAATCTATTCTAATTCATTTGCACGATCCATTCTAATTCATTCGCACGATCTAATCTAATTCATTCGTACGAAGGTATCCATTCTAATTCATTCGTATGATCTATTCTAATTCATTCGCACGATCCATTCTAATTCATTCGCACGTTCCATTCTAATTCATTCGCATGATCTATTCTAATTCATTCGCACGATCCATTCTAATTCATTCATACGATCCATTCTAATTCATTCGCACAATCTATTCTAATTCATTCGTATAGAATTTATCATGGGAATGAATTAGAATAGATTGTAGGAATGTATTAGAATAGATCGTGCGAATGAATGAGAATGCATTGTGCGAATGAATTAGAATAGATTGTGCGAATGTATTAGAATGGATCGTACGAATGAATTAGAATGGATCGTAGGAATGAATTAGAATGGATCGTGCGAATGAATTAGAATGGATCGTGCGACTGAATTAGAATAGATCGTGCGAATGAATTAGAATAGATTGTGCGAATGTATTAGAATAGATCGTACAAATGAATTAGAATGGATCGTACAAATGAATTAGAATAGATCATGCAAATGAATTAGAATGGATCATGCAAATGAACCAGAATAGATACATTTTATGAATGAATTAGAATAGCTCGTACGAATGAATTAGAATAGATCGCACGAATGAATTAGAATAGCTCGTACGAATGAATTAGAGTAGATCGTACGAATGTATTAGAATGGATCATACGAATGAATTAGAATAGCTCGTACGAATGAATTAGAATAGCTCGTACGAATGAATTAGAATGTCATGATCCATTCTAATTTATTCGTACGATCAAATCTAGATCGTACGAATGAATTAGAATGGATCATGCGAAAAAATTAGAATGGATCGTGCGAATGAATTAGAATAGCTCGTACGAATGATTAAAAATAGATTGCGTGAATGAATTAGAATGAATCGTGCGAATGAATTAGAATAACTCGTACGAATGAATTAGAATAGATTGTGCGAATATATTAGAATGGATTGTAGGAATGACTTTGAATGGATTGTACGAATGACTTAGAATGGATCGTGCGAATGAATTAGAATGGATCGTATGAATGAATTAGAATAGATCGTGCGAATGAATTAGAATAGCTTGTACGAATGAATTAGAATAGCTCGTACAAATGAATTAGATTAGATCGTGCGAATGAATTAGAATCATAATCTATTCTAATTCATTCGTGCGAGGTATTCTAATTCATTCGCACGATCCATTCTAATTCATTCATATGATCCATTCTAATTCATTCGTACGATCCGTTTTAATACATTCGCACGATCCATTCTAAGTCATTTGCACGATTCATTCTAATACATTCCTACGATCCATTCTAATTCATTCATTCGATCTATTCTAATTCATTCGCCTGATCTATTCTATTCCATTCGTACGAGCTATTCTAATTCATTCATACGATCCATTCTAATTCATTCGCTTGATCTATTCTAATTCATTCGTACGAGCTATTCTAATTCATTTGTACGAGCTACTCTAATTCATTCGCACAATCCATTCTAATTCATTCGTACGATCCATTCTAATTCATTCATACGATCCAATCTAATTCATTTGCGCGATCCATTCTAATTCATTACAACGACCCATTCTAATTCATTCGTACGATCCAATTTAATTCATTCGCACGATCTATTCTATTCTAATTCTTTTATACGAGCTATTCTAATTCATTCGTACGACCCATTCTAATACATTCGAACGATCCATTCTAATTCATTCATACAATCCATTCTAATTCATTCGCACGATCTATTCTAATTCATTCGCACGATCCATTCTAATTCATTCGTACGATCGATTCTAATTCATTCACACGATCTAATCTAATTCATTCGTACGAAGGTATCCATTCTAATTCATTCGTCTGATCCATTCTAATTCATTCACACGATCCATTCTAATTCATTCATACGATCCATTCTAATTCATTTGCCTAATTTAATCAAATTCATTCGTACGAGCTATTCTAATTCATTCGCACGATCCATTCTAATTCATTCGTATGATCACGATCTAATCATTCGCACGATCTATTCTAATTCATTCGTACGATCCATTCTAATTTATTCGCACGATCTATTCTAATTTATTCGCACGATCTATTCAAATTCTTTCGTACGATCCATTCTAATTCATTCGTATGATCCATTCTAATTCATTCGCACGATCCATTCTAATTCATTCGTACGATCCAATGTAATTCATTCGCACGATCCTTTCTAATTCATTCGCACGATCCATTCTAATTCATTCGTACGAGCTATTCTAATTCATTCGCACGATCCATTCTAATTCATTCGAACGATCTTTTCTAATTCATTCGTACGAGCTATTCTAATTCATTTGTATGATCCAATCAAATTCATTCGCATGATCCATTCTATTTCATTTGTACGATCCATTCTAATTTATTCGCACGATCCATTCTAAGTCATTCGCACGGTCCAATCTAATTCATTTGCACGATCCAGTCAAATTCATTATTCTAATTCATTCGTATGATCCATTCTAAGTCATTCGCACGATCTAATCATTTGCACTATCTATTCTAATTCATTCGCACGATCCCTTCTAAGTCATTCGCACGATCTATTCTAATTCTTTCGTACGATCTATTCTAATTCATTCGTACGAGCTATTCTAATTCATTCGCACGATCCATTCTAAGTCATTCGCATGATCTATTCTAATTCATTCGTACGAGCCATTCTAATACATTCGCGCAATCTATTCTAATTCATTCATACGAGCTAATCTAATTCATTCGTACGATCCATTCTAATTCATTCGCACGATCCATTCTAATTCATTCGTACGAATAGCTCGTACGACTGAATTATATTAGATCGTGCGAATGAATTAGAATGGATCGTACGAATGAATTAGAATGGATCGTACGAATGAATTATAATGGATACATTCGTACCAATGAATTAGAACAGATCATACGAATGAATTAGAATGGAAACATGCGAATGAATTAGAATAGATCATACGAATGAATTAGAATGAATACCTTCGTACGAATGAATTAGATTAGATCGTGCGAATGAATTAGAATGGGTCATGCGAATGAATTAGAATGGATCGTGCGAATGAATTAGAATGGATCGTACCAATGAATTAGAATAGCTCGTACGAATGAATTAGAATAGATCATGCGAATGAATTAGAATGGATCGTACGAATGAATTAGAATAGATCATGCGAATGAATTAGAATAGATCATGCGAATGAATTAGAATGGATCGTACGAATGAATTAGAATGGATTGTACGAATGAATTAGAATATCTCGTATGAATGAATAAAAATAGATTGTGCGAATGTATTAGAATGGATCGTGCGGATAAATTAGAATGGATCGTACAAATTAATTAGATTGTGCGAATGTACGATCCATTCTAATTCATTCGTACGATCCATTCTAATTCAATCACACGATCCAATCTAATTCATTCGCACGATCCATTCAAATTTATTCGCACAATCCAATCTAAATCATTCGCACGATCCATTCTAATTCATCCACACGATGTATCTAATTGATTCATACGATCTATTCTAATTCTTTCGTATGAACCATTCTAATTCATTCGTACGATCTATTCTAATTCATTCGTACGATCCATTCTAATTCATTCGCATGATCTATTCTAATTTATTCGAACGAATGTTTCCTTTCTAATACATTGGTACGAATGCATCCATTCTAATTCATTCGTATGATCCATTCTAATTCATTTGCACAATCTATTCTAATTCATTACCTAGATCCATTCTAATTAATTCGCACGATCTAATCTAATTCATTCGTACGAAGGTATCTATTCTAATTCATTCGTATGATCTATTCTAATTCAATCGCACGACCCATTCTAAGTCATTCGCACGAATGAATTAGAATAGCTCGTATGAATGAATTAGAATAGCTCATACGAATGAATTAGAATAGATCGTGCGAATGAATTAGAATAACTCGTACGAATGAATTAGAATGGATCGTACAAATGAATTAGAATAGATCGTGAATGAATTAGAATGGATCGTGCGAATGAATTAGAATGGAAACATTTGTACGAATGAATTAGATTGAATCCTACGAATGAATTAGAATAGATCATAGAAATGAATTAAAATGGATTGTGCGAATGAATTAGAATGGATCATACGAATGAATTAGAATGGATCGTGCGAATGAATTAGAATAGATCGTACGAATAAATTAGAATGGATCGTGCGAATGAATTAGAATAGATCGTACGAATGAATTAGAATAGATCGTGCGAATGAATTAGAATAGCTCGTACGAATGAATTAGAATGGACCGTATGAACGAACTAAAATAGCTCATACAAATGAATTAGAATAGCTCGTACGAATGAATTAGAATAGATCGTGAATGAATTAGAATGGATCTTGCAAATGAATTAGAATGGAAAAATTTGTACGAATGAATTAGATTGGATCGTACGAATGAATTAGAATAGATCATACGAATGAATTAAAATGGATCGTGCGAATGAATTAGAATGGATCGTACGAATGAATTAGAATGGATCATGCGAATGAATTAGAATGGACATTGCGAATGAATTAGAATGGATCATGCGAATGAATTAGAATGGATCGTGCGAATGAATTAGAATAGACCGTACGAATGAATTAGAATGGATCGCACGAATGAATTAGAATGGATCGTACGAATGAATTAGAATAGTTCGTACAAATGAAATAGAATGGATCATACGTATGACTTAGAATGGATCGTGCGAATGTATTATAATGGATTGTATAAATTAATTAGAATGGATCGTACGAATGAATTAGAATGGATCGTGCGAATGAATTAGAATGGATCGTGCGAATGAATTAGAATAGCTCGTACGAATGAATTAGAATAGCTCGTACGAATAAATTAGAATGGATTGTGCGAATGAATTAGAATGAATCGTATGAATTAGAATAGATTGGATCGTGTGAATGAATTAGCATAGATTGTGCGAATGTATTAGAATGGATTGTACGAATGAACTAGAATAGATCGTGCGAATGTATTAGAATGGATCATACAAATGAATTAGAATAGATCGTACGAATGAAATAGAATGGATCGTGCGAATGAATAAGAATAGATCAAATGAATGAATTAGAATAGCTCGTACGAAGGAATTAGAATGAATCAATCGAATAAATTAGAATAGATAGTACGAATGAATTAGAATAGATTGTGCGAATGTATTAGATTAGATCGTACGAATGAATTAGAATAGCTCATACGAATGAATTAGAATGGATCATGCGAATGAATTTGAATAGATCATACGAATGAATTAGAATGGATACCTTCGTACGAAAGAATTAGATTAGATCATGCGAATGAATTAGAATAGATCGTACCAATGAATTAGATTGGATCGTGCGAATGAATTAGAATGGATCGTACGAATGAATTAGAATAGATCGTGCAAATGAATTACAAATGAATTAGAATAGATCGTACGAATGAATTAGAATAGATCGTACGAATGTATTAGAATGGATCGTACAAATGAATTAGAATGGATTGTATGAATGAATTAGATTGGAAACATTCGTATGATCCAATAGCTCGTACGAATGAATTAGATTAGATCGTACTAATGAATTAGAATGGATCGTACGAATGAATAAGAATGGATACCTTTGTACGACTGAATTAGAATGGATCGTGCGAATGAATTAGATTGGATCATACGAATGAATTAGAATGGATCGTACAAATGAATTAGATTGAATCGTACGAATGAATTAGAATGGATCGTGCAAATGAATTAGAATTGATCATACGAATGATTTAGAATAGCTCGTACGAATGAATTAGAATGGATCGTACGAATGAATTAGAATTGCTCGTACGAATGAATTGGAATAGATCGAATGAATTAGAATGGATTATACAAATGAATTAGAATAGATTGTGTGAATGTATTAGATTCGATCGTACGAATGAATTTGAATGGATTGTACGAATGTATTAGAATAGAAACATTCATATGAATGTATTAGAATGGATCGTACAAATGAATTAGAATAGCTCGTATGAATGAATTAGAATGGAGCGTACGAATGAATTAGAGTTGCTCGTACGAATGAATTAGAATTGATCGTGCGAATGAATTAGAATAGATCATGCGAATGAATTAGAATGGATACCTTCGTACGAATGAATTAGAATAGCTCGTACGAATGAATTAGAATAGATCGTGCGAAAGACTTAGAATGGATCATATCAATGAATTAGAAAGGATCGTATGAATGAATTAGAATGGATCGTACGAATGAATTAGAATAGCTCGTTCGAATGAATTCGAATAGCTCATACGAATGAATTAGAATAGACCCTACGAATGAATTAGAATGGATCGTACGAATGAATTATATTGGATCATGTACAAAGGTATCCATTCTAATTCATTTGTACGATCCATTCAAATTCATTCGGACGATCCATTCTAATTTATTCGTTCGATCCAATCTAATTCATTCATATGATCCATTCTAATTCATTCTTACGATCCATTCTAATTTATTTGCGCGATCTATTCTAATTCATTCGTATAATCCAATCTAATTCATTTATTCGATCTATCCTAATTCATTCATTCGAGCCATTCTAATACATTCACACAATCTATTCTAAGTCATTTGCACGATCCATTCTAATTCATTCGTACGATCCATTCTAATTCATTTGTACGATCCATTCTAATTCATTCGCACGATCTATTCTAATTCATTCGTTGGATCCATTCTAATTCATTCGCACGATCCATTCTAATTCATTCGTACGATCCATTCTAATTCATTCGTACGATGCATTCTAATTCATTCGCACAATTCATTCTAATACATTCACATGATCCATTCTAATTCATTCGTATGAGCTATTCTAATTCATTCATATGATCCATTCTAATACATTCGCACAATCTATTCTAATTCATTCGTACGAGCTATTCTAATTCATTCATACGATCCATTCTAATTCATTTGTACTATCCATTCTAATTCATTCGCACGATCTATTCTAATGCATTCGTACGATCCATTTTAATTCATTCATACGATCCATTCTAATATATTCGCACAATCTATTCTAATTCATTCGTACGAGCTATTCTAATTCATTCGTATAATCCATTCAAATTCATTCGCACGATCCATTCTATGTCATTCGTATGATCTATTCTAATTCATTCGTACGTATGTATTCATTCTAATTTATTCGTATGATCTATTCTAGATTATTGGTACGAATGTATCCATTCTAATTTATTCGTACGATCTATTCTAATTCTTTCGTACGATCCATTCTAATTCATTCGCACGAGCTATTCTAATTCATTCGTACGATCCATTCTAATTCATTCATACGATCCATTCTAATTCATTCGCATGATCTATTCTAATTCATTCATACGATCCAATTTAATTCATTCGCACGATCTAATCTAATTCATTCGTACGAAGGTATATATTTTAATTCATTCGCACGATCTATTCTAATTCATTCGCACGAGCTATTCTAATTCATTTGTACGAATGTTTCCATTCTAATTCATTTCTACGATCCATTCTAATATATTCGCACAATCTATTCTAATTCATTCGTACAATCTATTCTAATTCATTCGTACGATCCATTCTAATTCATTGGTACGAATGTATCCATTCAATTCATTTGCACGACCCATTCTAATTCATTTATACGATCCATTCTTATTCATTCGCATGATCTATTCTAATTCATTCATGTAATCCATTCTAATTCATTCGCACGATCTAATCTAATTCATTCGTATGAAGGTATCGATTCTAATTTGTTCGTACGATCCATTCTAATTCATTCATACGATCAATTCTAATTCAATCGTACGATCCATTCTAATTAATTGGTACGAATGTAACCATTCTAATTCATTCGTACGATCCATTCCAATTAATTCATAAGATCCATTCTAATTCATTCGTACGAGCTATTCTAAATCATTGGTACGAATGTATCGAACGAATGAATTAGAATAGATCATACAAATGAATTAGAATAGATTGTGCGAATGTATTGGAATGGATCGTATGAATGAATTAGAATGGATCGTGCGAATGAATTTGAATGGATGATACGAATGAATTAGAATGGATCGTATGAATGAATTAGAATGGATCGTGCGAATTAATTAGAATGGATCGTACGAATGAATTACAATGGATCCTACGAATGAATTAGAATAGATCATGCGAATGAATTAAAATAGATCATACAAATGAATTAGAATGGATCGTATGAATGAATTAGAATAGATCGTACGAATGAATTAGAATTGATCGTACCAATGAATTAGAGTAGATCATACGAATGAATTAGAATGGATCGTATGAAGGACTTAGAACGGATCGTGCGAATGAATTAAAATGGATCGTACAAATGTATTAGAATGGATCGTACAAATAAATTATATTGGATCGTACGAATGAATTAGAATGGATCGTGCGAATGAATTAGAATGGATACCTTCGTAAACGATCCATTCTAATTCATTCGTACGATCCATTCTAATTCATTCGTATGATCTATTCTAATTCGTTCGTACGAGCAATTCTAATTCATTCATACGAGCTATTCTAATCCATTCGTACGATCCATTCTAATTCATTCGTACGATCCATTCTAATTCATTCATACGATCCATTCTAAGTCATTCGTATGATCTATTCTAATTCATTCGTATGAGCTATTCTAATTCATTCGTATAAAGGTATACATTCTAATTCATTCGCATGATCTATTATAATTCATTCGCACGATCCATTCTAATTCATTCGTATGAGCTATTGTAATCCATTCGTACGATTTATTCTAATTTATTCGTAACAGCTATTCTAATTTATTCGTATGAATGTTTCCATTCTAATTCATTCGTACAATCCATTCTAATTCATTCGCACGATCCATTCTAATACATTCACAAAATCTATTCTAATTCATTCATACGATCTATTCTAATTCATTTGCACGATCCATTCGAATTCATTCGTATGATTCATTCTAATAGATTCGCATAATCCATTCTAATTCATTCGTACGATCCATTCTAATTCATTCACACGACCTATTCTAATTCATTCATACGAGTTATTCTAATTCATTCGTACGATCCATTCTAATTCATTCATACGAGCTATTCTAATTTATTCGTTCAATCCATTCTAGTTCATTCGCACGATCCATTCAAATTTATTCATACGATCCAATCTAATTCGTTTGTACGATCCATTCTAATTCATTCGTACAATTCAATCTAATTCATTCGCACGATCCATTCTAATTCATTCGTATGAAGGTATCCATTCTAATTCATTCGTACGGTCCATTCCAATTCATTCGCACGATCTAATCTAATTCATTCGTACGAAGGTATGCAATCTAATTCGTTCGTATACATTGGTACGAATATATCCATTCTAATTCTTTCGTACGATCCATTCTAATACATTCGCACAATCTATTAGAATGGATTGTGCGACAGAATTAGATTGGATCATGTGAATGAATTAGAATGGATCGTACAAATGAATTAGATTGGATCGTACGAATGTATTAGAATGGATCATGCGAATGAATTAGAATGGATCGTACGAATGAATTAGAATAGCTCGTCTGAAAGAATTAGAATGGATCGTACGAATGAATTAGAATAGCTCGTGCGAATGAATTAGAATGGATCGTACGAATGAATTAGAAGGGATACACTCGTACCAATTAATTAGAATAGCTCGTACGAGCTATTCTAAATCATTGGTACGAATGTATCCATTCTAATATATTCGTACGATCCATTCTAATTCATTTGTGCGATCCATTCTAATTCATTCGCATGATCTATTCTAATTCATTCGTACGAGCGACTCTAATTCATTCGTACGATCCTTTCTAATTTATTCTCACTATCTATTCTAATTCATTCGCACAATCCAATTTAATTCAGACGTACGATCCATTCTAATTCATTCACACGATCCATTCTAATTCATTCGTATGATCCAATCTAATTCATTCGCACGATCCATTCTAAGTCATTCGCACGATCTATTCTAATTTATTCGCACGATCCATTCTAAGTCATTTGCACCATCCATTCTAAATCTTTTATACCAACTATTATAAATAATTGGTACGAATGTATCCATTCTAATTCATTCGCACGATCCATTCTAATTCATTCGCATAATCTATTCTAATTCATTCGTATGAGCTATTCTAATTCATTCGTACGATCCATTCTAACTAATTCGCACAAGCTATTCTAATCCCTTCGTACGAATGTTTCCATTCTAATTAATTTGTACGATCCATTCTAATTCATTCGTACGATCCATTCTAATTCATTCGCACAATCTAATCTAATTCATTCGCACGATCAATTCAAATTCAACTATATGATCTATTCTAATTCATTGGTACGAATATATCCATTCTAATTCATTTGCACGATCCATTCTAAGTCATTCGCACGATCCATTCTAATTCATTCGCGCGATCCATTCTAATTCATTCGTACGATCCATTCTAATACATTCGCACAATATATTCTAATTCATTCGTATGATCTATTCTAATTCATTGGTACGAATGTATTTATTCTAATTCATTCGCACGATCCATTCTAAGTCATTCGCCCGATCCATTCTAATTCATTCGCACGATCCATTCTAATTCATTCATACGATCTATTCTAATTCATTGGTACGAATGTATCCTTTCTAATTCATTCGCACGATCCATACTAATACATTCGCACAATCTATTCTAATTCATTCGTACGAGCTATTCTAATTCATTCGTACGATCCAATGTAATTCATTTGTACGATCCAATCTAATTCATTTACACGATCCATTCAAATTCGTACGATCCATTCTAATACATTCGTACGATCCAGTCTAATTCATTTGTATGATCCATTCTAATACATTAGCACAATCTATTCTAATTCATTCGTATGATCCATTCTAATACAATCGCACAATCTATTCTAATTCATTCGTACGAGCTATTCTAATTCATTTGTATGATCCAATCTAATTCATTCATATGATCCATTCTAATTCATTCGCACGATCCATTCTAATTCATTCGAACGTTCCATTCTAATTCATTCGCACGAACTATTCTAATTCATCCACAGGATTTATTCTAATGCATTCGTACGAGCTATTCTAATTCATTAGCACGAGCTATTCTAATACATTCGCACGACGTATTCTAATTCATTCGTACGAGCTATTCTAATTCATTCGTACGACCCATTCTAATTCCCTCGTACGATCCAATCTAATTCATTCGTACGATCCATTCTAATTCATTCGCACGATCTATTCTATTTTATTCGTACAAGCTATTCTAATTCATTGGTACAAATGTATCAATTCTAATTCATTCGCACGATCCATTCTAATTTATTCGCATGATCCATTCTAATTCATTTGCACGATCTATTCTAATTTATTCATATAATCCATTCTAATTCATTCGCACGATCTATTCTAATTTATTCATATAATCCATTCTAATTCATTTGCACAATGTATTCTAATTCATTCGTATGATCTATTCTAATTCATTCGCACAATCCATTCTAATCATTCGTACGATTCATTCTAATTCATTCATAAGATCCATTAAAATTCATTTGCATGATTTATTCTAATTCATTCGTACGATCCATTCTAGTTCATTTGCACGATCTAATCTAATTAATTCAAACGAAGGTATCCATTCTAATTCATTCATACGATCCAATCTAATTCATTCGCACAATCTATTCTAATTTATTCATACGATCCATTCAAATTCATTCATACGATTCAATCTAATTCATTCGTACGATCCATTTTAATTCATTCGCACGATCTATTCTAATTCATTCATACGATCCATTCTAATTCATTGGTATGACTGTCACGATATATTCTAATTCATTCATACGAGATATTCTAATTCATTCGTACGAATGTTTCCATTCTAATACATTCGTACGATCCATTCTAATTCATTCGCACGATCTATTCTAATTCATTCGTACGAGCTATTCTAATTCATTGGTATGAATATATCCATTCTAATTCATTCGCACGATCCATTCTAATACATTCGCACAATCTATTATAATTCATTCTACAATCCATTCTAATTCATTCGTACGATCCATTCTAAGTCATTCGCATGATCCATTCTAATTCATTTACACGATCGGTCCATTCTAATTCATTCGTACGATCCATTCTAATTCATTCGTGCGAGCTATTCTAATTCATTCGTACGAGCTATTCTAATTCATTCGTACGATCCATTCTAATTAATTCACATGATCTAATCTAATTCATTCGTACGAGCTATTCGTTCGTACGATCCATTCTATTTCATTCGTACGAGCTATTCTAATTCATTCGTACGATCCATTTTAATACATTCGTACAATCTATTCTAATTCATTCGTACGATCCACTCTAATTCATTGCGCGAATATATTAGAATAGATCGTACGAATGAATTTGAATAGCTCGTATGAATGAATTAGAATGGACCATACGAATGAATTAGAATGGATCGTACGAATGAATTAGAATAGCTCGTACGAATGAATTAGAATAGCTCGTACGAATGAATTAGAATGGATCGTGCGAATGAATTAGAATGAATAGATCGTGCAAATGAATTAGAATGGATCGTGCGAATGACTTAGAATGAATCGTACGAATGAATTAGAATAGATTGTGCGAATGCATTAGAATAGATTATGCGAATGAATTAGAATGGATACATTCGTACCAATGAATTAGAATAGCCCGTACGAATAAAGTAGAATAGATCGTACGAATGAATTAGAATGGATCGTACGAATGTATTAGAATGAAAACAATCGTACGAATGAATTAGAATAGCTCATGCGAATGAATTAGAACAGATCTTATGAATAAATTAGAATGGATCGTGCGGATGAATTAGAATTGATTGTGCGAATAAATTAGAATAGATTGTGCAAATATATTAGAATAGATCGTACGAATGAATTAGAATGGTTTGTACGAATGAATTAGAATAGATCGTGCAAATGAATTAGAATGGATCGAATGAATGTATTAGAATGGATCGTACGAATGAATTAGAATAACTCGTATGAATGAATTAGAATAGCTCGAATGAATGGATCATGCGAATGAATTAGAATGGATCGTGCGAAAGAATTAGAATGGATACATTCGTACAAATGATTTAGAATATCTCGTACGAATGAATTAGAATAGCTCGTACGAATGAATTAAAATGGATCGTGCAAATGAATTAGAATGGATCTTGCGAATGAATTAGAATAGCTCGTACGAATTAATTAGAATAGCTCGTACGATTGAATTAGAATAGATCATGCGAATGAATTAGAATGGATCGTACGAATGAATAAGAATAGCTCGTACGACTGTATTAGAATGGATCGTCTGAATAAATTAGAATGGATCGTACGAATGTATTAGAATGGAAACATTCGTACGAATGAATTAGAATAGCTCATACGAATGTATTAGAATGGATCGTACGAATGAATTAGAATGGATCGTGTGAATGAATTAGAATGGATCGTGCGAATGAATTAGAATGGATCGTACGAATGAATTAGAATAGATTCAATCTAATTCATTCGCACGATCCAGTTTAATTCATTTGTATGATCCATTCTAATTCATTCGCACGATCCATTCTAATTCATTTGCACGATGTACAAATGAATTAGAATAGCTCGTACAAATGAATTAGAATAGCTCATACGAATGAATTAGAATAGCTCGTGCGAATGAATTATAATGGATCGTACAAATGAATTAGAAAGGATCGTATGAATGAATTAGAATGGATCGAGCGAATGTATTTGAATGGATCGTACAAATGAATTAGAATGGATCGTGTGAATAAATTAGAATAGCTCGTACGAATGAATTAGAATGGATCATGCGAATGAACTAGATTGTATCATACGAATGTATTAGAATGGATCGTACGAATGAATTAGAATGGAAACATTCGTATGAATGAAATAGAATGGATCGTGTGAATGAATTAGATTGGATCGTACAAATAAATTAGAATAGCTCATACGAATGAATTACAATAGATCGTATGAATAAATTAGATTGGATCGTACGACTGAATTAGAATGGATCGTGTGAATGAATTTGAATAGATCGTGCGGATGAATTAGAATGGATCGTGCGAATGAATTAGGATGGATTATACGAATGAATTAGAATGGATCATACGAATGAATTAGATTAGATCGTACGAATGATTTAGAATGGATCGTGCGAATAAATTAGAATGGATCGTGCGAATACATTAGAATGGATCGTGCGAATGAATTAGAATGGATCGAATGAATGAATTAGAATGGATGGTAGCTATGCCTAAGTCTATAACGTATCCTCTTAATCCATCTCAGCCCATTATAGTTGGGAGATCTGGTTGATGGATGTCAAGACAGTTATTCCCTAACGGGAATTTGGAAAGGACATATGGATGAGTAGCCTCAGGCTTTGTGTCAGTACGTTAGGAAGATATGGAATGCAAGTTGTAACGGTCCATTTATGGACTGATGCAAGCATCCAGGATAGAATGTCTATTTTGATCAAGGAAATCCGCTCACACGGATTTGATCAGAATGAGGATAAACCAAGTTGGTACAAGAAAGGTGAAATAGCTACAAGGGTATATTTAGTACTTTACATTAACGATATTCTACTGATTGAAAATGACGTAGGAATATTGTTTACGGTAAAGGTTTGTAGTCATCACAATTCGATGTGAAAGACCCTGGTGAGGCGAGTTATGCTCTGGGAATCAAGGTAACTCGAGATAACCAGAGCAAGGTTCTCTTGCTGTCACAGGCTACGCATGAAGATAAGATTCTAGCCAGATTCGTTTTACGAGGCTAGATATCTATTGCGCAGCAGGATTTATGGGTCGGTTTCAGTCGAACCCGGGTCCAAATCATTGGACTAAAGTGAAGGGTATACTCTGAAGTCCTCATCAAGTGAGGATTGTGAGTTAGCTTGTACTTCACAGGTCCTGATATCGATTGGACACACAAGATCTGACTTTGGTGTCAGATGTGAGTTCCAGAGAATCGATTTCAGGGATTATTTTTTATCTTGGGATTAAAAGCGGTAGTTGGTAGAGTGTGAAGCAAGTGCATCACAGACTCTACCACAGAGGCTTAGCACGTTGTTGCGTGCGAAGTAGTATATCAGGTGGTAAGGCTTAGGAAGTTCTTAAAGAACTTGGGACGCGTACCAAAGGCTCAGTTATCTGTTGTTACAACAGAAGAGCGGTAAGCAAGGTCCAAGGAGACTAGGCACCACCGTGAGGGGAAACCCATCAAGTACAGACTCTACTTGATCTGACAGTTATAGGAGGAAAGGCAAGTAGCGGTACTGAGGTGGAATCTACAGACAATGTTGCCAATTCCTTTAGGGAATTCCTGCAAAGGCTTTTGGGCAGCATGTAGAAGCTATAAAGCTCAACACTGTTATTCCTCGTTAGACCTAGTGAGAGATTGTTAGAATTGGTGAGGTCTATAGCTCGTAAAACCTATAGTTTAGCTATGTATGGTTGATAGTATAAGATTGCATCTAGGTACGTACCTTAGTACGTGTTCTGATCCTAGAACAGAGAGCCATGGCTACATGGTAATCCTCTTGAGTGGGAGACTCAAAGGACTGGTCCCATGTAACCTAAATACGTTCGCAGCTCTGATTAGGGTTGGTCGCCCTATCAGGATAAGCTGTTGGGATGACAGAGCGTGGGTGTCTCCACCACGGTCATTACCAGGCACAGTATCTGTGGCAGAACAGAACCAATATGGTGCACAGATCGGTGAGCAGACACCGGTGCACTAAACCGTGTTTCTGCTTAGGGTAAAACGGTCCTAAACCCTGAGGAGCCATGTCTAGTGGACTAACCAGTTGTGTGGTGCTTTGGCGCACTAATGTGTGAGGATCCGGATGCAGTGATCCAAAACCACGGTGTACTGGGTTACCCGGCTGGCGTTGCATCAGCATGTCACTCCTTCAGGCTATCCACACCCCTAACGGGAGGTGCGTTCCTTGGTCTGACCTATGTCGTATTAAACCCTGGCCAGGTGGTCATCAGTTCGACTGGTGACGGATCCGGTTACTCGACAGAGTTATCGGAGGTACGATGTACGTGGTCAACCTGGAAGGAACCGAGTCATATGAGCACTCGAGTCTGACGGTATTCTCCACCGCTCGAGTTACGTCATGGCACCAGTGGAGAGACAACGAGTTTACCATACTAAGCGGAGAGCAGGGGTATGAGGGAGAACATAGTAAGTCTGGGGGAATTGGAGTGCAGCCTGCGTCGCACTCTGGGTGGCTACGCAGGTTAACTCGGACTCAGAGGATCGATGGTACACTCGGGTAGTGTGTCGATCGAGTCTGAGTTGGAAGTCATGAACCCTGGTCCCTGAAGGTTCCACCTTATCGACATTTTGTATGGTTCTTATACCATCTCCTCGAAACGCAGAACGTAGTTAGAGGAAGCGAGAAGTCCAAGCCTACACTCCGTGAGTGCTTCGCACTAGTGCATGGTAGATGCGTAGCTACGTGTGTGCACTAAGGGGAAACCCTAGGTTAGTGCAGAGACGCATGTAGCAATTCCTTGCCATAAGTGGACTTTGTCACATGGGTGCGATGCACCGGGACATGTTGCGAGTTAACTAGTTGACTTCACTAGGGGCACCCTACGGGAACCTCAGAGAATAGTGAAATCACTGGTGCACTTCACTTATGTGTGCCTTGCAAAGTCTCGTACACGAGGAACGGCCAACTAGTGACATAAGGGCGTTTTGGTCATACCATGCGTCATTATGTACTAAGGGGGCCGGCCCTAAGTATTGAGAGACTGGTCAAGGCTGGCCCTATTGGTTTCAGGAGGTTGTTGCCTCCGATGAAAGGGCCGGTCATGAGGCGCAGAAAACGGGCTGGTTTTGACCGTTTTCGAAAACAAGGAAAAGATAGAGATAAAAGAAGAGATATATAGGGAGAGGTTTGAATCAGTCAATCCTATCCGCTAGGCTTATCCGTAAGGATAAGGCCGACCCTATATAAGGCATAGGGATAGAGGGGGGGACGAAATTAATGAGCCATGGAAGCCCTAGGGCCGGCCCAAGCCATGGGGGAAACCCTAGCCACCCCCTCTCCTCTCTTCGCATCTCCTCTCTCGTCTCTCTCTCCCTCGCTTGCGCCATTGGATGGCGACTCATCTTCCTCACGTAGTGTTTCGTAGAAGGAGAAGGCTCGTCGTATGGAGGCACTCAGAGATCCATCGACGAGGTGCCGTGCATCGTGTGAGATCGGGTGAACTAGAAGGCGTCTCCCGCAACCTTTTGCTGTCCAGAATCTGCCCAGAAAATCAGTGTTGTTTCTGTGATTTCGGGAGTTACAGAAGTCCAAACGACGTGAAACTTGTTTCAAAAGTTGCGTCTCGAAGTTGGCTACCTGCAGTCCAAATTTCAGCCCAATCGGAGTTCAGAGTAAAACGTTATGGCCATTGCACCGAAGCTATGTCGAGCAGATCCGTAGCCCGTCTCCATCAACAAAGAAGAAATTTGTCGCGGTGAAAGATTCCGCATGCAGGTATGATCTCTAACAAGTAGATCTAACATAATTAGAACATGCATACATGCTAGATTGTTTTTTGCGTTAGATCATCGTTAGGGGTTCGCGTAGTTGCCATGCTAGATTCATACACGCATATGTAGATCGTTTCGATAAAAATTTTGATATGTAACGCACACCGCTCACGGTCCTCGGACCTTCACTTTGCTTCCACTGCGGGCCTCTAATATGGATTTATTTCCAACACAAAGAACACAACAGTGGGAAGCTTGCTCCCAACTGGGAAGGTCCGTATATCGTTGAATCAGTAGGAGGCAAAGGTTCTTACAGACTGATCTCACCAGAAGGAGATAGATTGTCTCGAGCTTGGAATTCTAGACACCTCAAGTTGTTCTATCCATGATGTAAATTCCATGATGAATAAAGTTCTCTTTCAAATGTTCAAGAATGCAAGTGTTCAGTTTTTCAATTCAAGTTCTGAAGCAGTTTCAAGTTATCCATATTCAAATTACCAAGTCTTTTAACAAGTTTGGGTGTTAGAGTTGCGACTCAACCCCTTACTAGCAAATGTTAAACTGACCATATTCAAGTTACCAAGTCTTTTAACAAGTTTGGGTGTTAGAGTTGCGACTCAACCCCTTACTGCCAAATGTTAAACTGACCTTCAAATTTCAATATTCAATTTCAATCAAATTCTATATCGTCTAACAGGTTTGGGTGCTTGAGTTGCGACTCAACCCCTCACATTCAAATGTTACACGAATTCAAGTTACAATTTTCAAGTTACAATAAGTTTGGGTAATTGAGTTACGACTCGACCCCTTACATTCAAGTGTTTGTATCTATTCAACATTCCAATACCATTCAGGACACAACATTCAAGCACAACATTCAAAGGCATTCAACACAAGATATTCAATCTTCAAACATCAAAAATCTCTATTATCAAAAATTGGTTAAGTATAGGAGTGAGCTCTTACATATCGAGAGTTTACAAGATTCAAACGACAAAAAAGAAGATAAAAGATCTCATGGCTTGGCCACACTTTGCGCGTGCGACTTCTCTCCCTGAGATCCAGCACGAGCTTTGCTCGCCACTGAGGCCTTAGAAGATCAGACGCTGGCAGCATGGACCCTGAGTGCTTCTGCCGCTTTCTCAGCCGTTTCCTTGTAACTCTTGCATTCAGACTGCGCATGCTCCAACGCCTTCTTGGAAGTCTCCTCTTTGGCAGTAAAAGCAGCGTGTTGAGCAGCAAGTTGTTCTTTCAGCTCCTTGATCTCGTTGGCGCGACCACAGGACACGTCCTCAACCTTGACGATCCGATTTTTCAAGGATTCGAGTTCGTGACTCTGCGCCTCGCAACAGTCCTGCAGCCCCTTGATCTCCAGCTTCCCCTAGCGAAGATCCTCGATCTTGGCCTTGAGACAGGTTTTCTTCGAAGTCAGGAGCTCCCTCAGCCTATCTCTCTCCTCGCTCACAGCCTTCAGTTCAGCTGTCAAACGGGATACCTTAGATGCGGCCTCCCGTTCTCCTGCCTTCCTAGAAAGAGAGCTTGTGATTCTCAAAACTGCTGAGCTCTGCAGATGGATAGAAAGTTAGAATTATTCCAAATATACAACTCAAATATTCAATCAAGAAGATACACATACCACTACATCTAGCCTATCGAAGGCTTCTTCAAAAGTAGCTTCTGGAAGATTGCAAAGCTTCCGGATCACGCTAGTAGGGTGGTTGATGTCAACATCACCCAAGCTCTTCATCTTCGGAGTCGAGCCAGCAGGCGTACCTGCAATCGACACAAGAATTCAAAGGGTTACAATATTTTTGAGCTTCAACGGCAAGGCAATCAAAGCAAGTTAGTACAGATACCTGAAGCCTCGACCTGAGGAGCCTTTCACTTCCCACGGTTGGAGCTCTTACCCTTGGGGGTCGATTTCTCCTTGATGGGGGTTGGCTCTGGCAAGGGTTGGGGGGTAGCATCACCCACCCGGCTTCCTCTCTCTAAGTGAGCAGAAGAGGGAACATCCCGAGGAGGTGAGGCTCCCCCTTCGTCTTCTCGCCCGCTCGAATTATCGAGCCCTGCCACCATGGCAGCTACCTCCTCAGCCAGAGATCGTGAGGGGAGTGGGGGTTGTTCAACCTCCACACCCCCACTGGTAGTTGCCCCTTCGAGACGGGGAACCTCGGGAAGTATCTGATCGAGGGGTGTAGGGTTGCTTCCAACCCCACCACTCCCCGATATCTTGATCTTGAAGCAAAGCGGGTTCTTTTTCAATTCCCCAAAGTGATAAGTAGGAATCACTTTAGGGCCATCGCCCGTTGCATCCATGACCGCCTCCATCTTGCGAGCCTTAGCTTCGTCAATGAGGATCGGCTGCGAATCCTCATCAGCTTCACCAATGGGGGTGGGAGGAATTTCTTCCTCACCACCCCCATGTCCTTCAGCACCACCAGTGGGGGTGGGAGGAATTTCTTCCTCGCCACCCCCATGTCCTTCGCCCTCATCTTCCTCTTCATCATCATCACCATCATCTCCATTTCCTTCACCGCTGCCGTTGCTGTCGTCGGAATCATCATCATCACCATCATCTCCGCCTTCCTCCTCTCTCTCTATTTCCTCTTCTTCTTCTTCCCCCTTTTCCTCTTCTTTTTTCTTCTCCTCCTCAACTAGCACTTTCCTCTTCTTCTTTGCCTGGACTTGGCGATGTGTCATCAATTTCTCCTCTGTGGGTAGCGCGTGCCTGGCTCCATAAGCCTTCTTCTCAAATCGAAGCCTTCTAACAATTTTTCCAGACTGAGGGTCCTCCTTATAATCCGAGTAGATAACCTCGTTATATTCGTAACGAAGCTTCGATCGGTGGAGGAGGTTGGCATTGCCATGTCGGACTGGGCAATTCGAGAATTGCTTCCACGATCTAGTCCCACATGTCAGCTCCAGAAAGAGGTTGTCAAGGGCCCCTACTCGTTCCGAAGGCCAAGAGAGAGCTCCTCCTGTGCAGTACATGTCGATCTCTTTGTGCACCTTGTATCGGGGAACTTCCGGTACTGACACAGGAGTCCATACACCAGACACCGACAGTGGCCAGTCAGTGTAGAGTTTGTCGGAGCCGATGGTGTCAGTAATCGGGCGAAGGGCAGTGACACCTGTCAAGTAGTAGAACGGGCTATCCTTCCTCCAAGCCCATCGGTAATGGTAAAAGAAATACCCCAACTCTATCCGGGCTTCTTCACCTTCGGGGAGGCTAGAATAGCATTCCCTCAGCTCCTTCTGGAAGTCCGACTCTACGCGACAGAAAGCGTAGATGATCCTCCAGGAATTTCCAGTCACCTGCCCGGGACAAAGACCGAAAGTGTTCAGCAGCCTCGCGGCGAAGGGAGGCAATGGGAGGCGCAGTCCACAGTTGAGCTGGTCGATCGTGATGATGGTTCCCATCACTTGCTCCTTGCTCGCGTACGAGACGAAGATTGTTCGCCTGTCAACACCAAAAGCAGTTAGAACTCCCGGAAGCGCTGGTCGAGCCTCTCCCTCTGTGAAACATGCCAGCAACTCCTGCAGCTTCTCCCTCTTTATATCTGTAAGTTTACTGCCAATGTTGTACCCAAACTCAGGCTCCGCCTCCAAAGGTAGCTGCGGGCAGAGGACAAACTTTGCCTTGGGGATCTGCTCTGGCCTTGACGGTGCAGAAGCAAATCCCACTCCTTGGTGCCTCTTGCCCAGTTGGCCAAGCTCAATCAATTCGGCCCTGCCTTTGCCTCGGCCCTTCGGAACAGAAGAGACCTCGACAACTTCCTTGCCTTTCCTCTTGGAAGGAACTACACTCTTCTTCGAACTGCCCGAAGACGCCATTTGACCGATCGAAAGGAGATGAAGAACGAGAGATGGGAAGCAAAGAGTCTGGACTTCAAAAAAAAAATTCTGAAAGCGTGAGGCAAAAATGATAGCGAGAAGAACTTATATACCCAGGGTAAAACGGTACGCAAATCGAGAAGACACGTGTCTTCACCATATCAAATCGCGTGTTTTTGTAGGTACACGTGGCATCCATCCATAGCAAGCACAAAATCAGGCAAACCGTCGGACCAGACGAAGCGTCAGACCCACCGAACCACGTAAACCAACAATCCAAGCAAGCCACCGGTCTGAGTAAACTGGACCGCCGGTTCAAAGCCGCATTCAGGCAAACCGAAGATTCAGAAACAGAAAAAATCAAACTCTATCGATATTCAAGACTGCCAAAGATCAAAGGAGAAGAACAAGCTATACAAGTTCCTCAAAAGTACAGGTTCAAGACTTTAACCTTGACCGGCTGATTTTAGCCGTTCGATCAAAACCTGACCGATCAGTCAAAATCAACCGATCGGTCGATTTTCTACTGGATCTGGCGAAAAACAAAGGTTTTTTGCCGATCACCCAAACCTTGACCGGCTGATTTTAGCCGTTCGGTCAAACCTGACCGATCGGTCAAAATCAACCGATCGATCGATTTTCTACTAAATCTGGCGAAAAACTAAGGTTTTTTGCCGATCACCCAAACCTTGACCGGTTGATTTTAGCCGTTCGGTCAAACCTGACCGATCGGTCAAAATCAACCGATCGGTCGATTTTCTACTGGATCTGGTGAAAAACTAAGGTTTTTTGCCGATCACCCAAACCTTGACCGGTTAATTTTAGCCGTTCGGTCAAACTTGACCGATCGGTCAAAATCAACCGATCGGTCAATTTTCTACTGGATCTGGCGAAAAACAAAGGTTTTTTGCCGATCACCCAAACCTTGACCGGCTGATTTTAGCCGTTCGGTCAAACCTGACCGATCGGTCAAAATCAACCGATCGGTCGATTTTCTACTGAATCTGGCGAAAAACTAAGGTTTTTTGCCGATCACCCAAACATTGACCGGCTGATTTTAGCCGTTCGGTCAAACCTGACCGATCGGTCAAAATCAACCGATCGGTCGATTTTCTACTAGATCTGGCGAAAAACTGAGGTTTTTTGCCGATCACCAAAACCTTGACCGGTTGATTTTAGCCGTTCGGTTAAACTTGATCGATCGGTCAAAATCAACCGATCGGTCAATTTTCTACTGGATCTGGCAAAAAACTAAGGTTTTTTGTCGATCACCCAAATCTTGACCGGTTGATTTTAGCCGTTCGGTCAAACTTGACCTATCGGTCAAAATCAACCGATCGGTCAATTTTCTACTGGATCTGGCGAAAAATAAAGGTTTTTTGCCGATCACCCAAACCTTGACCGGCTGATTTTAGCCGTTCGGTCAAACCTGACCGATCGGTCAAAATCAACTGATCGGTCGATTTTATACTGGATCTGGCGAAAAACTAAGGTTTTTTGCCGATCACCCAAACCTTGACCGACTGATTTTAGCCGTTCGGTCAAACCTGACCGATCGGTCAAAATCAACCTATCGGTCGATTTTCTACAGAATCTGGCGAAAAACTAAGGTTTTTTGCCGATCACCCAAACCTTGACCGGTTGATTTTAGCCGTTCGGTCAAACTTGACCGATCGGTCAAAATCAACCAATCGGTCAATTTTCCACTGGATCTGGCGAAAAACTATGGTTTTTTACCGATCACCCGAACCTTGACCGGTTGATTTTAGCCGTTCGGTCAAACTTGACCGATCGGTCAAAATCAACCGATCGGTCAATTTTCCACTGGATCGGTCAAAAAACCATGTTTTTTGACCGATCACCTAATCCTTGACCGGTTGAAATTGACCGTTCGGTCAAACTTGACCGATCGGTCAAAATTGACCGAACGGTCAAACTTGACCGATCGGTCAAAATTGACCGAACGATCAAACTTGACCGATCGGTCAAAATTGATCGATCGGTCAAAATCAACCGATCGGTTAATTTTCCACTGGATCGGTCAAAAAACCATGTTTTTTGACCGATCACCCAATCCTTGACCGGTTGAAATTGACCGTTCGGTCAAACTTAACCGATTGGTCAAATTTGACTGAACGGTCAAATTTGAACGATCGGTCAAAATTGACCAATCAGTCAAAATTGATCGATCAGCCTTTTTTGTGCTAAACACTCGGCAAGCTTCTTTGTGCCTTCTTCGACAGGGGGTTGCTATTTTTTGCACCAAATCCAAGCCAGCTAGAACGAACTCTAGCTAACTTGGAGGGGGTAACTATGGGTGCAAATTTTGGCAGAAGATTACCGACTACCGCGGGACCCACCGGCCCTGCCTGGTGGGCCCACGAGGACTACCGCGAGACCCACCGGCCCTGCCTGGTGGGCCCACGAGGACTACCGCAGGACCCACCGGCCCTGCCTGGTGGGCCCACGAGGACTACCGCGGGACCCACCGGCCCTGCCTGGTGGGCCCACGAGGACTACCGCAGGACCCACCGACCCTGCCTGGTGGGCCCACGAGGACTACTGCGGGACCCACCGGCCCTGCCTGGTGGGCCCATGAGGATCACCGCGGGTCCCACCAGCCCTGCCTGGTGGGACCAAGAATCTGTGGAATCCCCCAGACGACGGCAGCGGGGCCCACCAGCTTTACCTGGAGGATCCCCAGATGCTGCAGTAGAAACCGCCATTTACCACCAGAAAGTTCTATAAATAGCAGAGCCTTCGAATGTAAAAGGATCCGAAATCCATTTTCCACTCTGAGATCTGATTTTCAGAACCAGAGCTCTGGAATCTCTATCTTCTCACCCTTCACCTCTACTTGATCATCTTCTTGTCTGTGAAGAGATCAAAAAGGCTTCAGTAGCACTCGGCCTGTCGAGGTTACTTTGAGAAAAGTGTTAGTGAATTCGGGTTGCACCCTATAGCACGGAGACGTAGGCTTCGGCTGAACTTCGAGATCACTTCTCGTGTCAAACTCTCTCTCTGATTGCATCTCTCTGTTTACATATCAAAAGCTTCAACTTCGATCAACAGATCGACCAACGATCTTCGACGTCAACTTCAACTCCAATTGGCTGGTGAGGCGAGATCTTCGGGTCGGCACGAAGATTTTCATCCATTCTAAGTCAATCGCATAATCCATTCTAATTCATTCGCACAATCTATTCTAATTCATTCGTACGATCCATTATAATTCATTCGTACGATCCATTCTAATTCATTCATACGATCCAATCTAATTCAATCGCACGATCCATTCTAAGTCATTCGCACGAACCATTCTAATTCATTCGTACGATCCAATCTAATTCATTTGTACGATCCAATCAAATTCATTTGCACGATCCATTCTAATTCATTTGGACGATCCATTCTAATTCATTGATACGAGCTAATCTAAGTCATTCGTATGAAGGTATCCATTCTAATTCATTCCCACGATCTATTCTAATACATTCGCACAATCCATTCTAATTCATTCGTATGAGCTATTCTAATATATTCGCACAATCCATTCTAATTCATTCATACGATCTATTCTAATTCTTTCGTATAATGCAATTAGAATAGATAGTGCGAATGAATTAGAATAGATCATGCGAATGAATTAGAATGGATCGTACGAATGAATTAGAATAGTTCATACGAATGAATTAGAATAGATTGTGCGAATGTATTAGAATGGATCGTACGAATGAATTAGAATAGATCGCCCAAATGAATTACAATAGATCATGCAAATGAATTAGAATGGATCGTACGAATGACTTAGAATGGATCGTACGAATGAATTAGAATGGATCATGTGAATGAATTAGAATAGATCTTACGAATGAATTAGAATGGATCGTATGAATGAATTAGATTAGATCGTGCGAATGAATTAGAATGGATTGTACGAATGAATTAGAATAGATCGTACGAATGAATTAGATTTGATCGTGAGAATGAATTAGAATAGCTCGTACGAATGAATTTGAATAGCTCGTATGAATGTATTAGAATAGCTCGTACGAATGAATTAGAATAGATCGTGCGAATGACTTAGAATGGATCGTGCGAATAAATTAGAATGGATTGCACGAATGAATTAGAATAGATCGTGTGAATGAATTAGATTGGATCGTATAAATGAATTAGATTGGATCGTACGAATGAATTAGAATGGATCGTACAAATGAATTAGAATAGATCGTGCGAATGAATTAGAATGGATCGTACGAATGAATTAGAATAGATCGTGCGAATGAATTAGAATAGCACGCATGAATGAATTAGCATATATTGTGCGAATGTATTAGAATGGATCTTACGAATGAATTAGAATGGATCGTGCGAATGAATTAGAATGGATCTTGCGAATGACTTAGAATGGATCGTGCGAATGACTTAGAATAGATCATGCGATTGAATTAGAATAGCTCATACGAATAAATTAGAATAGCTCGTACGAATGAATTAGAATAGATCGTGCGAATGATTTCGAATGGATCGTGACATTCTAATTCATTCGCACGATCCATTCTAATTCATTCATACGATCCATTCTAATTCATTCGCACGATCTATTCTAATTTATTCATACGAGCTATTCTAATTCATTCATACGAAGGTATCCATTCGAATTCATTCATATGATCCATTCTAATTCATTCATACGAGCTATTCTAATTCATTCGCACAATCTATTCTAATTCATTCGCACGATCCATTCTAATTCATTCGTACGATCCATTCTAATATATTCATACGATCTATTTTAATACATTCGTACGAACCATTCTAATTCATTCGTACGAACCATTCTAATTCATTAGCATGATCTATTCTAATTTATTCGTACGAGCTATTCTAATTCATTCGTATGAATGTATCCATTCTAATTCATTCGTATGATCTATTATAATTCAGTTGCACGATCTATTCTAATTCAGTTGCACGATCTATTCTAATTCATTCATACGATCTATTCTAATTCATTCACACGATCCATTCTAAGTCATTCATACGATCCATTCTAATTCATTCGCAATTACCATTCTAATTCATTTATACTATCCATTCTAATTCATTCGCACTTACCATTCTAATTCATTTATACTATCCTTTCTAATTCATTCGCATGATCTATTCTAATTCATTCGTATGAGCTATTCTAATTCATTCGTACGAGCTATTCTAATTCATTCGTACGAAGGTATCCATTCTAATTCATTCGTATGATCTATTCTAAATCATTCGCACGATCCATTCTAAGTCATTCGCACGATCCATTCTAATTCATTCGCACGATCCCCTCTAATTCATTCATACGATCCATTCTAATTCATTTGCACTGTCTATTCTAATTTATTCGTACGAGCTATTCTAATTCTTTGGTACGAATGTATCCATTCTAATTCATTCGCATGATCTAATCTAATTTATTCGCACGATCCATTCTAATTCATTCATACGATCCATTCTAATTCATTCGCACAATCCAATCTAATTTATCCGCACGATCCTTTCTAATTTATTCGTACGATCCATTCTAATTCATTTCGCACAATCTATTCTAATTCATTCGCACGATCCATTCTAATTCATTCGCACGATCCATTCTAATTCATTCACATGATCCATTCTAAGTCATTCACACGATCCATTCTAATTCTTTTATACGAGCTATTCTAATTCATTCGTACGAATGTATCCATTCAAATTCATTCGCACGATCCATTGAAATACATTCGCATAATCTATTCTAATACATTCGCATAATCAATTCTAATTCAATCGTACGAGCTATTCTAATTCATTCGTACGATCCATTCTAATTCATTCTCACGATCTATTCTAATTCATTCGTACGAGCTATTCTAATTCATTCGTACAATCTATTCTAATTCATTCGTATGATCTATTCTAATTCACTCGTACGATCTATTCTAATTCATTCGCACGATCTATTCTAATTCATTCGTACGATCTATTCTAATTCATTCATACGAATGTTTTGTGCGAATGAATTAGAATAGAATTAGAATGGATCGTGCGAATGAATTAGAAAGAATCGTATGAATGAATTAGAATAGCTCGTACGAATGAATTAGATTAGATCGTGCAAATGAATTAGAATGGATACATTCGTACCAATGAATTAGAATAGCTCGTACGAATGAATTACAATAGCACATACGAATCAATTAGAATAGATCGTGCAAATGAATTAGAATGGATCATGTGAATGAATTTGAATGGATCGTGCGAATGTATTAGAGTGGATCATGCGAATGAATTAGAATGGATCGTACGAATGAATTAGAATAGATCGTACGAATGAATTAGAATAGATCTATTCCAATTCATTCGTACGATCCATTCTAATTCCTTCGTATGATCTATTCTAATTCATTCGTACGAGCTATTCTAAATTATTGGTATGAATGTATCCATTCTAATTCATTCGTACGAGCTATTCTAATTCATTCGCACAATCTATTCTAATTCATTCGCACGATCCATTCTAATTCATTCGCACGATCTATTCTAATTCATTCGTACGAACCATTCTAATTCATTCGTACGAGCTATTCTATTTCATTCGTACGAGCTATTCTAATTAATTCGCACAATCTATTCTAAATCATTCGTATGAGCTATTCTAATTCATTCGTATGATCCATTCTAATTCATTCATACGATCTATTATAATTCATTCGTACGAATAGCTCGTACGAATGAATTAGATTAGATCGTGCAATTGAATTAGATTGGATCCTATGAATGATTTAGAATAGCTCGTACCAATGAATTAGAATGGATCGTACGAATGAATTAGAATGGATCGTGCAAATGAATTAGAATGGATCATACGAATGAATTAGAATAAATTGTGCGAATGAATTAGAATAGTCCGTGCAAATGAATTTGAATGGATCGTGTGAATAAATTAGAATGGATCATAGGAATGAATCAAAATGGATAGTATGAATGAATTAAAATAGCACGTACGAATGAATTAGAATAGCTCGTACGAATGAATTCGAATCGATCGTACGAATGAATTAGATAAGATCGTGCGAATGAATTAGGATGGATCGTACGAATGAATTAGAATAGATCGTGCGAATGAATTAGATTAGATTCATACAAATGAATTAGATTGGATCGTACGAATGAATTAGAATGGATCGGGCGAATGAATTAGAATGGATCGTGCGAATGAGGTTGAATAGATCGTACGAATGAATTAGAATGGATCGTATGAATGAATTAAATGGATCGTACGAATAAATTATAATAGCTCGTACGAATGAATTAGAATAGCTCGTACGAATGAATTAGAATGGATTGTACGAATGACTTAGAATAGCTCGTACGAATGAATTAGAATAGCTCGTATGAATGAATTAGAATAGATCGTGCGATTGTATTAGGATGCATCGTACGAATAAATTAGAATAGATCATACGAATGAATTAGAATAGATTGTGTGAATGTATTAGAATGGATCGTACGAATGACTTAGAATGGATCCTGCGAATGAATTAGAATGGATTGTACGAATGAATTATAATAGCTCGTACAAATGAATCAGAATAGATCGTGCGAATGAATTAGAATAGCTCGTACGAATGAATTAGAATGGATCGTACGAATGAATTAGAATGGATCTTACGAATGAATTAGAATGCATAGAAGGAATGAATTATAATGGATACCCTCGTACCAATGAATTAGAATGGATCGTACGAATGAATTAGAATAGATCATGCGAATAAATTAAAATGGATCGTACGAATGAATTAGAATGGATCGTACGAATAAATTAGAATGGATCGTACGATTGAATTAGAATGGATCGCGCGAATGAATTAGAATGGATCGCGCAAATGAATTAGAATGGATCGTGCGAATGAATTAGAATGGATCATACGAATGAATTAGAATGGATCTTACGAAGGAATTAGAATAGCTCGTACGAATGAATTAGAATAGCTCATATGAATGAATTAGAATAAATACCTTCGTACGAATGACTTCGAATGGATCATACGATTGAATAAGAATGGATCGTACGAATGAATTAAAATGGATCGTGCGAATGAATTAGATTAGATTCGTACAAATGAATTAGATTGGATCGTACGAATGAATTAGAATGGATCGTATGAATGAATTAGGATGGATCATGCGAATGAATTAGAATAGATCGTTCGAATGAATTAGAATGGATCGTATAAATGAATTAGAATGGATCGTACGAATTAATTAGAATAGCTCGTATGAATGAATTAGAATGGAATGTACGAATGAATTAGAATGTATCGTACGAATGAATTATAATAGGTCGTATGAATGAATTAGAGTAGCTTGTACGAATGAATTAGACTAGATCGTGCGAATGAATTAGAATGGATCGTGTGAATGATTTAGATTGGATCGTACAAATGAATATGAATGATTCGTATGAATGAATTAGATTAGATCATGTTAATGTATTAGAATGGACCGTACGAATGAATTAGAATGATCATACGAATTAATTAGATTGGATCGTACAAATGAATTAGAATGGATCGTGCGAATGAATTAGAATAGCTCGTACGAATGAATTAGAATAGATAGTACGAATGAATTAGAATGGATCGTACGAATGAATTAGAATAGCTCGTACGAATGAATTAGAATTGATCGTACGAATGAATTAGAATAGATCATGCTATTCTAAATCATTGGTGCAAATGTATCCATTCTAATTTATTTGTACGATCCATTCTAATACATTCGCACGATCCATTCTAATTCATTCATACGATCTATTCTAATTCATTCATACGATCCATTCTAAAACATTCGCACGATCTATTCTAATTCATTCGTACGAGCTATTCTAATTCATTCATACGAGCTATTCGAAAACATTGGTACGAATGTATCCATTCTAATTCATTCGCACGATCCATTTTTATTCATTCATACGATCAATTATAATTCATTCATATGATCTATTCTAATTCATTCGTATGATCTATTCAAATTCATTGGTATGAATGTATCCATTCTAATTCATTCGTACAATCGATTCTAATTAATTCGTACGATCGATTCTAATTCATTCGCACGATCCATTCTAATTCATTCATACAATCTATTCTAATTTATTCGTTTGATCTATTCTAATTCATTCGCATGTCTCCATTCTAATTCATTCGCATGATCTATTATAATTCATACATACGAGCTATTCTACTTCATTTGCACAATCTATTCTAATTCATTCTCATGATCCATTCTAATTCATTCGTACGATCCACTCTAAATCATTCGCATGATTTAATTTAATTCATTCGTACGATCCACTTTAAATCATTCGCATGATTTAATTTAATTCATTCACACGATCCATACTAATTCATTTGCACGATCCATTCTAATTCATTCACACGATCCATTCTAATTCATTCATACAATCTATTCTAATTAATTTGTACGATCCATTCTAATTCATGCGCATTATCTAATTTAATTCATTCACACAATCCATACTAATTTATTTGCCCGATCCATTCTAATTCATTCGCACGATCAAATCTAATTCATTTGCACGATCCATTCCAATTCATTTGCACGATCTAATCTATTTCATTCGTACGATCCATTCTAATTCATTCGCACGATCAAATCTAATTCATTCGCATGATCCATTCCAACTCATTCGCACGATCTAATCTAATTCATTCGCACGATCCATTCTAATTCATTTGCACGATCTAATCTGATTCATTCGTACAATCCGTTCTAATTCATTTGTACGATCTATTCTAATTCATTCTCACGATCTATTCTAATTCATTTGCACGATCTATTCTAATTCATTCGTACGATCCATTCTAATTCATTGGTACGATCTATTCTAATTCATTCGTATGATCTTTTCTAATTCATTCGCACGATTCATTCTAATTCATTCGTATGATCCGTTCTAATTCATTCGTACGATCCATTCTAATTCATTTGCATGATCTATTCCAATTCATTTGTACGATCCATTGTAATTCATTCGTATGATCCATTCTAATACATTCGCACAATCTATTCTAATTCATTCGCACGATCTATTCTAATTCATTCGTACGAGCTATTCTAATTCAATAGGTCATATGAATGGATTAGAATGGAAATATTTATACGAATGAATTAGAATAGCTCGTACGAATGAATTAGAGTAGATCGTGCGAATGAATTAGAATGGATCGTACGAATGAATTAGAATAGCTCGTACGAATGAATTAGAATAGATTGTGCGAATGAATTAGAATGGATCGTACGAATGAATTAGAATAGCCCGTACGAATGAATTAGAATCGATTGTGCGAATCAATTAGAATGGATCATACGAATGAATTAGAATGGATCGTACGAATGAATTAGAATGGATCGTGCGAATGAATTAGAATAGATCATACGAATGAATTAGAATAGATCGTATGAATAAATTAGAATAGTTCATACGAATGAATTAGATTAGATTGTATTAGAATGGATCGTATGAATGAATTAGAATGGATCGTGCGAACGAATTAGAATAGATCGTGCGAATGAATTAGAATAGATCGTGCAAATGAATTAGAATAGCTCGGACGAATGAATTAGAATAGATCGTATGAAAGAATTAGAATAGATTGTGCGACTGAATTAGAATGGATCGTATGAATGAATTAGATTGGATCCACAATCTATTCTAATTCATTCATACGATCTATTCTAATTCATTCGTACGATCCATTCTAAGTCATTCGCACGATCCATTCAAAATCATTTGCACGATCTATTCTAATTCATTCATATGATCTATTCTAAATCATTCATACAAGCTATTCTAATTCATTCGTACGATCCATTCTAATTCATTTGCACGATCTATTCTAATTCATTCGTACGATCCATTCTAATTCATTCACACGATCCGTTCTAATTCATTCGCACGATCTATTCTAATTCATTCGTACGAGCTATTCTAATTAATTCGTACGAGCTATTCTAAATCATTCGTATAATCCATTCTAATTCATTGGTACGAATATATCCATTCTAATTAATTTGTACGAATGAATTAGAATGGATCGTATGAATGAATTAGATTGGATCATGCGAATGAATTAGAATGGATCATATGAATGAATCAGAATGGATACATTCGTACGAATGAATTAAAAAAGACCGTACGAATGAATTAGAATATATGGTGCAAATGAATTAGAATGGATCGTATGAATGAATTAGAATGGATCATATGAATGAATTACAATGGATCGTGCGAATGAATTAGAATGGATCGTACGAATGAATTAGAATGGCTCGTATGAATGAATTAGAATGGATCGTACGAATGAATTAGAATAGATTGTATGAATGTATTAGAATGGATCGTGCGAATATATTATAATGGATTGTACGAATGAATTAGAATGGATCGTGCGAATGAATTAGAAGAGATCGTACGAATGAATTAGAATAGATCGTACAAATAAATTAGAATAAATCGTACAAATGAATTAGAATGGATCGTATGAATGAATTAGAATGGATCGTGCGAATAAATTAGAATGGATACATTCCTAGCAATGAATTAGAATGGATCGTACGAATGTATTAGATTAGATCGTGCGAATGAATTAGAATGGATCGTACGAATGAATTAGAATGGATCATACGAATGAATTAGAATGGAAACCTGCATCCTAGTGAATTAGAATAGCTCGTACGAATGAATTACAATAGATCGTGCGAATGAATTAGAATAGATCGTACGAATGAATTAGAATGGATCATATGAACGAATTAGAGAGGATCGTGCGAATGAATTAGAAAGGATTAGAAAGGATACATTCGTGCGAATGAATTAGAAAGGATACATTCGTACCAATGAATTAGAATAGCTCGTACGAATGAATTAGATTGGATTGTACGAATGAATTAGAATGGATCATACGAATGAATTAGAATGGATACATTCGTACCAATGTATTAGAATGGATCGTACGAATGAATTAGAATAGATCATGCGAATGAATTAGAATGGATCGTACGAATGAATTAGAATAGATCATGCAAATAAATTAGAATGGATCGTTCAAATGACTTAGAATGGATCGTACGAATGAATCATGCGAATAAATTAGAATGGATCGTATAAATGAATTAGAATGGATCGTGCGAATGAATTAGAATGGATCGTATGAATGAATTAGAATGGATCTTTCGAATGACTTAGAATGGGTCGTTCGATATATTCTAATACATTCGTAGGATCCAATCTAATTCATTCGCACGATCCATTCTAATTCATTTGTACGATCCGTTCTAATTCATTTGCACGATCTAATCTAATTCATTCATACGAATGTATCTACTCTAATTCATTCGCATGATCCATTCTAAGTCATTCGCACGATTCATTCTAATTCATTCCCACGATCTATTCTTGTTCATTCGTATGAGCTATTCTAATTCATTGGTACGAATGTAACCATTCTAATTCATTCGCACGATCCATTCTAAGTCATTCACACGATCTATTCTAATTAGATCGTACGAATGAATTACAATGGATCGTGACATTCTAATTCATTCGCACGATCCATTCTAATTCATTCGGACGATCCATTCTAATTCATTCACACGATCCATTCTAATAGATTCGTACAATCCATTCAAATACATTCGCATAATCTATTCTAATTCATTCATACGATCCATTCTAATTCATTCGCACGATCTATTCTAATTCATTCGTACGAGCTATTCTAATTCATTCGTACGAATGTGTCTATTTTAATTCATTCATACAAACCATTCTAATTCATTCATACGATCCATTCTAATTCATTCGCACGATCTATTCTAATTCATTCGTACGAGCTATTCTAATTCATTCGCACGATCCATTCTAATTCATTGGTACGAGTATATCCATTCTAATTTATTTGTAAGAATGAATTAGAATGGATCGTACGAATGTATTAAAATGGATCGTGCGAATGAACTAGAATGTATCGTGCGAATGAATTAGAATGGATCGTATGAATGAATTAAAATAGATCGTGCGAATGAACTAGAATGGATCACACGAATGAATTAGAATGGATCGTACAAATGAATTAGAATGGATCGTGCGAATAAATTAGAATGGATCGTACGAATGAATTAGAATAGCTCGTACGAATTAATTAGAATAGATCGTGCGGATGAATTAGAATGGATCGTACGAATGAATTAGAATAGATCGTGCGAATGAATTAGAATGGATCGTGCGAATGAATTAGAATAGATCATACGAACGAATTAGAATGGATCATATGAATGAATTAGATTGGATCGTGCGAATGACCTAGAATGGATCGTGAGAATAAATTAGAATGGATACATTCGTACGAATGAATTAGATTAGATCATGCGAATGCATTAAAATGGATCGTACGAATTAATTAGAAAGGATCGTGCGAATGAATTAGATTGGATCGTACGAATAAATTAGAATGGATCGTACGAATGAATTAGAATGGGTCGTGCGAATGAATTAAAATAGATCGTGCGAATGAATTAGAATGGATACCTTCATATGAATGAATTAGAATATCTCGTACGAATGAATTAGAATGGAAACATTCATACGAATGAATTAGAATAGCTCGTACTAATGAATTAGAATAGATCGTGCGAATGAATTAGAATGGATCGTGCGAATGACTTAGAATAGATCGTGCGAATGAATAAGAATGGATCGTACGAATGAATTAGAATAGATCGTACGAATGAATTAGAATAGATTGTGCGAATGAATTAGAAAAGATCGTGTGAATGAATTAGAATGGATCGTACGAATGAATTAGAATGGATCGTACGAATGAATTAGAATGAAAATATTCGTAAGAATGAATTAGAATAGCTCGTACGAATAAATTAGAATAGCTAGTACGAATAAATTAGAATGAATCATACGAATGAATTAGAAAAGATCGTGCGAATGTATTATAATGGATCATACGATTCATTCGAATGGAAATTGCAAATGAAGTAGAATAGATCATACGAATGAATTAGAATAGATACCTTGGTACGAATGAATTAGATTAGATCATGCGAATGAATTAGAATGGATCATGCGAATGAATTAGAATGGATCGTGCGAATGAATTAGATTAGATCGTGCGAATGAATTAGAATGGATCATACTAATGAATTAGAATTGCTCGTACGATTGAATTAGAATGGATCGTATGAATGAATTAGAATGGATCGTGTGAATTAATTAGATTGGATCGTACAAATGAATTAGAATGGATCGTGCAAATGACTTAGAATAGATCGGATCGTGCGAATGAATTAGAATAGATCATGCGAATGAATAAGAATAGATCGCATGAATGAATTAGAATGGATCGTGCAAATGAATTAGAATGGATTGTGCGAATGAATTAGAATGGATCGTGCGAATGAATTAGAATAGATTGTGCGTAATGAATTAGAATGGATCGTGCGAATGAATTAGAATGGATCTTGCGAATGAATTCGAATGGATACCTTTGTACGAATGAATTAGATTAGATCATGCGAATGCATTAGAATGGATCGTACGAATGAATTAGAATGGATCGTAGGAATGAATTAGAATAGATCGTGCGAATGAATTAGAATGGATCGTACGAATGAATTAGAATAGATCGTGCGAATGAATTAGAATGGATCCTTTCGTACGAATGAATTAGAATGGATCGTACGAATGAATTAGAATATTACGATCCATTCTAATTCATTCGTACGATCCAATCTAATTCATTCGTACAATCCATTCTAATTCATTCGTACAATCCAATCTAATTCTTTCGCACGATCCATTCTAATTCATTCGTACAATCTATTCGAATTTATTCGTACGATCTATTCTAATTCATTCACACGATCCATTCTAATTCATTCGTACGATCCATTCTAATACATTCGCACAATCCATTCTAATTCATTTGTACGATCCATTCTAATTCATTCGCACCATCTAATCTAATTCATTCGTACAAAGGTATCAATTCTAATTCATTTGTATGATCTATTCTAATTCATTCGTACGATCCATTCTAATTTATTTGCACGATCTATTCTAATTCATTCGCACTATCTATTCTAATTCATTCCCCCGATCCATTCTAATTCATTCACACGATCCATTCTAATTCATTCATAGGATCTAATCTAATTTATTCGCACAATCTATTCTAATTCATTCGCACGATCCATTCTAATTCTTTTGTACGAGCTATTCTAATTCATTCGTATGATCTATTATAATTCATTCGTACGATCTATTTTAATTCATTCATACGAGCTATTCTAATTCATTGGAAAGAATATATCAATTCTAATTCATTCGCATGATCCATTCTACGTCATTCGCACGATCCTTTCTAATACATTCGCACGATCCATTCAAATTCATTCGTACGATCCATTCTAATACATTCGCACGATTCATTCTAATTCATTCGTACAAGCTATTCTAATTTATTCATACGATCAATTCTAATTCATTTGGACGATCTATTCTAATTCATTCGCACGATCTAATCTAATTCATTTCGCACAATCTATTCTAATTCATTCGCACGATCCATTCTAATTCATTCGCACGATCTATTCTAATTCATTCGCACGAGCTATTCTAATTCATTCGTACGAGCTATTCTAATTCATTCGTACGATCTATTCTAATTCATTCATACGATCCATTCTAATTCATTCACATGATCCATTCTAAGTCATTCGTACGATCCATTCTAATTCATTCGTATGAATGAATGTATTAGAATGTATCATGCGAATGAAATAGAATGGATCGTGCGAATGAATTAGAATAGATTATATGAATGAATTAGAATGGATACCTTCTTACGAATGAGTTAGAATGGATCGTTCGAAAGAATTAGAATAGATCGTGCGAATGAATTAGAATAGATCGTGCGAATGAATTAAAATGGATCGTACGAATGAATTAAAATAGATCGTGCGAATGACCTATAATGGATCGTGCGAATGAATTAGAATAATGAATTAGAATGGATCGTGGGAATGAATTAGATTGGATTGTACGAATGACTTAGAAAGGATCGTGTGAATGAATTAGAATGGATCGTACGAATAAATTAGAATGGATCGTGCGAATGAATTAGATTGCATCGTTCGAATGAATTAGAATACCTCGTACGAATGAATTAGAATAGATCATGCAAATGACTTAGAATGGATCGTATCAATGAATTAGAATGGATCGTGCGAATGAATTAGAATAGCTCGTACGAATAAATTAGAATGGATCGTGCGAATGAATTAGAATGGATCATACGAATGAATTCGATTGCATCGTACGAATGAATTAAAATGGATCGTGCGAATGAATTAGAATGGATCGTACGAATGAATTAGAATGGATCATATGAATAAATTAGAATAGCTCGTACGAATGAATTAGAATAGCTCAAACGAATGAATTTGAATGGATCGTACGAATGAGTTAGATTGGATCGTACGAATGGATTATGCGAATGAATTAGAATAGCTCATACGAATGAATTAGAATACCTCATACGAATGAATTAGAATAGCTCGTACGAATGAATTAGAATACCTCGTATGAATGAATTAGAATACATTATGCGAATGACTTAGAATGGATCGTACAAATGAATTAGAATGGATCGTACAAATCAATTAGAATAGCTCGTACAAATGAATTAGAATAGCTCGTACGAATGAATTAGAATAGATCGTGTGAATGAATTAGAATAGATCATACGAATGAATTAGAATGAATCGTATGAATGAATTAGAATGCCACGAATGAATTAGAATGGATCGTATGAATGAATTAGAATGGATCGTGCGAATCAATTAGAATAGCTCGTACGAATGAATTAGAATAGATCGTGTGAATCAATTAGATTGGATCGTACGAATGAATTAGAATAGCTCGTACGAATGAATTAGAATAGATTGTGCGAATGTATTAGAATGGATCGAACGAATGAAATAGAATGGATCGTGCGAATGAATTAGAATGGATCATACGAATGAATTTGAATGTCATGATCCATTCTAATTCATTCGTACGATCCATTCTAATTCATTCGAACGATCCATTCTAATTCATTCGCACGATCTATTCTAATTTATTCGTACGAGCTATTCTAATTCTAATTCATTCGCATTATCCATTCCAATTCATTCATACGATCCATTCTAATTCATTCGTGACATTATAATTCATTCATATGATCAATTCTAATTCATTCGTATGATCTATTCTAATTTATTAGCACGATCCATCCTAATTCATTCGTACGAGCTATTCTAATTTATTCGTACGACCTATTCTATTTCATTCGTATGATCAATTCTAATTCATTCATACGATCCATACTAAGTAATTTGCATAATTCATTTGTACGATCCAATCTAATTCATTCGTACGATCCATTCTAATATATTCGCACGATCTATTCTAATTCATTCCTACGAGCTATTCTAATTTATTCGTATAAATATATCTATTCTAATTCATTCGTACGATCCATTCTAATTCATTCGCACGATCTATTCTAATTCATTCGTCCGAATATTTCCATTCTAATTCATTCGTACGATCTATTCTAATTCATTCGTACGAGCTATTCTAATTCATTTGTACAATCCATTATAATTCGTTCGTACGATCCATTATAATACATTCGCACAATCCATTCTAATTGATTCGCACGATCCATTCTAATTCATTCATACGATCCATTCTATTTTATTCGTACGATCTATTCAAATTCATTCGCACAATCTATTCTAATTCATTCGTAAGAGCTGTTTTAATTCATTCGTATGAATGTTTCCATTCTAATTCATTTGTATGATCCATTCTAATTCATTCATACGATCCATTCTAATTCATTCGCACGATCTAATCTAATTCATTCACACGGTCCATTCTAATTCATTCATACGATCTATTCTAATTCATTGGTACGAATGTATCCATTCTAATTCATTCGTACGATCCAATCTAATTCATTCGCACAATCCATTCTAATTCATTTGCACGAGCTATTCTAATTCATTCGTATGATCCATTCTAATGAATTAGAATGGATCATGCGAATGAATTAGAATGGATCGTACGAATGAATTAGAATAGCTCGTACGAATGAATTAGACTAGATCATGCGAATGAATTAGAATGGATACACTCGTACCAATGAATTAGAACAGCACGGACGAATGAATTAGAATAGATTGTGCGAATGAATTAGAATGGATCGTGCGAATGAATTAGAATGGATCATTCGGATGAATTAGAATGGATCGTACGAATGAATTAGAGTGGATCGAGCTATTCTAATTCATTCCTACGAGCTTTTCAAATTCATTCGTACGATTCACTCTAATTCATTCGCACGATCGATTCTAATTCATTCGCACGATCTATTCTAATTCATACGATCCATTCTAATACATTCACACAATCTATTCTAATTCATTCGTACAAGCTATTCTAATTCATTTGTACGATCATTCTCATTCATTCGTACGAGCCATTATAATTAATTCGTACAATCATTTCTAATTCATTCGCACGATCCATTCTGATACATTCGCACGATCCATTCTAATTCATTTGCACGGTCCATTCTAATTCATTCATACGATCCATTCTAATTCATTCGCACAATCTATTCTAATTCATTCGTACGAGCTATTCTAATTCATTGGAACGAATGTATCCATTCTTATTCATTCGCACGATCTAATCTATTGATTCATACGAGCTATTCAAATTCATTCGTATGATCCATTCTAATTGATTCGCACGATACATTCTAATTCATTCGTACGATCTATTCTAATTCATTTATACGATCCATTCTAATTCATTCGCACGATCTATTCTAATTCATTCGTACGAGCTAATCTAATTCATTCGTGCGATCCATTCTGATTCATTCGCACGATCTAATCTAATTCATTCGTACGAAGGTATCTATTCTAATTCATTCGTATGATCTATTCTAATTCATTCGCACGGTCCATTCTAATTCATTCGTATAATCCAATGTAATTCATTCGTACGATCCATTCTAATTCATTTGTACGATCCATTCTAAGTCATTCGTAAGATCCATTCTAATACATTCGCATGATCCATTCTAATTCATTCGCACGACCCACTCTAATTCATTCGCACTATCTATTCTAATACATTCGCACAATCTATTCTAATTCATTCGTACGAGCTATTCTATTTCATTCGCACGATCCAGTCTAATTCATTCGCTTGAATGGATCATGTGAATGAATCAGAATGGATCGTGTGAATAAATTAGAATGAATCGTGCGAATGAGTTAGAATGAATCGTGCGAATGAATTAGAATGGATCGAACGATCCATTCTAATTCATTCGCACGATCCATTCTAATTCAATCGTACAATCTATCCTAATTCATTCGTACGAATGTTTTCATTCTAATTCATTCGCACTATCCTTTCTATTATAATTCTTTTATACGAGCTATTATAATTCATTCGTACGAATATATCCATTTTAATACATTCGTGCGATCCATTCAAATACATTCGCATAATCCATTGTAATTCATTCGTACGATCTATTCTAATTCATTGGTACGATCCATTCTAATTCATTCGCACGATCGATTCTAATTCATTCGTACAAGCTATTCTAATTCATTAGTACGAGCTATTCTAATTCATTCGTACGATCCATTCTAATTCATTCTCATGATCCATTCTAAATCATTCGCACGATCCAATCTAATTTATTCGGACGATCTATTCTAATTCATTCATACCAACCATTCTAATACATTCGCATAATCTATTCTAATTTATTAGTACTATCTATTCTAATTCATTCGTATGATCCATTCTAATTCATTCGTACGATCCATTCAAATACATTCGTACAATCTATTCTAATTCATTCGCACGATCCATTCTAATTCATTCATACGATCCATACTAATTCATTCGCACTATCAATTCTAAGTCATTCGCACGATTTATTCTAATTCATTCGTACGATCCGTTCTAATTCCTTCGCATGATCTATTCTAAGTCATTCGTATGATCCATTCTAATTCCTCTGTACGATCAATTCTAATTCATTCATACGATCCATTCTATACATTCGCACAATCTATTCTAATTCATTCCTACGAGCTATTCTAATTCATTTATACGAACTATTCTAATTCATTCGTACGAGGTATTCTAATTCATTCGCACGATCCATTCTAATTTTTTCGCACGATCCATTCTAATTCATTCGCACGATCCATTCTAATTCATTCGCATGATGATCCATTCTAATACAATCGCACAATCTATTCTAATTCATTTATACGAGCTATTCCAATTCATTCGCAAGATCTATTCTAATTCATTCGCACGATTTATTCTAATTCATTCGTAATTTCTTTTCTAATTCATTCGCACGATCTATTCTAATTCATTCGTACGAGCTATTCTAATTCATTCGTACGATCTATTCTAATTTATTCGCACGAACTATTCTAATTCATTCGCACGATCCATTCTAATTCATTCGTACGAGCTATTCTAATTCATTCATACGAAATGATCCATTCTAATTCATTCGTACGATCCAATCTAATTCATTCACACGATCCATTCTAATTCATTCGCACGATCCATTCTAATTCATTTGTACGATCCATTCTAATACATTCGCACAATCTATTCTAATTCATTCGTACGAGCTATTCTAATTCATTCGTACAAATGTATCCACTCTAATTCATTCGCACAATCCATTCTAATTCATTCGCACGGTCCATTCTAATTCATTCGCATAATCTATTCTAATTCATTCGTACGAGCTATTCTAATTCATTCGTACGATCCATTCTAATTCATTCGTACGATCCATTCAAATTCATTCGCACGATCTATTCTAATTCATTCGTACGATCCATTCTAATTCATTGGTACGAATGTATCCATTCTAATTCATTCGCACGATCCATTCTAATTCATTCATACGATCCATTCTAATTCATTCGCACGATCTATTCTAATTCATTTGTACTATCCATTCTAATTTATTCGCACGATCCATTCTAATTCATTCGTACGATCCATTCTAATACATCCGCACAATCTATTCGAATTCATTCGTACGAGCTATTCTAATTCATTCGTATGATCCATTCTAATTCATTCGCAAGATCTATTATGTACGAATGAATTAGAATGGATCGTACGAATGAATTAGAATAGCTCACACGAATGAATTAGAATTTCATGATCCATTCTAATTCATTCGTACAAATGTATCCAATCCAATTCATTCGCACGATCCATTCTAATTCATTCGCACAATCTATTCTAATTCATTCATACGATCCATTCTAATTCATTCGCATGAATGAATTAGAATGGATTGTACGAATGAATTAGAATAGCTCGTACGAATGAATTAGAATAGATCGTGCGAATGAATTAGTATGGATTGCACGAATGAATTTGAATAGCTCGTATGAATGAATTAGAATGGATCGAGCGAATGAATTAGAATGGATCGTGCGAATGAATTAGAATGGATCGCGAATGAATTAGAATGGATCGTATGAATGAATTAGAATGGATCGTGCGAATGAATTAGAATAGATCATACGAATGAATTAGAATGGATACCTTCGTACGAATGAATTAGATTACATCTTGCGAATGAATTAGAATGGATCGTACGAATGAATTAGAATGGATCATATGAATGAATTAGAATAGATCGTACGAATGAATTAGAATAGCTCGAACGAATGAATTAGAATAGATCGTATGAATGAATTAGAACCGATCGTGCGAATGAATTAGAATGGATCGTATGAATGAATTAGAATAGATCGTGCAAATGAATTAGAATGGATCATGCAAATGACTTAGAATGGATAATGCAAATGAATTAGAATTGATACATTCGTACCAATAAATTAGAATAGCTCGTACGAATAAATTAGAATAGATTGTGTGAATGAATTAGAATAGATCATACGAATGTATTAGAATGGAAACATTCGTACGAATGAATTAGAATAGATAATGCGAATGAATTAGAATGTCACGATCCATTATAATTGATTCGTACGAGCTATTCTAATTTATTCGTATGATCCCTTCTAATTCATTCGTATGAATAGCTCGTACAAATGAATTAGATTAGATCGTGCGAATGAATTAGAATGGATCGTACGAATAAATTAGAATGGATCGTACGATCCATTCTAATTCATTTGCAAGATCTATTCTAATTCATTTGAACGATCTATTCTAATTCATTCGTATGATCCATTCTAATTCAATCGTACGATCCATTTTAATTCATTCGTACGATCTATTCTAATTCAATCGCACGATTTATTCTAATTCATTCGTACGATCCATTCTAATTCATTCGTACGATCCATACTAATAAATTCGCACGATCCATTCTAATTCATTCATACGATCCATTCTAATTCATTCGCACGATCTATTCTAATTCATTCGTACGAGCTATTCTAATTCATTCATACGATCAATTCTAATTCATTCGCACGATCCACTCTAATTCATTCGTACGATCCATTCTAATTCATTCGCACGATCTAATCTAATTCATTTGTACGAGCTATTCATACGGATGAATTAGAAGGGATCATACGAATGAATTAGAATAGCACGTACGACTCAATTATAATGGATCGTGACATTCTAATTCATTCGCATTATCCATTCTAATTCATTCGTACGAATGTTTCCATTCTAATACATTTGTATGATCCATTCTAATTCATTCGCACAATCTATTTAAATTTATTCGTACGAGCTATTCTAATTTATTGGTACGAATGTATCAATTCTAATTCATTTGCATGATCCATTCTAAGTCATTTGCATGATCCATTCTAATTCATTTGCACGATCTATTCTAATTCATTCATACGATCCATTCTAACTCATTCGCACGATCCATTCTAATTCATTCACATGATCTATTCTAATTTATTCGTACGATTCAATCTAATTCATTCATACGAGCTATTCTAATTCATTCGCACGATCCATTCTAATTCATTGGTACGATCCATTTTAATTCATTTGCACGATCTAATATAATTCATTCGTACGAAGGTATCCATTCTAATTAGAATAGATCATGCAAATGAATTAGAATAGATTGTGCGAACGTATTAGAATAGATCATACGAATGAATTAGAATAGATCATACGAATGAATTAGAATGTATTGTGTGAATGAATTAGAATGGATCGTACGAATGAATTATAATGAATCGTACGAATGAATGTGAATAGATCATACGAATGAATTAGAATGGATCATATGAATGAATGATAATGGATCGTCCGAATGAATTAGAATGGATCGTGAGAATGAATTAGAATGTCACTATCCATTCTAATTCATTCGTACGAACTATTCTAATTCATTCGTACGAATGAATTAGAATAGATTGTGCGAATGAATTAGAATACATCGTGCGAATGAATTAGAATGGATCGTATGAATGAATTAGAATGAATCGTACGAATGAATTAGAATAGCTCGTACGAATGAATTAGAATAGATTGTGCGAATGAATTAGAATGGATCATACAAATGAATTAGAATAGATCGTACGAATGAATTAAAATGGATCGTGTGAATGAATAAGAATAGATCATACGAATGAATTAGAATGGATCATATGAATGAATTAGAATAGATCGTGCGAATGAATTAGAATAGCTTGTACGAATGAATTAGAATAGATTGTGCGAATGAATTAGAATACATCGTGCGAATGAATTAGAATGGATCGTATGAATGAATTAGAATGAATCGTACGAATGAATTAGAATAGCTCGTACGAATGAATTAGAATAGATCGTGCGAATGAATTAGAATGGATCATACAAATGAATTAGAATAGATCGTACGAATGAATTAAAATGGATTGTGTGAATGAATAAGAATAGATCATACGAATGAATTAGAATGGATCATATGAATGAATTAGAATACATCGTGTGAATGAATTAGAATAGCTTGTACGAATGAATTAGAATGGATCGTGCGAATGTATTAGATTGGATCGTACGAATGAATTAGAATGCATCGTGTATGAAGGTATCCAATCTAATTCATTCATACGATCCATTCTAATTCATTCGCACGATCTATTCTAATTCATTCGCACGATCCATTTTAATTCATTCGCACAATCCATTCTAATTCATTCATAAGATCCATTCTAATTCATTCACACGATCTATTCTACTTCATTCATACAGGCTATTCTAATTCATTATTACGAATGTTTCCATTCTAATTCAGTCGTAATATCCATTCTAATTCATTCGCTCGATCCATTCTAATTCATTCACACGATCTAATCTAATTCATTCGTACGATCAATTCTAATTCATTAATACGATCCAATCTAATTCATTCGCACGATCCATTCTAATTCATTTACACGATTCATTCTAATTCATTCACACGATCCATTCTAATTCATTCATACGATTCATTCTAATTCATTCGCACGATCTATTCTAATTCTTTCGCACGATCCGATCTATTCTAAGTCATTCGCATGATCCATTCTAATTCATTTATACGATCCAATCTAATTCATTCATATGATCCATTCTAATTCATTCGCACGATCTATTCTAATTCTTTCGCACGATCCGATCTATTCTAAGTCATTCGCATGATCCAATCTAATTCATTCATACGATCCATTCTAATTCATTCGCACGATCTATTCTAATTCTTTCGCACGATCCGATCTATTCTAAGCCAATCGCATGATCCAATCTAATTCATTCATACGATCCAATTCTAATTCATTCGCACGATCTAATCTAATTCATTCGTACGAAGGTATCCATTCTAATTCATTCATATGATCTATTCTAATTCATTCGCACGATCCATTCGAATGAATCATACGATCCATTCTAATACATTCGCATGATCTATTCTAATTCATTCGTACGATCCATTCTAATTCATTCGCACCATGAATTAGAAACATTCATACGAATGAATTAGAATGGATCATATGAATGAATTAGAATGGATCATACGAATGAATTAGAATAGATAATACGAATGAATTAGAATAGCTCGTACGAATGAATTAGAATAGATTGTGCAAATGTATTAGAATGGATCGTACGAATGAATTACAATGGATCATATGAATGAATTATAATGGATACATTCATACGAATGAATTTGAATAGCTCGTACAAATGAATTAAAATAGATTGTGCGAATGTATTAGAATGGATCGTGCAAATGAATTAGAATAGATCATACGAATGAATTAGAATAGATCATATGAATGAATTAGAATGGATCGTGCAAATGAATTAGAATAGATCCTGTGGATGAATTAGAATGGATCGTATGAATGAATTAGAATGGATACCTTCATACGAATGAATTAGAATGGATCGTGCGAATGAATTAGATTGGATCGTACGAATGAATTAAAATGGATCGTGCGAAGGAATTAGAATAGCTCGTACGAATGAATTAGAATGGATCGTACGAATGAATTAGAATAGATCATGCGAATGAATTAGAATGGATCGTACGAATGAATTAGAATGGATCGAACGAATGAATTTGAATGGATCGAACGAATGAATTAGAATGGATTGTACGAATGAATTAGAATAGATAGTGCAAATGAATTAGAATGGATCGTATGAATGAATTATATTGGATCGTACGAATGAATTAGAATAGATCGTGCGAAAGAATTAGAATGGATCGTACGTGCGAATGAATTAGAATGTCACGATCCATTCTAATTTATTCGTACGATCCGTTCTAATTCATTCACACGATCCATTTTAAATCATTCATACTAATGTTTCCATTCTAATTCATTCGTATGATCCATTCTAATTCATTCGCATGATCCATTTTAATCCATTCGTACGATCTATTCTAATTCATTCGTACGAATGTTTCCGTTCTAATTTATTCGCACGATCCATTCTACTCTAAATCTTTTATACGAGCTATTCTAATTCATTCATACGAATGTATCCATTTTAATTCATTCGTACGATCCATTCTAATACATTCGCACAATCTATTCTAATTCATTCGTACGATCTATTCTAATTCATTCGTACGATCCATTCTAATTCATTCGTACGAGCTATTCTAATTCATTAATACGAGCTATTCTAATTCATTCGTACGATCCATTCTAATTCATTCTCATGATCCATTCTAATTCATTCGTACAATCCAATCTATTTCATTCGCACAATCCATTCTAATTCATTCGTATGATCTATTCTAATTCATTCGTACGATCTATTCTAATTTGTTCGTACGATCCATTCTAATTTATTTGTATGATCCATTCTAATACATTCACATGATTTATTCTAATTCATTCGCACGATCCATTCTAATTTATTCGTACGATACATTCTAATTCACTCACACGATCCATTCTAACTTATTCGTACGAGCTATTCTAATTCGTTCATACATGCTATTCTAATTCGTTCACACGATCTATTCTAATTCATTCGCATAATCTATTCTAATTCATTTGCATGATCTATTCTAATTCATTCATATGAGCTATTCTAATACATTCGTACGATCCATTCTAATTCATTTGCACGATCTATTCTAATTCATTCTTACGATCCATTCTAATTCATTGGTACGAATGTATCCATTCTAATTCATTTGGACGATCCATTCTAATTTCATTCACACGATCTAATCTAATTCATTCGTATGAGCTATTCGTACGAATGAATTAGAATGGATCGTGCGAATGAATTAGAATAGATCATATGAATGAATTAGATTGGATCGTACAAATGAATTACAATAGATCGTACAAACAAATTAGAATGGATCGTGCGAATAACTTAGAATGGATCGTGCGAATGAATTAGAATGGATACATTCGTACCAATGATTTAGAATATCTCGTACGAATGAATTAGAATGGATCGTACGAATGTATTAAAATGGATACATTCGTACGAATGAATTAGAATGGATCGTGCAAAGGAATTAGATCGGATTGTACAATTGAATTAGAAAAGCTCGTATGAATGAATTAGAAGGGATCGTATTAATGTACTAGAATGGATCATGCGAATGAATTAGAATGGATCGTATGAATGACTTCGAATGGATCGTGCGAATGAATTACAATAGCTCGTATACATGAATTAGAATAGATTGTGCGAATGTATTAGAATGGATCGTACGAATGAATTATAATGGATCGTGCGAATGAATTAGATAAGATCATACAAATGAATTAGAATGGCTCGAATGAATGAATTAGAATAGATTGTGCGAATGTATTATAATGGATCATACAAATGAATTAGAATAGATCATGCGAATGAATTAGAATGGATCGTGCGAATGAATTAGATTGGATCGTACGAATGAATTAGAATGGATCGTTTCATATGAATGAATAGAATAGCTCGTACGAATGAATTAGAATAGCTCGTACGAATAAATTAGAAAGGATCGTACGAATGAATTAGAATGGATCGTATGAATGAATTAGAATAGCTCGTACGAATGAATTAAATTAGATCATGCGAAAGAATTGGAGTGGCTATATTCTTACCAATGAATTAGAATAGCTCATACGAATGAATTAGAATAGATCGTGCGAATGAATTAGAATGGATCGTACGAATGAATTAGAATAGCTCGTAGGAATGAATTAAATGGATTGTGCGAATGAATTAGAATGGATCGTGCGAATTAATTAGAATGGATCGTACGAATGAATTAGAATAGATCGTGCGAATGAATTAGAATGGATCGTGCGAATGAATTAGAATAGATTATGCGAATGAATTAGAATGGATCGTACGAACTAATTAGAATGGATACCTTCGTATGAATGAATTAGATAAGATCGTGCGAATGAATTAGAATAGATCTTGCGAAAGACATATAAATGGATCATACGAATGAATTAGAATGGATCGTGCGAATGAATTAGAATAGATTGTGCGAATGATTTAGATTGGATCGTACGAATGAATTATAATGGATCGTGAGAATGAATTAGAATGGATCGTACGAATGTATTAGAATAGCTTGTATGAATGAATTAGAATAGCTCGTATGAATGAATTAGAATGGATCGTGCGAATGAATTAGAATGGATGATGCAAATGTAATGGAATGGCTCGTATGAATGAATTAGAACGGATTATACGAATGAATTAGAAGAGATCATACAAATGAATTAGAATAGCTCGTACGAATGAATTAGAATTGATTGTGCGAATGTATTAGAATGGATTATACAAATGAATTAGAATAGACTCTACGAATGAATTAGAATGGATCGTACGAATGAATTAGAATGGATACCTTCGTACGAATGAATTAGATTAAATCATGCAAATGAATTAGAATGGATCGTACGAAGAATTAGAATGGATCATACGAATGAATTAGAATAGCTCGTATGAATGAATTCGAATAGCACATATGAATGAATTAGAATAGATCATGCGAATGAATTAGAATGGATTGTACGTCCGAATGAATTAGAATGTCACGATTCATTCTAATTCATTCGTACGATCCATTCTAATTCATTCACCCGATCCATTCTAATTCATTCGTACGAATGTTTCCATTCTAATTCATTCGTACGATCCATTCTAATTCTTCGCACAATCAATTCTAATTCATTCGTACAATCCATTCGAATACATTCGCACAATCTATTCGAATTCATTAGTGTGAGCTATTCTAATTCATTCGTACGAGCTATTCTAATTCATTCATACAATCCATTCTAAGTCATTTGTGCGATCCATTCTAATACATTCGCACGATCCATTCTAATTCATTCGCACGATTTATTCTAATTCATTTGTACGAGCTATTCTAATTCATTGCTACGAATGTATCCTATCTCATTCGTACGATCCATTCTAATTCATTCGTACGATCCATTCTAATTCATTCGTACGATCCATTCTTCTAATTCATTCGTACGATCCAGTATAATTCATTCGCACGATCCATTCTAATTCATTCATATGATCTATTCTAATTCATTCGTATGAGCTATTCTAATTCATTTGCACGATCTATTCTAATTCATTCGTACGAATGTATCCATTCTAATTCATTCGCGAATGACTTAGAATAGATCGTGCGAATGAATTAGAATGGATACATTCGTACCGATCCATTATAATTCATTCATATGATCCATTCTAATACATTCGTACGATCCATCTAATTCATTCGTACGATCCAATATAATACATTCACACAATCTAATCTAATTCATTCGTACGATCCATTCTAATTCATTCGCACGATCTTTTCTAATTCATTCGTACGATCCATTCTAATTCATTCGCACGCTCCATTCTAATTCATTTATATGATCCATTCTAATTCATTTGTACGATCCATTCTAATACATTCGCACAAGCCATTCTAAGTCATTCGCACGATCTATTCTAATTCATTCGTACGAGCTATTCTTATTCATTCGTACGATCCATTCTAGTTCAGTCGTACGATCCATTCTAACTCATTCGTACGAGTCAATCTAATTCATTCGTACGAATTATTCTAAGTCATTCGTACGTTCCATTCTAATTCATTCGTACAATCCAATCTAATTCAGTCGTACGATCCATTCTAATTCATTCGTACGAGCTATTCTAATTCATTTGTACGATCTAATCAAATTCATTCGTACGAGCTATTCTAATTCATTCACACGATCCATTCTAATAAATTCGCACGATCCATTCTAATTCATTCGCACGATCCATTCTAATTTATTCATACGATCCATTCTAATTCATTCGCACAATCTATTCTAATTCATTCGTACGAGCTATTCTAATTCATTGGTACGAATGTATCCATTCTAATTCCTTCGCACGATCTAATCTACTTCATTTGCATGATCCATTCTAATTCATTCGCACAATTCATTCTAATTCATACGCACGATCTAATCTAATTAATTCGCATGATCCATTCTAATTCATTCATACGATCCAATCTAATTCATTCGTACGATCAATTCTAATACATTCGTACGATCCATTCTAATTCATTCGTATGATCCATTCTAATTTAGATTTAGAATGGATACCTTCGTACGAATGAATTAGAATGGATTGTACGAATGAAATAGAATAGATAGTGTGAATGAATTAGAATGGTTCGTACGAATGAATTAGAATAGATCGTGCGAATGAATTAGAATAGATCATACGAATGAATTAGAATGGATCGTACGAATGAATTAGAATAGCTCGTATAAATGAATTAGAATAGCTCGTACGAATGAATTAGAATAGATCGTGCGAATAAATTAGAATAGATCGTATGAGTGAATTAGAATGGATCATGCAAATGAATTAGAACAGATCGTGCAAATGAATTAGAATGGATCGTTCGAATGAATTAGAATAGATCGTGCGAATGAATTATATTTGATCGTACGAATGAATTAGATTGGATCGTGCGAATGAATTAGAATGGATCGTGCGAATGACTTAGAATGGATCATGCGAATAAATTAGAATGGATCGTACGAATGAATTAGAATGGCTCGTACGAATGAATTAGAATGGATCGTGCGAATGTATTAGAATGGATCGTACGAATGAATTTGAATGGATCGTGCAAATGAATTAGAATGGATCGTGCGAATGACTTAGAATGGATCGTGCGAATGAATTAGAATTGATATATTCGTACCAATGAATTAGAATAGCTCAAACGAATGAATTAGAATGGATCGTGACATTCTAATTCATTCGCACGTACGATCCAATCTAATTCATTAGCACGATCCATTCTAATTCCTTCACACGATCCATTCTAATTTATTCACACGATCCATTCTAATTCATTTGCACGATCCATTCTAATTCATTCGTACGATCCAATCTAATACATTCGCACAATCTGTTATAATTCATTCGTATGAGCTATTCTAATTCATTCGTACGATCCATTATAATTCATTCGCACGATCCATTCTAATTCATTCGATGATTGTGCGAATGTATTAGAACGGATCATTCGATGATTGTATGAATGAATTAGAATAGATCGTGCGAATGAATTAGAATTGATCGTACGAATGAATTAGAATAGCTCGTACGAATAAATTAGAATCGATCGTGCGAATGAATTAGAATGGATCATGCGAATGACTTAGAATGGATCGTATGAACAAATTAGAATAGATCGTGTGAATGACTTAGAATGGATCGTATGAATGAATTAGAATGGATCGTACGTAAGAATTAGAATGGAAATATTCGTACGAATGAATTAGAATAGATCATGCGAATGAATTAGATTGGATCGTACGAATGAATTTGAATGAATCGTACGAATGAATTAGAATGGATCATGCGAATGAATTAGATTGGATCGTATGAATGAATTAGAATGGATCGTACGAATGAATTAGAATAGCTCGTACGAATGAATTAGAATTAGATTGGATCGTGCGAATGAATTAGAATGGATCGTTTGAATGAATTAGAATGGATCGTGTGAATGAATTAGAATTGATCGTGCGAATGAATTTGAATAGCTCGTACGAATGAATTAGAATAGATCGTGCGAAATGAATTAGTTTGGATCGTATGAATGATTTATAATGGATAGTGTGAATGAATTAGAATGGATCGTACGAATTAGAATAGCTCGTACGTACGATCAATTCTAATTCATTCGCACGATCCATTCTCATTCATTTGCACAATCTAATCTAATTTATTCGTACGAATGAATTAGAATGGATTGTATGAATGAATTAGAATGAATTGTATGAATGAATTAGAATAGATCATACGAATCAATTAGAATGGATACCCTCATACGAATGAATTAGATTAGATCATGCGAATGAATTAGAATGGATCGTACGAATGAATTAGAATGGAAACATTCGTACTAATGAATTAGAATAGCTCGTACGAATGAATTAGAATGGATCGTACGAATGAATTAGAATAGATCATACGAATGAATTAGAATGGATACCTTCGTACGAATGAATTAGATTAGATCGTGCGAATGAATTAGAATAGATCGTGCGAATGAATTAGAATGGATCATACGAATGAATTAGAATGGATCGTACGAATTAATTAGAATGAAAACATTCGTACGAATGAATTAGAATAGATCATACGAATGAATTAGAATAGATCATGCGAATGAATTAGAATAGATTGTGTGAAAGAATTAGAATAGATCGTGCGAATGAATTAGAATGGATCATACGAATGAATTAGAATGGATCGTGCGAATGAATTAGATTGAATCGATCCATTTTAATTCATTCGTACAGTCCATTCTAATACATTCGTACAATCCATTCTAATTCATTCATACGAGCTATTCTAATTCATTCGTACGATCCATTATAATTCATTCGTACGAGCTATTCTAATTTATTCGTACGAGCTATTGTAAATCATTCATATGATCCATTCTAATTCATTCGCACGATCTATTCTAATTCATTCCTACGAGCTATTCTAATTCATTCGTACGAATGTTTCCATTCTAATTCATTCGTACAAACCATTCTAATTCATTCGTACGAGCTATTCTAATTTATTCGCACGATCCATTCTAAGTCATTCGCACGATCCATTCTAATTCATTCGGACGATCCAGTCTAATTCATTCGCACGATCCAATCTAATTCATTCGTACGAAGGTATCTATTATAATTCATTCGCACGATCCATTCCAATTCATTCGCACGATCCAATCTAATTCATTCATATGATCCATTCTAATTCATTCATACGATCAATTCTAATTCATTCGCACGATCTATTCTAATTCATTCATACAAGCTATTATAATTCATTCGTAATAATGTTTCCAATCTAATTCATTCGTACGATCCATTATAATTCATTCGTACGATCCATTCTTATTCATTCGCACGATCTAATCTAATTCATTCGCACGATCCATTCTAATTCATTCATACAATCAATTCTAATTCATTAGTACGAATGTATCCATTCTAATTCATTCGTACGATCCATTCTAAGTCATTCGCACGATCCATTCTAATTCATTCGCACGATCCATTCTAATTTATTCGTACGATCCATTCCAATATATTCGCACAATCTATTCTAATTCACTCACATGATCCATTCTTATTCATTCATACGATCCATTCTAATTCATTCGTACGATCTATTCTAATTCATTCGCACGATATATTCTAATACATTCGCACAATCTATTCTAATTCATTCGTACGATCCATTCTAATTCATTCGTACGATCCATTCTAATACATTCGCACAATCTATTCTAATTCATTCGCGTGATCCATTCTAATTCATTCACACGATCCATTCTAATTCATTCGTTCGCTCTATTCTAATACATTCGTGCGATCCATTCTAATTCATTCGTACGATCCATTCTAATTCATTCGCACGATCTATTCTAATTCATTCGTACGATCCATTCTAATTCATTGGTACGAATGTATCCATTCTAATTCATTGGTATGAATATATCCATTCTAATTCATTCGTATGATCTATTCTAATTCATTCGTATGAGCTATTTTAATTAATACATTCGTACGATCCATTCTAATTCATTCGTACGATCAATTCGAATTCATTCGCGTGATCCATTCTAATTCATTCATACGATCCTTTCTAATTCATCCGTATGATCTATTCTAATTCATTCGTACGATCTATTCTAATTCATTCGCATGATCTAATCAAATTCATTCATACAAAGGTATCCATTCTAATTCATTCGTATGATCTATTCTAATTCATTCATACGAGCTATTCTAATTCATTCGCATGATCCATTCTATTTCATTCGCACGATCCATTCTAATTGATTCGTACGATCCATTCTAATACATTCGCACAATCTATTCAAATTCATTCGTACGAGCTATTCTAATTCATTTGGATGATCCATTTTAATTCATTCGCACGATCTATTCTAATTCATTCGTACGATCTCTTCTAATTCATTCGTACGAGCTATTCTAATTCATTGGTACGAACGTATCCATTCTAATTCATTTGTACTATTCATTCTAATTCATTCGTACGATCCGTTTTAAATCATTCATACGATCCATTCTAATTCATTTGCATGATCTATTCTAATTCATTCGTACGAGCTATTTTAATTCATTGGTACGAATGTATCCATAATTATTCATTCGCACGATCTAATATAATTCATTCGTACGAAGGTGCACGATCCATTCTAATTCATTCATACGAATATATTCGTACGAACTATTCTAATTCATTCGTACGAGCTATATTAATTCATTGTTATGAATGTATCCATTCTAATTCATTCGGACGATCTATTCTAATTCATTCGTACGAGCTATTCTAATTCATTCGTACGAGCTATTCTAATTCATTCGTAGGAATATTTCCATTCTAATACATTCGTACGATCCATTCTAATTTATTCGCTCGATCTATTTTGATTCATTCGTACGATCTATTCTAATTCATTCGTACGATCCATTCTAATTCATTCGCATGATCCATTCTAATTCATTTGCACGATCCATTCTAATTCATTCATACGATCCATTCGAATTCATTCGCATGATCTATTCTAATTCATTCGTTCGAGCAATTCTAATTCATTTTACGATACAATCTAATTCATTCGTACGATCCATTCTAATTCTCTCGCACGATCCATTCTAATTCATTCACACGATCCATTCTAATTCATTCGTATGATATATTCTATTTCATTCGTACGAGCTAATACGATCCAATCTAATTCATTTGTACGAACCAATCTAATTTATTCGCACGATCCATTCTAATTCATAAACACGATTAATTGTATTACATTCGCATAATCTATTCCAATTCATTCGTACGATCCTTTCTAATTCATTCATACGATCCATTCTAATACATTCGCACGATCTATTCTAAGTCATTCGTACGAGCTATTCTAATTCATTCGTACGAGCTATTCTAATTTGCATGTTCCATTCTAAGTCATTCGCTCGATCCATTCTAATTCGTTTGCACGATCCATTCTAAGTCATTCCCATGATCCATTCTAATTCATTCGCACGATCTATTCTAATTCATTCGTACGAATATTTTCATTTTAAATCATTTGTACGATCCATTCTAATTCATTCGTACGATCCAATCTAATTCATTCGTACAAAGGTATCCATTCTAATTCATTCGAATGATCTATTCTAATTCATTCGCACGATCCATTCTAATTCATTCATACGATCCAATCTAATTCCTTCGCACGATCCATTCAAATTCATTGGTATGATCCATTCTAATTCATTCGTACGATCCATTCTATCTCATTGGTACGATCTATTCTAATTCATTTGTACGATCCATTCTAATTCATTCGTACGATCCATTCTAATACATTCGTACAATCTATTCTAATTCATTCGTACGATCTATTCTAATTCATTCGTACGAGCTATTCTAATTCATTCGCACGATCTAATCTAATTAATTTGTATGAAGGTATCCATTCTAATTCATTCGTATGATCTATTCTAATTCATTCGCATGATCTATTCTAATTCATTCGTACGAGCTATTCTAATTTGTTCGTACGAATGTTTTCATTCTAATTCATTCGTACGATGCATTCTAATTCATTCACATGATCCATTCTAATTCATTCGTACGATCCATTCTAATTCATTCGCACGATCCATTCTAATTCATTCGCACGATCCATTCTAATTCATTGGTACAAATTTATCCATTCTAATTCATTCACACAATCCATTCTAAGTCATTCGCACGATCTATTCTAATTAGATCGTACGAATGAATTAGAATGGATCGTGACATTCTAATTCATTCGCACGATCCATTCTAATTCATTTGCACGATCCATTCTAATACATTCGGACGATCCATTCTAATTCATTTGTACGATCCATTCAAATTCAATTGTACGAGCTATTCTAATTTATTCACACGATCCATTATAATTCATTCGTACAATCCATTCTAATACATTCGCACGATCTATTCTAATTCATTCGTACGATCCATTCTAATTCATTCGCACGATCCATTTTAAATCATTCGTACGATCCATTCTAATTCATTCGTACGAGCTATTCTAATTCATTCATACGATCCATTCTAATTCATTCGCACGATCCATTCTAATTCATTCGCATGATCCATTCTAAGTCATTCGCATAAATTTATCTAATTCATTCGCACGATCCATTCTAATTCATTCGCACAATCTATTCTAATTCATTCGCATGATCCATTCTAATTCATTCGCATGATCCATTCTAATTCATTCGCACGATCTAATCTAATTCAATTGTACGAAGGTATCCATTCTAATTAATTCGCACGATCTATTGTAATTCATTCGCATGATCCATTCTAATTCATTCGCACGATCTAATCTAATTCATTCATACGAAGGTATCCATTCTAATTCATTCGTATGATCTATTATAATTCATTCGCACGATCAATTCTAAGTCATTCGCACGATCCATTCTAAGTCATTCGCGCGATTTATTCTAATTCATTCGTTCGAGCTATTCTAATTCATTCGTACGAGCTATTCTAATTAATTGGTACAAATATATCCTTTCTAATTCATTTGTACGATCCAATCATTCGAATGATCTACTCTAATTCATTCATACAATCCATTCTAATTCATTCATACGATCTATTCTAATTCATTCATACGAGCTATTCTTATTCATTCGTACGATCCATTCTAATTCATTCTAATACATTCGCACAATCTATTCTAATTCATTCGTATGATCCATTCTAATTCATTCGTATGATCCATTCTAATTCATTCGTACGATCTATTCTAATTCATTCGTACGAGCTATTCTAATTCATTCGTACGATCCATTATCATTCATTCTAATACATTTGCACAATCTATTCTAATTCATTCGTACGATCCATTGTAAATCAATCGTATGATCCATTCTATTTTATTCGCACGATCTATTCTAATTCATTCATATGATCCATTCTAATTCATTCGTACGATCTATTCTAATTCATTCGTACGAGCTATTCTAATTCATTCGCACGATCCATTCTACTACATTCGTACGATCGATTCTAATTCAATCGTACGAGCTATTCTAATTCATTCGTACGATCCAATCTAATTCATTCGCACAATCCATTCTAATTTATTCACACGATCCATTCTAATTAATTCGTGCGATCTATTCTAGTTCATTCGTACGAGCTATTCTAATTCATTCGTACGAGCTATTCTAATTTAGTCGTACGATCCATTCTAATTCATTCGTACGATCCATTCTAATTTATTCGTACGATCCATTATAATTCATTCGCACGATCCATTCTAAGTCATTCGCACGATCTATTCTAATTCATTCGTACGATCCATTCTAATTCATTCGCACGATCTATTCTAATTCATTCGCACGATCTATTCTAATTTATTCGTACGAGCTACTCTAATTCATTGGTATGAATGTATCCATTCTAATTCATTCGCGCGATCCATTCTAATTCATTCGCACGATCCATTCTAATTTATTTACACGATCCATTCTAATTCTTTCGTACGATACATTCTAATTCATTCATACGATCCAATCTAATTCATTCGCACGATCTATTCTAATTCATTCGTACGATCCATTCTAATTCATTCGCACAATCTATTCTAATTCATTCGTACGAGCTATTCTAATTCAGTGGTACGAATGTATCCATTCTAATTCATTCGCACGATCCATTATAAGTCATTCGCATGATCTATTCTAATTGGATCGTACGAATGAATTAGAAAGGATCGTGACATTCTAATTCATTCGCATGATCCATTCTAATTCATTCGCACGATCCATTCTAATTCATTCGCACAATCTATTCTAATTCATTCATACGATCCATTCTAATTCATTCGCACGATCTATTCTAATTCATTCGTATGAGCTAGTCTAATTCATTCGTACTAATAGTTCCATTCTAATTCATTCGTACGATCCATTCTAATTCGTTCATACGATCCATTCTAAGTCATTCGCACGATCTATTCTAATTCATTCATACGAGCTATTCTAATTCATTCGCACGGTCCATTCTAATTCATTGGTACGAATATATCCATTCTAATTCATTTGTACGAATGAATTAGAATGGATCGTATGAATGAATTAGAACGGATCATGCGAATGAATTAGAATGGATACATTCGTACGAATGAATTAGAATAGTGCGTACGAATGAATTTGAATAGATCGTGCGAATGAATTAGAATGGATCATATGAATGAATTAGAATGGATCTTATAAATGAATTAGAATGAATCATGCGAATGAATTAGAATAGATTGTGTGAATGAATTAGAATGGATACCTTCGTACCAATGAATTAGAATAGCTCGTACGAATGAATTAGAATAGATCGTGCGAAGGAATTAGAATGGATCGTGCGAATGACTTAGAATGGATCGTGCGAATGAATTAGATTGGATCATGCGAATGACTTAGAAAGGATCGTGACATTCTAATTCATTCGCATGATCCATTCTAATTCATTCGCACGATCCATTCTAATTCATTCGCACAATCTATTCTAATTCATTCATACGATCCATTCTAATTCATTCACATGATCTATTCTAATTCATTCGTATGAGCTATTCTAATTCATTCGTATGAATGTATCCATTCTAATTCATTCGTATGATCTATTCTAATTCAGTCGCACGACCTTTTCTAATTCATTTGCACGATCCATTCTAATTCATTCTTACGATCCATTCTAATTCATTCACACAATCTATTCTTATTCATTCGTACGTGCTTTTCTAATTCATTTGTAGGAATGTTTCTATTCTAATTCATTCATATGATCCATTCTAATTCATTCGTACGATCCATTCTAATTCATTCGTACGATCCATTCTAACTCATTCATACGATCCATTCTAATTCATTGGTTTGAATATATCCATTCTTATTCATTCGCACGTTCCATTCTAATTCATTCGTACGAGCTATTCTAATTCATTAGTATGTGCTATTCTAAATCATTGGTACAAATGGATCCATTCTAATTCATTCGTACGATCCATTCTAATTCATTCGTATGATCAATTCTAATTCATTCGTACAATCTATTTTAATTCATTCGTACGATCCATTCTATTTCATTCGCACAAATGAATTAGAATGGATCGTACGAATAAATTAGAATAGATCGTGCAAATGAATTAGAATGGATCGTGCGAATGACATAGAATGGATCGTACGAATGAATTAGAATGGATACATTCGTACCAATGATTTAGAATAGCTCGTACGGATGAATTAGAATGGATCGTACAAAAGAATTAGAATGGATCGTGCAAATGAATTAGAATGGATCGTGCGAATGAATTAGAATGGTTCCATTCGTACCAATGAATTAGAATAGCGTACGAATGAATTAGAATGGATCGTCCGAATGAATTAGAATAGATCAAGCAAATGAATTAGAATGGATCGTACGAATGAATTAGAATGGATTATGCGAATGAATTAGAATTGATCGTACGAATGAGTTAGAATAGCTCATTCAAATGAATTAGAATAGGTTGTGCGAATGTATTAGAATGGATCGTACGAATGAATTAGAATGGATCATACGAATGAATTAGAATGGATCGTTCGATTGAATTAGAATGGATCATGTGAATGAATTTAATTGGATCGTACTAATGAATTAGAATGGATCGTACGAATGAATTAGAATGGATACATTCGTACCAATAAATTGTAATAGCTCGTACGAATGAATTAGAATAGCTCATGCGAATGAATTAGAATGCATCGCACGATCTATTCTAATTCATTCGCACGATCCATTCTAAATAATTCGCACGATCTATTCAAATTCATTCATACGAGCAATTCTAATTCATTCGTACGATCTATTCTAATTCATTCGTACGATCCATTCTAATATATTCACACAATATATTCTAATTTATTCGTAGAATGAATTAGAATAGCTCGTACGAATGAATTAGAATAGATCGTGCGAATGAATTAGAATAGCTCGTGCGAATGAATTAGAATAGCTCGTGCGAATGAATTAGAATGGATCGTACGAATGAATTACAAAGGATCGTACGAATGAATTAGTATGGAAATATTCGTACGAATGAATTAGAATAATTTGTACGAATGAATTAGAATAGATCGTGCGAATGAATTAGAATGGATCGTGCGAATGACTTTGAATGGATCACGCGAATGAATTAGAATAGATCATACGAATGAATTAGAATGGATACCTTCGTACGAATGAATTAGATTAGATCATGTGAATGAATAGATCATACAAATGAATGTATTAGAATAGATCATACGAATGAATTAGAATGGATCGTGCGAATGAATTAGATTGGATCGTGCGAATGAATTAGATTGGATACATTTGTACGAATGAATTAGAATGGATCGTGTGAATGAATTAGATTGGATACATTTGTACAAATGAATTAGAATAACTCGTACGAATGAATTAGAATAGATCGTGCGATCCATTCTAATCCATTCGCATGATCTATTCTAATTCCTTCATACGATCCATTCTAATTCAATCGCATGATCTATTCTAATTCATTCGTATGAGCTATTCTAATTCATTCGTACGAGCTATTCTAAATCATTGGTATGAATATATCCATTCTAATTCATTTGCACGATCCATAATAATTCATTCGCACGATCCATTCTAATTCATTTGCATGATCTATTCCAATTCATTCACACTATCTATTCTAATTCATTCATACGATCCATTCTAATTCATTTGCTTTATCTATTCTAATTCATTCGCACGATCTATTCTAATTCATTCATACAATCTATTCTAATTCATTCTTACGAGCTATTCTAATTCATTCGTATGAGCTATTCTAATTCGTTCGCATGATCCATTCTAATTCTTTCCTACGATCCAATCTAATTCATTCGTACGATCCATTCTAATTCATTCGTATGATCCATTCTAATTCATTTGCACGATCTATTCTAATTCAATCGCATGATCTATTCTAATTCATTCGTACGAGCTATTCTAATTCATTCGTACGATCCATTCTAATTCATTCGTACGATCCATTCTAATTCATTCGCACGATGCATTCTAATTCAATTGCACGATCTATTCTAATTCATTCGTACGAGCTATTCTAATTCATTCGTACGATCTATTCTAATTCATTCGTACGAGCTATTCTAATTCATTCATACGAGCTATTCTAATTCATTCGTATGATCCATTATAATTCAATCGTACGATGCATTCTAATACATTCGCAAAATCTATTCTATTTCATTCACGCGATCCATTCTAATTCATTCATACGATCTATTCTAATTCATTCGTACGATCCATTCTAATTCATTCGCATGATCTATTCTAATTCATTCCTACGAGCTATTCTAATTCATTCATATGAGCTATTCTAATTCATTCGTACGATCCATTCTAATTCATTCGTACGATGCATTCTAATTCATTCGCATGATCTATTCTAATTCATTCGTACGAGCTATTCTAATTCATTCGTACGAGCTATTCTAATTCATTCGCACGATCCATTCTAATTCATTCATATGATCTATTCTAATTCATTCGCACGATCTTTTCTAATTCATTCGTACGATCCTAGTTCAATCTCACGATCCATTCTAATACATTCATACGATCCAATCTAATTCATTTGTACGATCCAATGTAATTCATTCGCACGATCCATTCTAATTCATTCGCACGATCTATTCTAATATATTCATGCAATCTATTCTAATTCATTTGTACGAGCTATTCTAATTCATTCATACGATCCATTCCAATTCATTCGTACGATCCATTCTAATTCATTCGCACGATCTATTCTAATTCATTCGTACGATCCATTCTAATTCATTGGTACGAATGTATTCATTCTAATTTATTCGTATAATCCATTCTAATTCATTCGCACGATCCATTCTAATTCATTTGCACGATTTATTCTAATTCAGTCGTACGATCCATTCAAATTCATTCGTACGATCCATTCTAATTCATTCATACGATCCATTCTAATTCATTCGCACGATCTATTCTAATTCATTCGCATGATCCATTCTAAGTCATTCGTACGATCCATTCTAATACATTCGCATGATCCATTCTAATTCATTCGCACGATCCATTCTAAATCATTCATACGATCCATTCTAATTCATTCGCACGATCTATTCTAATTCATTCGCACGATCTATTCTAATTCATTCATACGAGCTATTTTAATTCATTCGTACAATCCATTCTAATTCATTCGAACGATCTATTCTAATTCATTCGTACGAATGTTTCCATTCTAATACATTCGTCCGATCCATTCTAATTCATTCGCACGATATATTCTAATTCATTCGCACGATCCATTCTATGTCATTCCTACGATCCATTCTAATACATTCACACGATCCATTCTAATTCATTCGCACGATCTATTCTAATTCATTTATACGATCCTTTCTAATTCATTCGCACGATCTATTCTAAATCATTTGCACGATCTATTCTAATTCATTCGTACGATCCATTCTATTTCATTCGTACGATCCATTCTAATACATTCACACAATCTATTCTAATTCATTCGCACGATCTATTCTAATTCATTCGCATGATCCATTCTAATTCATTCGCATGATCCATTCTAATTCATTCACAGGATCTATTTTAATTCATTCGTGCGATCCATTCTAATTCATTCGTACGATCCAGTCTTATTCATTCGTAAGATCCAATCTAATTCATTTGTACGATCCAATCTAATTCATTCGCACGATCCATTCTAATTCATTCGCACGAACTATTCTAATATATTCGAACGATCTATTCTAATTCATTCGTACGATCCATTCTAATTCATTCGCACGATCTATTCTAATTCATTCGTACGATCTATTCTAATTCATTCGTACGATCCAGTCTAATTCATTCGTACGATCCATTCTAATTCATTCGCACGATCCATTCTAATTCTAATTCATTCGTACGATCTATTCTAATTCTAATTCATTCGTACGATCCATTCTAATTCATTCGCATGATCCATTCCAATTCTAATTCATTTGTACGATCCAATCTAATTCATTCGTACGATCTATTCTAATACATTCGCACGATCTATTCTAATTCATTCGTACAATCCATTCTAATTAATTCGTACGATCCATTCTAATTCATTCACACGATCTATTCTAATTCATTCGCACAAGCTATTCTAATAAATTCGTATGATCCATTCTAATTCATTCGTACGATCCATTCTAATTCATTCGCACGATCTATTCTAATTTATTCGTACGATCCATTCTAATTCATTGGTACGTATTTATCCATTCTAATTCATTCGTACGATACATTCTAGTTCATTCGTACGATCCAATCTAATTCATTTGCACGATCTATTCTAATTCATTCTTACGAGTTATTCTAATTCATTCATATGTATGTTTCCATTCTAATACATTCGTACGATCCATTCTAATTCATTCGCACGATCTATTCTAATTCCTTCGTACGAGCTATTCTAATTCATTCGTACGAGCTATTCTAAATTATTGGTACGAATGTATCCATTCTAATTCATTCACACGATCCATTCTAAGTCATTCGCACGATCCAATCTAATTCATTTGCACGATCTATTCTAATTCATTCATACGATCCATTCTAATTCATTCGTACGATCTGTTTTAATTCATTCGCACGATCTATTCTATTTCATTCGCACGATCCATTCTAATTCATTTGTACGATCCATTCTAATACATTCGCACAATCTATTGTAATTCATTCGTACGAGCTATTCTAATTCATTCGTACGATCTATTCTAATCCATTCGTATGATCCATTCTAATTCATTCGTACGATCCATTCTAATTCATTTGTACGATCCATTCTAATACATTCGCACAATCTATTCTAATTCGTTCGTTAGAATGGATCGTATGAATGAATTAGAATGGATCGTTCGAATGAATTAGAATGGATCGTGCGAATGAATTATAATAGATTTTGCGAATGTATTAGAATGGATCATACGAAAGAATTAGAATGGACTGTACGAATGAATTAGAATAGATCGTGTGAATGAATTAGAATGGATCGTACAAATGTATTAGAATAGCTCGTACGAATGAATTAGAATAGATTATGCGAATAAAATAGAAAAGATCGTGGGAATGAATTAGATTGGATCGTACAAATGACTTAGAATGGATCGCACGAATTAATTAGAAAAGATCGTGCGAAGAATTAGAATAGATCGTGCGAATGAATTAGAATGGATCGTACGAATGAATTAGAATAGATCGTACGAATGAATTAGAATAGATTGTGCGAATGTATTAGAGTGGATCGTATGAATGAATTAGAATGGATCGTACGAATGAATTAGAATGGATCGTGCGAATGAATTAGAATAGATCATATGAATGAATTAGAATAGATCGTGCAAATGTATTAGAATGGATCGTAAGAATGAATTAGAATGGATACATTCATACCAATGAATTAGAATGGATCGTAGGAATGAATTAGAATAGATCGTGCGAATGAATTAGAATTGATCGTACGAATGAATTAGAATGGATCGTACGAATGAATTAGAATAGATCATACGAATGAATTAGAATAGATTGTGCGAATGTATTAGAATGGATCGTGCGAATAAATTAGATTGGATCGTACAAATGAATTAGATTAGATCGAACGAATGAATTAGAATAGCTCGTACGAATGAATTAGAATAGCTCGTACGAATGAATTAGAATAGATTGTGCGAATGTATTAGAATGGATCATACGAATAAATTAGAATGGATCGTATGAATGAAATAGAATGGATCGTGCGAAGGAATTAGATTGGATCGTACGAATGAATTAGAATGGATCGTACGAATGAATTAGAATGGATCGTGCGAATGAATTTGAATTGATCATACGAATGAATTAGAATGGATCATATGAATGAATTAGAATAGATTGTGCGAATGTATTAGAATGGATTGTACGAATGAATTAGAATGGATCGTACGAGCTATAAAATGGATCGTACGAATGAATTAGAATAGATCATACGAATAAATTAGACTGAATATTTTTGTACGAATATTTTTGTGTGAATGTATTAGAATGGACCATACAAATGAATTAGAATGGATCATTCGGATCCCTTCTAATTCAATCGCACGATCTATTCTAATTCATTCGTACGAGCTATTCTAATTCATTCGCACGATCCATTCTAATACATTCACAAAATAAATTCTAATTCATTCGTACGATCTATTCTAATTCATTCGCACGATCCATTCTAATTCATTCGCACAATCTAATCTAATTTATTCGTACGAAGGTATCTATTCTAATTCATTCGCACGATCCATTCTAATTCATTCGCACGATCCATTCTAATTCATTCGCACGATCTAATCTAATTCATTCGTACGAGCTATTCTAATTCATTAGCACGATCTAATCTAACTCATTCGTACGAAGGTATCCATTCTAATTCATTTGTACGATCCATTCTAATTCATTCGTACGATCCATTCTAATTTATTCGTACGATCCATTCTAATTCATTCGCACGATCTAATCTAATTCATTCGTACGAATATATCCATTCTAATTCATTCGTACGATCCATTCTAATTTATTCGCACGATCTATTCTAATTCATTCGTAAGAGCTACTCTAATTCATTGGTACAAATGGATCCATTCTAATTCATTTACATGATCTATTCTAATTCATTCGTACGATCGATTCTAATTCATTCGTATGATCCATTCTACTATATTCGCACAATCTATTCTAATTCATTCGTGTGATCCATTCTAATTCATTCGCACGAAAGAATTAGAATGGATCTTACGAATGAATTAGAATAGATTGTGCGAATGACTTAGAATGGATCGTATGAATGAATTAAAATGGATTGTACGAATAAATTAGAATAGCTAGTACGAATGAATTAGAATAGATCGTACGAATGACTTAGAATGGATCACACGAATGAATTAGAATGGATCGTACTAATGAATTAGAGTACGAATGAATTAGAATGGATCGTACGAATAAATTAGAATAGCTCGTACGAATGAATTAGAGTAGCTCGTATGAATGAATTAGAATAGATCGTACGAATGAATTAGAATGGATCGTACAAATGAATAAGAATAGATCGTACAAATGAATTTGAATAGATTGTGCGAATGTATTAGAATGGATCGTATGAATGAATTTGAATGGATCGTACGAATGAATTAAAATGGATTGTGCGAATGAATTAGAATGGATCGTGAGAACGAATTAGATTCGATTGTACGAATGAATTAGAATGGATCGTGCGAATAAATTAGAATGGATCGTGCGAATGAATTAGATTGGATCGTACGAATAAATTAGAATGTATCGTACGAATAAATTAGAACGGATCGTGCGAATGAATTAGAATGGATCGTGCGAATGAATTAGATTGGATCATAAAAATGAATTAGAATGGATCGTGACATTCTAATTTATTCGCACAATCCATTAAAATTCATTTGCACGATCCATTCTAATTCTCGTACGAATGAATTGGAATAGATCGTACGAATAAATTAGAATGGACCGTGTGAATGAATTAGAATGGCACGTACGAATGAATTAGAATATCTCATACGAATGAATTAGAATAGATCGTGCAAATGAATTAGAATGGATCGTGTGAATGACTTAGAATGGATCGTGCGAATGAATTAGAATGGATACATTCGTACCAATGATTTAGAATAGCTCATGCGAATGAATTAGAATAGCTCGTACGAATGAATTACAATGGATCGTACGAATGAATTAGAATGGATCACGCGAATGAATTAGAATGGAATTAGAATAGATCATACGAATGGATCGTGCGAATGAATTAGAATGGATCCTACGAATGAATTAGAAAAGCTCGTACGAATGTATTTGAATGGATCGTACGAATGAATTAGAATAGATCGTACGAATGAATTAGAATAGATTGTGCGAATGTATTAGAATGGATCGTATGAATGAATTAGAATGGATCGTGCGAATGAATTAGAATGGATCGTGCGAATGAATTAGAATGGATCGTACGAATGAATTAGAATATCTCGTACGAATGAATTAGAATAAATCATGCGAATGAATTAGAATGGAAACATACGAATGAATTAGAATAGATCATACAAATGAATTAGAATGGATTGTATGAATGAATTAGATTGGATCGTGCGAATGAATTAGAATAGATCATACGAATGAATTAGAATGGATCGTACGAATGAATTAGAATGGATACATTTGTACCAAAAAATTAGAATAGATCATACGAATAAATTATAATAGATCATACGAATGAATTAGAATGGATCGTATGAATGAATTAGAATGGATCGTCCGAATGAATTAGAATGGCTACATTCGTACCAATGATTTAGAATAGCTCGTACGAATGAAATAGAATAGCACATACGAATGAATTAGAATAAATCGTGCGAATGTATTAGAATGGATAGTACGAATGAATTAAAATGGATCGCGCGAATGTAGTAGAATGGATCGTACGAATGACTTAGAATGGACCGTGCGAATGAATTAGAATTGACCGTGCGAATGAATTATAACGGATCGTATGAATGAATTAGAATGGATCGTATGAATGAATTAGAATGGATCGTACAAATGAATTAGAATAGCTCGTACGAATGAATTAGAATAGATCGTGCGAATGAATTTAAATGGATGTAAGAATGTATTAGAATGGATCGTGTGAATAAATCAGAATAGATCGTATAAATAAATTTGAATGGATCCTATGAATGAATTAGAATGGATCGTGCAAATGAATTAGAATGGATCGTACGAATTAATTAGAATAAATCATACGAATGAATTAGAATGGATCGTATGAAAGAATTAGAATGGATCGTGCGAATGAATTAGAATGGATACATTCGTACCAATGATTTAGAATAACTCGTACGAATGAATTAGAATAGCTCGAACGAATGAATTAGAATAGATCGTGCGAATGTATAAAAATGGATCGTACTAATGAATTAGAATAGATTGTGCGAATGAATTAGAATGGATCGTGCGAATGAATTAGAATGGATCGTGCGAATGAATTAGAATAGATCGTACGAATGAATTAGAATAGCTCGTACGAATGAATTAGAATAAATCATGTGAATGAATTAAAATAGAAACATGCGAATGAATTAGAATAGATCATACAAATGAATTAAAATGGATTGTATGAATGAATTAGATTAGATCGTGCGAATGAATTAGAATAGATCATACGAATGAACTAGAATGGATCGTACGAATAAATTAGAATGGATACATTTGTACCAATGAATTAGAATAGATCATACGAATGAATTAGAATAGATCATACGAATGAATTAGAATGGATCGTATGAATGAATTAGAATGGATCGTGCGAATGAATTAGAATGGATACATTCATACCAATGATTTAGAATAGCTCGTACAAATGAATTAGAATAGCTCGAACGAATGAATTAGAATAGATCGTGCGAATGTATAAGAATGGATTGTACGAATGAATTAGAATGGATCGTACGAATGAATTAGAATGGATCGTGCGAATGTATTAGAATGGATCGTACGAATGACTTAGAATGGATCGTGCGAATGAATTAGAATAGATCGTGCGAATGAATTACAATGGATCGTACGAATGAATTAGAATAGCTCGTACGAATGAATTAAAATAGATCGTACGAATGAATTAGAATAGATCGTACGAATAAATTAGATTAGATTGTACGAATGTATTAGAATGGATCGAGCGAATGAATTAGAATGGATCGTACGAATGAATTAGAATAGATTGTGTGAATGTATTAGAATAGATCGTGCGAATTAATTAGAATGGATCGTGTGAATGAATTAGAATAGCTCGTACGAAAGAATTAGAATAGATCGTGCGAATGACTTAGAATGGATCGTGCGAATGAATTAGAATAGATCATGCGAATGAATTAGAATGGATCGTATGAATGAATTAGAATGGATCGTACGAATGAATTAGAATAGCTCGTATGAATGAATTAGAATAGCTCGTACGAATGAATTAGAATAGATCTTGCGAATAAATTACATTAGATCGTACGAATGAATTAGAATAGATCGTACGAATGAATTAGAATAGATTGTGCGAATGTATTAGAATGGATCGTACGAATGAATTAGAATAGATCGTGCGAATGAATTACAATGGATCATGCAAATGAATTAGAATAGATTATGGGAATGAATTAGAATAGCTCGTACGAATGAATTAGATTAGATCGTGCGAATGAATTTGAATAGATCGTATGAATGAATTAGAATGGATCATACGAATGAATTAGAATGGATCATATGAATGAATTATACTGGATCGTACGTTTGAATTAGAATGGATACATTCGTACCAATGAATTAGAATGGATCGTGTGAATGAATTAGAATGGATACATTCATACCAATGAATTAGAATAGATCATACGAATGAATTAGAATAGATCATACGAATGAATTAGAATGGATCACATGAATGACTTAGAATGGATCGTACGAATGAATTAGAAAGGATATATTCATACCAATGATTTCGAATTGCTCGTACGAATGAATTAGAATAGCTCTTACAAATGAATTACAATAGCTTGAATGAATGGATATTACGAATGAATTAGAATGGATCGTACGAATGAAATAGAATGGATACATTCGTACCAATGAATTAGAATAGATCATACGAATGAATTAGAATAGATCGTGCGAATGAAATAGATTGGATCATACAAATGAATTAGAATAGCTCGCACGAATGAATTAGAATAGATCGTGTGAATGAATTAGAAAGGATCGTATGAATGAATTAGAATGGATCGTGCGAATGAATTAGAATGGATCATACGAATAATAAGAATAGATCATACGAATGAATTAGAATGGATACCTTCGTACAAATGAATTAGATTAGATCATGCGAATGAATTAGAAAATCTCGTACGAATGAATAAGAATGGATCGTATGAATGAATTAGAATAGATTGTGCGAATGTATTAAAATGGATTATACGAATGAATTAGAATGGATCGTACGAATGAATTAGAATGGATCGTACGAATGAATTAGAATAGATCGTACCAATAAATTTGAATGGATCGTGCGAATGAATTAGATTGGATCGTATGAATGAATTAGAATGGATCGTGTGAATGAACTAGAATAGATCATACGAATGAATTAGAATGGATACCTTCGTACGAATGAATTAGATTGGATCATACGAATGAATTAGAATGGATCATATGAATGATTTAAAATGAAAATATTCGTACGAATGAATTAGAATAGATCGTGCGAATGAATTAGAATGGATCATGGGAATGACTTGGAATGGATCGTGCAAATGAATTAGAATGCATCGAGCGAATGACTTAGAATGGAACATGCGAAATAGAATAGCTCATACGAATGAATTAGAATAGCTCGTATGAATAAATTAGAATATATCGTGCGAAAGTATTAGAATGGATCATACGAATGAATTAGAATGGATCGTACGAATGAATTAGAATAGTTTGTGCGAATGTATTATAATTGATCGTGTTAATGAATTAGAATGGATCGTGCGAATAAATTAGATTGGATCGTACAAATAAATTAGATTGGATCCTAATAGCTCATACGAATGAAATAGAATAGATCATACGAATGAATTAGAATGGATCGTATAAACGAATTAGAATGGATCGTGTGAATGAATTAGAATGGATCGTATGAATGAATTAGATTGGATCGTAAAATGAATTAGAATAGCTCGTACGAAAGAATTAGAATAGATCGTCCGAATGAATTAGAATGGATCGTATGAATGAATTATAATGGATCGTATGAATGGCTTAGAATGGATCGTACGAATAAATTAGAATGGATACATTCGTACTAAAGAATTAGAATAGCTCGTACAAATGAATTAGAATAAATCGTGCTAATGAATTAGAATGGATTGTATGAATGAATTAGAATGGATCATACGAATATATTAGAATGGATCGTACGAATGAATTAGAATGGATACATTCATACCAATGAATTAGAAAAGCTCGTACGAACGAATTAGAATAGATCATGCGAATGAATTAGAATGGATCATACGAATGAATTAGAATGGATCATATGAATGAATTAGAATGGATACATTCATACCAATGAATTAGAATAGCTCGTACGAATGAATTAGAATATATCGTACGAATGAATTAGAATGGATTGTATGAATGAATTAGAATGGATCGTACAAATGAATTAGAATGGATCGTACGAATGAATTAGAATGGATATATTCGTACCAATGAATTAGAATAGCTCGTACGAATGAATTAGAATAGATCGTACGAATGAATTAGAATGGATCGTATGAATGAATTAGAATGGATCGTACGAATGAATTAGAATGGATCGTACGAATGAATTAGAATGGATACATTCGTACCAATGAATTAGAATAGCTCGTACGAATAAATTAGAATAGATCGTGCAAATGAATTAGAATGGATCGTATGAATGAATTAGAATGGATCGTATGGATGAATTAGAATGGATCGTATGAATGAATTAGAATGGATACATTCGTCCCAATGAATTAGAAAAGCTCGTACGAATGAATTAGAATAGATCATGTGAATGAATTAGAATGGATCGTATGAATGAATTAAAATGGATCATACGAATGAATTAGAATGGATCATAGGAATGAATTAGAATGGATACATTCATACCAATGAATTAGAATAGCTCGTACGAATGAATTAGAATAGATCGTGCGAATGAATTAGAATGGATCGATCGTATGAATGAATTAGAATGGATCGTACGAATGAATTAGAATGGATACATTTGTACCAATGAATTATAATAGCTCGTACGAATGAATTAGAATAGATCATGCGAATGAATTTGAATGGATTGTATGAATGAATTAGAATGGATCGTACGAATGAATTAGAATGGATACATTCGTACCAATGAATTAGAATAGCTCGTATGAATGAATTAGAATAGATCATACGAATGAATTAGAATGGATCATATGAATAAATTAGAATGGATCGTATGAATGAATTAGAATGGATCGTACGAATGAATTAGAATGGATACATTCGTCCCAATGAATTAGAATAGCTCGTACGAATGAATTAGAATAGATCGTGCGAATGAATTAGAATGGATCGTTTGAATGAATTAGAATGGATCGTACGAATGAATTAGAATAGATCGTACGAATGAATTAGAATGGATACATTCGTACCTATGAATTAGAATAGCTTGTACGAATGAATTAGAATAGATTGTGCGAATGAATTAGAATGGATCGTATGAATGAATTAGAATGGATCGTACGAATGAATTAGAATAGCTCGTACAAATAAATTAGAATAGATTGTGCGAATGTATTAGAATGGATCGTGCGAATGAATTAGAATGGATCGTGCGAATAAATTACAGTGGATCATGCGAATGAATTAGAATCGTACGAATAAATTAGAATAGATCGTGCGAATGAATTAGAATAGATCATACGAATGATTAGAATGAATTAGAATGGATTGTGTGAATGTATTAGAATGGATCGTACGAATGAATTAGAATGGATCAAACGAATGAATTAGAATAGACTGTGCGAATGTATTAGAATGGATCGTACGAATGAATTAGAATGGATCGTGCGAATGAATTAGAATGGATCGTGCGAATAAATTAGAATGGATTGTGCGAATGTATTAGAATGGAAACATTCGTACTAATGAATTAGAATGGCTCGTACGAATGAATTAGAATGGATCGTACGAATGAATTAGAATGGATCGTGCAAATGAATTAGAATGGATCGTACGAATGTATTAGAATGGATCGTACGAATAAATTAGAATGGATCATGCGAATGAATTAGGATGGATCATACGAATGAATTAGATTGGATCGTGCGAATGAATTAGAATGGCTACATTCGTACCAATGAATAAGAGTAGCTCGTATGAATGAATTAGAATGGATCGTGCGAATGTATTTGAATGGATTGTGCGAATGAACTAGAATAGCTCGTACGAATGAATTAGAATGGATCGTGCGAATGAATTAGAATGTATCGTGCGAATGAATTAGAATGGAAACATTCGTATGAATGAATTAGAATAGATCGTACAAATGAATTAGAATGGATCGTGCGAATGAATTAGAATGGATCGTACGAAAGAATTAGAATAGCTCGTACGAATGAATTAGAATAGATTATGCGAATATATTAGATTGGATCGTATGAACGAATTAGAATGGATCGTACGAATACATTAGAATAGATCGTACGAATGAATTAGAATGGATCGTGCGAATAAATTGGAATGGATCTTGCGAATGAATTAGAATAGATTGTGCGAATGTATTAGAATGGATCGTACGAATGAATTAGAATAGATCGTGCGATGAACTAGAATGGATCGGGCGAATGAATTAGAATGGATCGTATGAATGAATTAGAATTGATCGTCAGAATGAATTAGAATTGATCGTACGAATGAATTAGAATGGATCGTGCGAATAAATTAGAATGGATACAATCGTACCAATGATTTATAATAGCTCGTACGAATAAATTAGAATAGCTCGTACGAATGAATTAGAATAGATCGTGCGAATGTATTAGAATGGATCGTACGAATGAATTAGATTGGATCATACATATGAATTTGATTGTGCGAATGTACGATCTATTCTAATCCATTCCTACGATCCATTCTAATACATTCGCACAATCTATTCTAATACATTCGCACAATCGATTCTAATTCATTCGTACGAGCTATTCTAATTCATTCGTACGATCCATTCTAATTCATTCGCACGATCTATTCTAATTCATTCGTACAATCCTATCTAATACATTCGCACAATCTATTCTAATTCATTCGTACGAGCTATTTTAATTCATTCGCAGTATCCAATCTAATTCATTTGCATGATCCATTCTAATTCATTCGCACGATCCATTCTAATTCATTCGTACGATCCAATCTAATTTATTCTCATAATCCATTCTAATTCATTCGTATGATCCATTCTAATTCATTCGCACGATCCAATCTAATTCATTCACACGTTCCATTCTAATTCATTCGTACGATCTATTCTAATACATTCGTATGAACCATTCTAATTAATTCGCATGATCTATTCTAATTCATTCGTACGATCCATTCTAATACATTCGCACAATCTATTCTAATTCATTCGTACGAGCTATTCTAATTCATTTGCACGATCCGATTGTATCCATTCTAATTCATTCATATGATCCATTCTAATTCATTCGTACGAATGTATCCATTCTAATTCATCTGTAAGAATGTATCCATTCTAATTCATTCGCACGATCCATTCTAAATCATTCGCACGATCCATTCTAATTCATTCGTACGATCCATTCTAATACATTTGCACAATCTGTTCTAATTCATTCGTACGAGCTATTCTAATTCATTCGTACGATCCATTCAAATTCATTCGTACGATCCATTTTAATTCATTCGCACGATCTATTCTAATTCATTCATACGAGCTATTCTAATTCATTCGTACGAGCTATTCTAATTCATTCGTACAATCCATTCTAATTCATTCGCACGATCCATTCTAATTCATTCGCACGATCCATTCTAATTCATACGTACGATCAATTCTAATTCATTCGTACGATCCATTCTAATTCATTTGCACGATCCATTCTAATTCATTCGGAAGATCCAATCTAATTCATTTGTACGATCCAATCTAACTCATTCGCACGATCTATTCTAATTCATTCACACGATCTATTCTAATACATTCGCACAGTCTATTCTAATTCATTCGTACGATCCATTCTAATACATTCGTACGATCCATTCTAATACATTCACACAATCTATTCTAATTCATTTGCACGATCCATTCTAATTCATTCATACGATCCAATCTAATTCATTCGTACGAGCTATTCTAATTCATTCGTACGACCTATTCTAATTCATTTTTACGATCCATTCTAATACATTTACACGATCTATTCTAATTCATTCATACGATCCATTCTAATTCATTCGTACGATCCATTCTAATTCATTCACATGATCCATTCTAAGTCATTCGCACGAGCTATTCTAATTCATTCGCACGAGCTGTTCTAATTCAGTCTTACGATCCATTCTAATTCATTCTCACGATCCATTCTAATTCATTCGCACAATCCATTCTAATTCATTCGCACGATCCATTCTAATTCATTCGCTCGATCTATTCTAATTCGTTCATACGATCCATTCTAATACATTCACACAATCTATTCTAATTCATTCGTACGATCTAGTCCAATTCATTTGTGCGATCCATTCTAATACATTCGTACGAGCTATTCTAATTCATTCGTACAAGCTATTCTAATTCAATCGTACGATCCATTCCAATTCATTCGCACGTTCCATTCTAATTCATTCGCACGATCCATTCTAATTCATTCGCACTATCTAATCTAATTCATTCGTACGAAGGTATCCATTCTAATTTATTTGCATTATCTATTCTAATTCATTCGCACGATCAATTCTAAGTCATTCATACGATCCATTCTAATTCAATCGCACGATCTATTCTAATTTATTCGTACGAGCTATTCTAATTCATTCGTACGATCCAATCTAATTCATTCGCACGATCCATTCTAATTCATTCGCATAATCCATTCTAATTCATTCGTACGATCCATTCTAATTCATTTGCACGATCCATTCTAATTCATTCGTGCGATCCAATCTAATACATTCGCACAATCCATTCTAATTCATTCGCACGATCCATTCTAATTCATTAGTACGATCCATCCTAATACATTCGCACAATCTATTCTTATACATTCATACGAGCTATTCTAATTTATTCGTACGATCCATTCTAATTCATTCGTACGATCCATTCTAATTCATTCGCACGATCCATTCTAATTCATTCGTACGATCCATTCTAATTCATTCATACGATCCATTCTAATTCATTTGCACGATCCATTCTAATTTATTCGTACGATCCAATATAATATATTCACACAATCCATTCTAATTCATTCGCACGATCCATTATAATTCATAAGTACAATCCATTCTAATACATTCGCACAATCAATTCTAATACATTCATATGAGCTATTCTAATTCATTCGTATGATCCATTCTAATTTATTCGTACGATCCATTCTAATTCATTCACACAATCCATTCTAATTCATTCGCATGATCCATTCTAATTCATTCGTATGATCCATTCTAATTCATTTGCACGATCCATTCTAATTCATTCGTACGATCCAATCTAATACATTCGCACAATCCATTCTAATTCATTCGCACGATATTAGTACGATCCATTCTAATACATTCGTACAATCTCTTCTAATACATTCATACGAGCTATTCCAATTCATTCGTGCGATCCATTCTAATTCATTCGTACGATCAATTCTAATTCATTCGCACGATCCATTCTAATTCATTCGTACGAGCTATTCTAATTAATTCGTACGATCCAAGCTAATTCATTTTTACAATCCAATCTAATTCATTCGCATGATCCATTCTAATTCATTCGTACGAATAGCTTGTACAAATGAACTAGATTAGATTGTACGAATGAATTAGAATGGATCGTACGAATGAATTAGAATGGATACATTCGTACCAATGAATTAGAATGGACCGTACGAATGAATTAGAATAGCTCGTACGAATAAATTAGAATAGATCGTTTGATTGAATTAGAATGGATCGTAAGAATGACCTAGAACGGATCGTGCGAATGAATTAGAATAGATCATGCGAATGAATTAGAATGGATACCTTCGTACGAATGAATTAGAATGGATCGTGCGAATGACTTAGAATGGATCATGTGAATGAATTAGAATGGATCGTGCAAATGAATTAGAATGGATCGTGCGAATGAATTAGAATAGATCATACGAATGAATTAGAATAGCTCGTACGAATGAATTAGAATAGATCATACGAATTAATTAGAATGGACCGTTCGAATGAATTAGAATAGATTGTGCGAATGTATTAGAATGGATCGTACGAATGAATTAGATTAGATCGTGCGAATGAACTAGAATGAGTCGTGCGAATGAATTAGAATCGTACGAATGAATTAGAATAGATCGTGCGAATGAATTACAATGGATCGTGGATACATTCGTACCAATGAATTAGAATTGATCGTACGAATGAATTAGAATAGATCGTGCGAATGAATTAGAATGGATCGTACGAAAGAATTAGAATGGATCATACGAATGGAGTAGAATAGCTCGTACGAATGAATTAGAATAGATTGTCGGAATGTATTGGAATGGATCGTACGAATGAATTAGAATGGATCGTGCGAATGAATTAGAATGGATCGTGCGAATGAATTATATTGGATCGTACGAATGAATTATAATGGATCGTACGAATGAATTAGAATGGATCGTATGAATGAATTAGAATAGCTCGTACGAATGAATTAGAATAGATCGTGCGAATGAATTAGAATGGATCATATGAATGAGTTAGATAGGATACATTCATATGAATGAATTAGAATAGCTCGTACGAATGAATTAGATTAGATCGTGCAAATGAATTAGAATGGATCGTTCGAATGAATTAGAAAAGCTCGTACGAATGAATTAGAATAGCTCGTATGAATGAATTAGAATAGATCGTACGAATGAATTAGAATGGATCGTACGAATGAATTAGAATAGCTCGTACGAATGAATTATAGAAGCTCGTATGAATGAATTAGAATAGATCGTACGAATGAAGTAGAATAGATCGTACGAATGAATTAGAATGGGTCGTATGAATAAATTAGAATAGCTCGTACGAATGAATTAGAATAGCTCGTATGAATGAATTAGAATAGCTCGTACGAATGAATTAGAATAAATCGTACGAATGAATTAGAATAGATCGTACGAATGAATTAGATTGGATAATACAAATGAATTAGAATAGATTGTGCGAATGTATTAGAATGGATCGTACGAATGAATTATAATGGATCGTACGAATGAATTAGAATGGATCGTACGAATGAATTAGAATAGCTCGTATGAATGAATTAGAATAGCTCGTAAGAATCAAATAGAATAGATCGTGCGAATGAATTAGAATGGATCATATAAATGAATTAGAATGGATCGTGCGAATGAATTAGAATAGCTCGTACGAATGAATTAGAATAGCTCATACGCATGAATTTGAATAGATCATGCGAATGAATTCGAATGAATTAGAATGGATCATATGACTGAATTAGAATGGATCGTGCGAATGAATTAGAATAGCGCGTACGAATAAATTAGAATAGATTGTGCGAATGTATTAGAATAGATCGTGTCGCATGATCCATTCTAATTCATTCATACGATCCATTCTAATTCATTCGTACGATCCACTCTAATACATTCGTTTGATTATTCTAATTCATTCAGACGATCCATTCTAATTCATTCATACGATCCATTCTAATTCATTCGCACAATCTAATCTAATTCATTCGTACGATCTATTCATACGAATGAATTAGAACGGATCGTACGAATGAATTAGAATATCTCATACGAATGAATTAGAATAGATTGTGCAAATGAATTAGAATGGATCGTATGAATGAATTAGAATGGATCGTGCTAATGAATTAGAACGGATCGTGCGAATGAATTAGAATAGAATGTGCGAATGTATTAGAATAGATCTTACGAATGAATTAGAATGGATCGTACGAATGAATTAGAATAGCTCCTACGAATGAATTAGAATAGATTGTGCGAATGTCATAGAATGGATCGTACGAATGAATTAGAATGGATCGTACGAATGAATTAGAATAGTTCGTACGAATGAACTAGAATAGATCATGCGAATGAATTAGAATGGATCGTATGAATGAATTAGAATAGCTTGTACGAATGAATTAGAATAGATTTCGCGAATTAATTAGAATGGATCGTATGAATGAATTAGATTAGATCGTACAAATGAATTAGATTGGATCGTACGAATGAATTAGAATAGCTCGTATGAATGAATTAGAATAGCTCGTACGAATCAATTAGAATAGATCGTGCGAATGAATTAGAATGGATCATATAAATGAATTAGAATAGATCATGCGAATGAATTAGAATAGCTCGTACGAATGAATTAGAATAGCTCATACGAATGAATTAGAATAGATCATGCGAATGAATTAGAATTGATCATATGACTGAATTAGAATGGATCGTGCGAATGAATTAGAATAGCGCGTACGAATGAATTAGAATAGATTGTGCGAAGGTATTAGAATAGATCGTGTCGCATGATCCATTCTAATTCGTTCATACGATCCATTCTAATTCATTCGTACGATCCAATCTAATACATTCGTATGATCTATTCTAATTCATTCAGACGATCCAATCTAATACATTCGTATGTATTAGAATTAGAATATCTCATACGAATGAATTAGAATAGATTGTGCAAATGAATTAGAATGGATCGTATGAATGAATTAGAATGGATCGTGCTAATGAATTAGAATGGATCGTGCGAATGAATTAGAATAGATTGTGCGAATGTATTAGAATAGATCTTAGAATCAATTTGAATGGATCGTACGAATGAATTAGAATAGCTCGTACGAATGAATTAGAATAGATTGTGCGAATGTCTTAGAATGGATCGTACGAATGAATTAGAATGGATCGTACGAATGAATTAGAATTGTTCGTACGAATGAATTAGAATAGATCAGGCGAATGAATTAGAATGGATCGTATGAATGAATTAGAATAGTTTGTACGAATGAATTAGAATAGATTGAGCGAATTAATTAGAATGGATCGTATGAATGAAATAGATTAGATCGTGCAAATGAATTAGATTGGATCGTACGAATGAATTAGAATGGATTAGAATGGATCGTACGAATGAATTAGAATAGATCATGCGAATGTATTAGAATGGATCGTACGAATGAATTAGAATAGCTCGTACGAATGAATTAGAATAGATGGTGCGAATGAATTAGAATGGATACCTTCTCATAATTGAATTAGATTAGATCGTGCGAATAAATTAGAATGGATCGTGTGAATGAATTAGAATGGATCGTACGAATGAATTATATTAGATCGTTCGAATGAATTAGAATGGATCGTGAGAATGAATTAGAAAGGATCATACGAATGAATTAGAATGCTCGTACGAATGAATTAGAATAGATCATACGAATGAATTTGAATGGATACCTTCGTACGAATGAATTAAAATGGATCATACGAATGAATTAGGTTGGATCGTACGAATGAATTAGAATGGATCGTACGATTGAATTAGAATAGAACGTGCGAATGACTTAGAATAGATTATGTGAATGTATTAGAATGGATCGTACGAATTAATTAGAATGGATCGTACAAATGAATTAGATAGGACCGTATGAATGAACTAGAATGGATCATGCAAATCAATTAGAATGGATCATACGAATGAATTAGAATAGATCATGCGAATGAATTAGAATAGCTCATACGAATGAATTAGAATAGATCATGCGAATGACTTAGAATGGATGGTATGAATGAATTAGAATGGATCGTGCGAATGAATTAGAATAGATCGTGCGAATGACTTAGAATATATCGTGTGAATGACTAAGAATGGATCATGCAAATGAATTAGAACAGATCATACGAATGAATTAGAATGGATACCTTCGTACGAATGAATTAGATTAGATCATATAAATGAATTAGAATGGATCGTGCGAATGAATTAGAATGGCTCGTACATATGAATTAGAATAGATCGTACGAATGAATTAGAATGGATCGTATGAATGAATTAGAATGGATCGTGCGAATGAATTAGAATGGATCGGGCGAATGAATTGGAATGGATCGTACGAATAAATAAGAATAGCTCGTACGAATAAATTAGAATAGATTGTGCCAATATATTAGAATGAATTAGAATGGAAAGTACGAATGAATTAGAATGGATCGTACGAATAAATTAGAATGGATCGTGCGAATGAATTAGAATAGCTCTTACAATCCAAACTAATTGATTCGCATGATCTATTCTAATTCATTCGGACAATCCATTCTAATTCATTCACACGATCCATTCTAATACATTCGCACAATCTATTCCAATTCATTCGTACGAGCTATTCTAATTCATTTGTACGATCCATTCTAATTCATTCGCATGATCTATTCTAATTCATTCGTACGAGCTATTCTAATTCATTCGTACGATTCATTCTAATTTGTTCGCATTCGCATGATCCTTTCTAATTCATTCGCACAATCTATTCTAATTCATTCGTACGAGCTATTCTAATCCATTCGTACGATCCATTTTACGTCATTCGCACGATCTATTCTAATTTATTCGAACGATCTATTCTAATACATTCGCACAATCTATTCTAATTCATTCGTACGATCCATTCTAATTCATTCTTATGATTCATTCTAATTCATTTGCATAATCTCTTCTAATTCATTCGCACGATCCATTCTAATTCATTCGCACGATCCATTCATACCGATCCATTCTAATTCATTCGTACGATCCAAACTAATACATTCGCACAGTCTATTCTAATTCATTCGTACGATATATTCTAATTCATTCGTACGAGCTATTCCAATTCATTCGTATGAGCTATTCTAATTCATTCATACAATCCATTCTAATTCATTCGTACGATCCATTCTATTTCATTCGCACGATCTATTCTAATTCATTCGTACGATCCATTCTAATTCATTCGCATGATCCATTCAAAGTCATTTGTACGATCCATTCTAATTCATTCGTACGATCTATTCTAATTCATTCGTACGATCCATTCTAATTCATTCGCACGATCTATTCTAATTCATTCAAACGATCCATTCTAATTCATTCGTATGATCCATTCTTATTCATTCGCACGATCTATTCTAATTCATTCAAACGATCCATTCTAATTCATTCGTACGATCCATTCTAATTCATTCGCACGATCCATTCTAATTCATTCGTACGATCCATTCTAATTGATTCGTACGATCCATTCTAATTCATTCGCATGATCCATTCTAATTCATTCGTACGAGCTATTCTAATTCATTCATACGATCCATTCTAATTCATTCGCACGATCCATTCTAAATCATTCGCATGATCTATTCTAATTCATTCGTACGAGCTATTCTAATTCATTCGTACGAGCTATTCTAATTCATTCGAACGATCCATTCTAATTCATTCGTACGATCCATTCTAATTCATTTGTACAATCTATTCTAATTCATTCGCGCGATCCATTCTAATTCATTCGTACGATCAATTCTAAGTCATTCACATAATCTAATCTAATTCATTCGTACGAGCTATTCTAATTCATTCATACGAGCTATTCTAATTCATTCGTACGAGCTATTCTAATTCATTCGCACGATCTAATCTAATTCATTTGTACAAGCTATTCTAATTCATTTGCATGATATATTCTAATACATTCGCACAATCTATTCTAATTCATTCGTACGAGCTATTGTAATTCATTCGTACGATCCATTCTAATTAATTCGCACAATCAATTCTAATTCATTCATATGATCGATTCTAATTCATTCGTATAAAGGTATCCATTCTAATTCATTCGTATGATCTATTCTAATTTATTCGTACGAGCTATTCTTATTCATTCATACGATCCATTCTAAGTCATTCACATGATCCATTCTAATTCATTCCCACGATCTATTCTAATACATTCGCACAATCTATTCTAACTCATTCATACGATCTGTTCTAATTCATTCGAATGATCCATTCTAATACATTCGCACAATCTATTCTAATTCATTCGCACGATCTATTCTAATTCATTCGCACAATCCATTCGTACTGATCCATTCTAATTTATTCGTACGACCCATTCTAATACATTCGCACAATCTATTCTAATTCATTCGTATGATCTATTCTAATTCATTCGTACGAGCTATTCTAATTCATTCGTATAATCCATTCTAATTCATTCGTACGATCCATTATAATTCATTCGCACGATCCTTTATAATTCATTCGCACAATATATTCTAATTCAATCGTACGATCCATTCTAATTCATTCGAATGATCCATTCTAAGTCATTCGTACGATCCATTCTAATTCATTTGTACGAGTTATTCTAATTCATTCGCACGATCCATTCTAATTCATTCGTACGATCCATTCTAATTCATTTGCACGATCTATTCTAATTCATTCGTATGATCCATTCTAATTCATTCGTATGACCTATTCTAATTCATTCGTACGATCCATTCTAATTCATTCGTACGATCCATTCTAATTCATTCGTACTATCCATTCTAATTCATTCGCATGATCTATTCTAATTCATTCGTATGAATGTTTCTAATTCATTCGCACGATCCATTCTAAGTCATTCGCATGATCTATTCTAATTCATTCGCATGATCAATTCTAATTCATTCGTACAGTCTATTCTAATTCATTCGTATGATCTATTCTTATTCATTCGCACGATCTATTCTAATACATTCACACGATCTATTCTAATTCATTCGCACGATCCATTATAATTCATTCGTACGATCCATTCTAATTCATTTGTATGATCCATTCTAATTCATTCATACGATCCATTCTAATTCATTCGTATGATCTATTCTAATTCATTTGCAGGATCCATTCTGATTCATTCGCAAATGACTTAGAATGGATCGTGCGAATGAATTAGAATGGATACATTCGTACCGATCCATTCTAATTCTTTCTATTCTAATTCATTCGTACGATCTATTCTAATTCATTCGTACGCACTATTCTAATTCATTCGTACGAGCTATTCTAATTTATTCGTACGATCAATTCTAATTCATTCGCACAATATATTCTAATTCTTTTATTCGAGCTATTCTACTTCATTTGTACGAATGTATCCATTTTAATACATTCGTACGATCCATTCTAATTCATTCGCACAATCTATTAGAAAAGATCATAGGAATGAATTAGAATGGATCGTACGAATGAATTAGAATAACTCGTATGAATGAATTAGAATAGCTCGTACGAATGAATTAGAATAGATCGTGCGAATGAATTAGAATGGATCGTACGAATGAATTAGAATAGATCGTACGAATGAATTAGAATAAATTGTGCGAATGTATTAGAATGGACCGTACGAATGAATTTGAATAGATCGTGAGAATGAATTAGAATGGATCGTATGAATGTATTAGAATGGAAACATTCGTACGAATGAATTAGAATAGATTATGTGAATGTATTAGAATGGATCGTATGAATGAATTAGAATGGATCGTGCGAATGAATTAGAATGGATCGTACGAATGAATTAGAATAGATCGTGCGAATGAATTAGAATGGATCGTATGAATGAATTAGAATGGATCGTATGAATGAATTAGAATGGATCGTATGAATGAATTAGAATGGATCGTGCGAATGAATTAGAATAGATCGTGCGAATTAATTAGAATGGATCATGCGAATAAATTAGAATGGATCGTGTGAATGAATTAGAATAGATCGTACGAAATAATTAGAATGGAAACATTCGTACAAATGAATTAGAATAGCTCATACGAATGAATTAGAATTGATCGTGCGAATGAATTAGAATGGATCGTGCGAATGAATTAGAATGTCACGATCCATTCTAATTCATTCGTACGATCCATTCTAATTCATTCGCACGATCCATTCTAAGTCATTCGCACGATCTATTCTAATTCATTCGTACGAGCTATTCTAATTCATTCGAATGATCCATTCTAATTCATTCGTACGATCCAATCTAATTCATTTGTACAATCTATTCTAATTCATTCGCGCGATCCATTCTAATTCATTTGTACGATCAATTCTAAGTCATTCACATAATCTATTCTAATTCATTCGTACGAGCTATTCTAATTCATTCATATGAGCTATTCTAATTCATTCGTACGAGCTATTCTAATTCATTCGCACGACCTAATCTAATTCATTCGTACGAGCTATTCTAATTCATTTGCATGATATATTCTAATACATTCGCACAATCTATTCTAATTCATTCGTACGAGCTATTGTAATTCATTCGTACGATCCATTCTAATTAATTCGTACAATCAATTCTAATTCATTCATACGATCTAATCTAATTCATTCGTATGAAGGTATCCATTCTAATTCATTTGTATGATCTATTCTAATTTATTCGTACGAGCTATTCTAATTCATTCATACGATCCATTCTAAGTCATTCACACGATCCATTCTAATTCATTCGCACGATCTATTCTAATACATTCACACAATCTATTCTAATTCATTCATAAGATCTGTTCTAATTCATTCGAACGATCCATTCTAATACATTCGCACAATCTATTATAATTCATTCGCACGATTCATTCTAATTCATTCGCACAATCCATTCGTACCGATCCATTCAAATTTATTCGTACGACCCATTCTAATACATTCGCACAATCTATTCTAATTCATTCGTACGATCTATTCTAATTCATTCGTACGAGCTATTCTAATTCATTCGTATGATCCATTCTAATTCATTCGTACGATCCATTATAATTCATTCGCACGATCCATTATAATTCATTCGCATGATATATTCTAATTCAATCGTACGATCCATTCTAATTCATTCGAACGATCCAATCTAAGTCATTCGTACGATCCATTCTAATTCATTTGTACGAGTTATTCTAATTCATTCGCACGATCCATTCTAATTCATTCGTACGATCCATTCTAATTTATTCGCACGATCTATTCTATTTCATTCGTATAATCCATTCTAATTCATTCGTATGATCTATTCTAATTCATTCATATGATCTATTCTAATTCATTTGTACGATCCATTCTAATTCATTCGTACGATCCATTCTAATTCATTCGCATGCTCTATTCTAATTCATTCGTACGAATGTTTCTAATTCAATCGCCCGATCCATTCTAAGTCATTCGCACGATCTATTCTAATTTATTCGCATGATCAATTCTAATTCATTCATACAGTCTATTCTAATTCATTCATATGATCTATTCTTATTCATTCACACGATCCATTCTAATACATTCACATGATCTATTCTAATTCAATCGCACGATCCATTCTAATTCATTCGTATGATCCATTCTAATTCATTCGTACGATCCATTCTAATTCATTCATACGATCCATTCTAATTCATTCGTATGATCTATCCTAATTCATTTGCAGGATTCATTCTAACTCATTCGCAAATGACTTAGAATGGATCGTGCGAATGAATTAGAATGGATACATTCATACCGATCCATTCTAATTCTTTCTATTCTAATTCATTCGTACGATCTATTCTAATTCATTCGTACGCGCTATTTTAATTCATTCGTACGAGCTATTCTAATTTATTCGTACGATCAATTCTAATTCACTGGCACAATATATTCTAATTCTTTTATTCGAGCTATTCTACTTTATTTGTACGAATGTATCCATTTTAATACATTCGTACGATCCATTCTAATTCATTCGCACGATCTATAAGAATAGATCGTACGAATGAATTAAAATGGAGCGTACGAATGAATTAGAATAACTCGTATGAATGAATTAGAATAGCTCGTACGAATGAATTAGAATAGATCGTGTGAATGAATTAGAATGGATCGTACGAATGAATTAGAATAGATCGTACGAATGAATTAGAATAGATTGTGCGAATGTATTAGAATGGACCGTACGAATGAATTAGAATAGATCGTGAGAATGAATTAGAATGGATCGTATGAATGTATTAGAATGGAACCATTCGTACGAATGAATTAGAATAGATTATGCGAATGTATTAGAATGGATCGTATGAATGAATTAGAATGGATCGTGCAAATGAATTAGAATTGATCGTACGAATGAATTAGAATAGATCGTGCGAATAAATTTGAATGGATCGTATGAATGAATTAGAATGGATCGTACGAATGAATTAGAATGGATCGTATGAATGAATTAGAATAGATCGTGCGAATGAATTAGAATACATCGTGCGAATGAATTAGAATGGATCATACGAATAAATTAGAATGGATCGTGTGAATGAATTAGAATAGATCGTACGAATGAATTAGAATAGAAATATTCATACGAATGAATTAGAATAGCTCAGACGAATGAATTAGAATAGATCGTGCGAATGAATTCGAATGGATCGTGCGAATGAATTAGAATGTCACAATCCATTCTAATTCATTCGTACAATCCATTCTAATTCATTCGCACGATCCATTCTAATTCATTCGCACGATCTAATCTAATTCATTCGTACGATCTATTCTAATTCATTTGTATGATCCATTCTAATTCATTCGCACGATCTATTCTAATTCATTCGTACGAGCTATTCTAATTCATTCGTAAGATCCATTCTATTTCATTCGCATGATCCATTCTAAGTCATTTATACGATCCATTCTAATACATTCGCACGATCCAATCTAATTCATTCGTACTATCCATTCTAATTCATTCATACGATCCATTCTAATTCATTCGCATGATCTATTCTAATTCATTCGCACGATCCATTCTAAGTCATTCGTACGATCCATTCTAATACATTCGCACGATCCATTCTAATTCATTCGTACGATCCAATCTAATTCATTCGCACCATCCATTCTAGTTCATTCGTACGAGCTATTCTAATTCATTCGTATGATCCATTCTAAGTCATTCGCACAATCTATTCTAATTCATTCGTATGATCTATTCTATTTCATTCGTACAAGCTATTCTAATTCATTCTTTTACATTTGCACAATCTATTCTAATTCATTCGTACGAGCTATTCTAATTCATTCGTACGATCCATTCTAATTCATTCACATGATCCATTTAATTCGTTCGCACTATCCATTCTAATTCATTCGTATGATCCATTCTAATTCCTTCGCACAGGCTATTCTAATTCATTCGTATGATTCTAATCTAATTCATTCGTACGAATGTTTCCATTCTAATTTATTCGTACGAGCTATTCTAATTCATTCGCACGATCTAATCTAATTCATTCGTTGGAGCTATTCTAATTCATTCGTACGATCCATTCTAATTCATTCGCACGATCCATTCTAATTCATTCGAACAATTTATTCTAATTCATTTGCAAGATCTATTCTAATTCATTCGTACGATCTATTCTAATACATTCGCACAATCTATTCGTACGATCCATTCTAATTCATTCGTACGAGCTATTCTAATTCATTTGCACGATCCATTCTTATACATTCACACGATCTATTCTAATTCATTCGCACGATCCAATCTAAGTCATTCATACGATCCACTCTAATTCATTCACACGATCAATTCTAATTCATTCATACGATCCATTCTAATTCATTCGTATGATCTATTCTGATTCATTCGCACGATCCATTCTAATTCATTCGCACGATCCAATCTAATTCATTCGTACGAATGTATCCATTTTAATACATTCGTACAATCCATTCTAATTCATTCGTACGAGCTATTCTAATTCATTGGTACGATTGTATTTATTCTAATTCATTCGTATTATCCATTCTAAGTCATTCGTACGATCCAATCTAATTCATTTGTACGATCTATTCTAATTCATTTGTACGATCCTTTCTAATTCATTCGTGCGAGCTATTCTAAATCGTTGTTACGAATGTATCCATTCTAATTCATTCGCACGATCCATTCTAAGTCATTCGCACGATCCATTCCAATTCATTTGCACGATCTATTATAATTCATTTGTACGATCCAATCTAATTTATTCGTATGATTTATTCAAATTCATTCGCATGATCCATTCTAATTCATTCGTACGAATAGCTCGTACGAATGAATAAGGTTAGATTGTGCGAATAAATTAGAATGGATCGTATAAATGAATTAGAATAGATCATGCAAATTAATTAGATTGGATCGTACGAATGAATTAGAATGGATCGTGCGAATGAATTAAAATAACTCGTACGAATGAATTAGAATTGATCATACAAATGAATTAGATTTGATCATACGAATGAATTAGAATGGATCGTGCGAATAAATTAGAATAGCTCGTACGAATGTCTTAGAATAGATCATGTGAATGACTTAGACTGGATCGTGCGAATGAATTTGAATAGATCGAACGAATGAATTAAAATAGATCGTGCGAATGAATTAGAATGGATCATACAAATGAATTAGAATGGATCGTACGAATGAATTAGAATAGCTCGTACAAATGAATTGGAATAGCTCGTACGAATGAATTGGAAAAGATCGTGCGAATGATATAGAATGGATTGTACGAATGAATTAGAATAGCTCATACAAATGAATTTGAATAGATACCTTCTAATTCATTTGTACGATCAATTCTAATACATTCTCACAATCTATTCAAATTCATTCGTACGAGCTATTCTAATTCATTCGCACAATCCATTCAAAGTCGTTCATACGATCCATTCTAATTCATTCGCATGATCTATTCTAATTCATTCATACGATCAATTCTAATTCATTTATATAATCTATTATAATTCATTCACACGATCCATTATAATTCATTCGCACGATCCATTCGAATTCAATCGTACGAATGTATCCATTTTAATATATTCATACGATCCATTCTAATTCATTCGTACGAGCTATTCTAAATCAATGGTACGAATGTATCCATTCTAATTCATTCGCACGATCCATTCTAAGTCATTCGCGCGATCCATTCTAATTCATTTGCACGATCTATTCTAATTCATTTGTACGATCTAATCTAATTCATTCATACAAATGAATTAGATTGGAAAGTACGAATGAATTAGAATGGATCGTGCGAATGAATTAGAATAGCTCGTACGAATGAATTAGAATAGATCGTGCGAATGACTTAGAATGGATCGTGTGAATGAATTAGAATGGATCGTACGAATGAATTAGAATAGATAGTGCGAATGAATTAGAATGGATCGTACGAATGAATTAGATTGGATCGTACGAATGAATTAGAATAGCTCGTACGAATGAATTAGAATAGATCGTACAAATGAATTCGAATGGATCGTATGAATGAATTAGAATGGATTGTACGAATGAATTAGAATAGCTCGTACGAATGAATTAGAATTGATTGTGCGAATGAATTAGAATGGATCGTATGAATTAGAATAGATTGGATCGTACGAATTAGAATAGATTGGATCGTGCGAATGAATTAGATTGGATCGTGCGAATGAATTAGAATAGATCGTACGAATGAATTAGACTAGTTCGTACGAATGAATTAGATTGATTGTATGAATGAATTAGAATGGATCGTACGAATGAATTAGAATAGATCGTACGAATAAATTAGAATGTCACGATCCATTCAAATTCATTCATACAATCTATTCTAATTCTTTCGTAAATCTTTTCTAATTCATTCATATAATCCATTCTAATTCATTCGTACAATCTATTCTAATTCATTCGTACAATCTATTCTAATTGATTCGTACGATCCATTCTAATTCATTCGTACGATCCAATCTAATTCATTCGCACAATCCAATCTATTCTAATTCATACGATCCATTCTAATTCATTCGTACGATCCATTCTAATGCATTCGCACGAGCTATTCTAATTCATTCGTACGATCCATTCTAATTCATTGGTACGAATGACTTAGAATGGATCATGCGAATGAATTAGAATGGATCGTATGAAAGAATTAGAATGGATCATACGAATGAATTATAATAGCTCGTACGAATGAATTGGAATGGATCGTACGAATGTATTAGAATGGATATATTCGTACGAATGAATTAGAATGGATCGTGCGAATGAATTAGAATAGATTGTGCGAATATATTAGAATGGATCTTGCGAATGAGTTAGAATGGATCGTGCGAAAGAATTAGAATGGATCATGCAAATGAATTAGAATGGATCGTACAAATGACTTTGAATGGATCATGCGAATCTAACTCATTCGTACGAATGTTTCCACTCTAATTCATTCGCACGATCCTTTCTAATTCATTCACACGATCCATTCTAATACATTCGTACAATCTATTCTAATTCATTCGCACGATCCATTCTAATTCATTCGTACGAATGTATCCATTTTAATAGATTCGTACGATCCATTCTAATTCATTCGCACGAGCTATTCTAATTCATTCATACGATCCATTCTAATTCATTCATACGATCCATTCTAATTCATTCGCACGATCTATTCAAATTCATTTGTACGATCCATTCTAATTCATTCATATGATCCATTCTAATTTATTCGTACGATCCAATCTAATTCAGTTGTACAATCCATTCTAATTCATTCATACGATCCATTTTAATTCATTCGCACGATCCATTCTAATACATTCGCACAATCTATTCTAATTCATTCGCACGATCTATTCTAATTTATTCGTACGAGCTATTCTAATTCCTTGGTACGAGCTATTCTAATTCATTCGTACGATCCATTCTAAGTCATTCGCACGATCCATTCTAATTCATTCGTATGATCCATTCTAATTCATTTATACGATCAATTCTAATTCATTCATACGATCCATTCTAATTCATTGTTCGAAGGTATCCATTCTAATTCATTCGTATGAAGGTATCCATTCTAATTCATTCGTATGATCTATTCTAATTCATTCGTACAAGCTATTCTAATTCATTCGTACGATCCATTCTAATTCATTCGCAAGATCCATTCTAAGTCAGTCATATTCATTCATACGATCCATTCTAATTCATTCGCACGATGCATTCTAATTCATTCGTATGATCCATTCTAATTCATTTGCACGATCCATTCTAAGTCATTCGCACGATCTATTCTAATTCATTCATACGAGCTATTCTAATTCATTCGCACGATCCATTCTAATTCATTAGTACGAGCTATTCTAATTCATTCGTACGATCCAATCTAATTCATTCGCACGATCCAAACTATTCTAATTCATACGATCCATTCTAATTCATTTACACAATCTATTCTAATTCATTCGTACGAGCTATTCTAATTCATTCGCATGATCTATTCTAATTCATTAGCACGATCCATTCTAATTCATTGGCACGATCTATTCTTATACATTCGCATGATCTATTCTAATTCATTCATACGATCCATTCTATTTTATTCACACGAGCTATTCTAATTCATTCGTACGAATGTTTCCATTCTAATTCATTTGTACGATCCATTCTAATTTATTCATACGATTCAATCTAAGTCATTCGCATGATCTATTCTAATTCATTCGTACGAGCTATTATAATTCATTAGCACGATCCATTCTAATTCATTCGTACGAGCTATTCTAATTCATTCGCACGATCCATTCTAATTCATTTCTACAATCCAATCTAATTCATTCGTATGATCGATTCTAATTCATTCACACGATCCATTCTATTTCATTCGCACGATCCATTCAAATTCATTCGCACGATCTATTCTAATTCATTCGTACGAGCTATTCTAATTCATTCGCACAATCTATTCTAATTCATTCGTACGAGCTATTCTAATTCATTCGTATGATTCATTCTAATTTATTCGTACGATCCATTCTAATTCTTTCGCGCGATCTTTTCTAATTCATTCGTACGATCCATTCTAATTCATTCGTATGATCCATTCTAATACATTCGCTCAATCTATTCTAATTCATTTGTACGAGCTATTCTAATTCATTCGTAAGATCCATTCTAATTCATTGGTATGATCCATTCTAATTCATTCGTACGATCCATTCTAATTCATTCGCACGATCTAATCTAATTCATTCGTGCGAAGGTAACCATTCTAATTCATTCACGATCCATTCTAATTCATTCACACAATCTATTCTAATACATTCGCACAATCTAATTCATTCATACGAGCCATTCTAATTCATTCGTACGATCCAATCTAATTCATTCGCACGATCCATTCTAATTCATTCGTACGATCCATTCTAATACATTCGCACAATCCATTCTAATTCATTCGTACGATCCATTCTAATTCATTCGCACGATCTAATCTAATTCATTCGTACGATCCATTCTAATTCATTCGCACGATCCATTCTAAGTCATTCGCACGATCTAATCTAATTTATTCGTACGAATGTATCCATTTTAATACATTTGTACGATCCATTCTAATTCATTCGTATGATCCAATCTAATTCATTCGCACGATCCATTCTAATTCATTCACACGATCCATTCTAATTCATTCGCACAATCTATTCAAATTCCTTCGTACGAGCTATTCTGATTCATTCGTACGATCCATTCTAATTCTTTCGTATGATCTATTCTAATTCATTCGCATGAGCTTTTCAAATTCATTCTTACAATCCATTCTAATTCATTCGCATGATCCAATCTAATTCATCTGTACGATCCATTCTAATTCATTCGCATGATCCATTCTAATTCATTCGTACGATCCAATCTAATTCTTTCACACGATCCATTCTAATTCATTCGCATGATCCATTCTAATTCCTTGGTACGATCCAGTCTAATTCATTCGTACAATCCATTCTAATTCATTCGCACGATCTAATCTAATTCATTCGTGGAAAGGTATCCATTCTAATTCATTCGCGATCCATTCTAATTTATTAGCACAATCTATTCTAATATATTCGCACAATCCAATTCATTCATACGAGCCATTCTAATTCATTCGTACGATCCATTCTAATTCATTCGTACGATCCAATCTAATTCATTCGCACGATCTATTCTAATTCATTCGTACGAGCTATTCTAAGCCATTCGTACGATCCATTCTAATTCATTCGTATGATCCATTCTAATACATTCGTACGATCCATTCTAATTCATTCGCACGATCTATTCTAATTCATTTGTACGAGCTATTCTAATTCATTGGTACGAATGTATCCTAATTCATTCGTACGATCCATTATAATTCATTCGCACGATCCATTCTAATTCATTCGTACGATCCATTCGTATTCATTCGCACGATCCATTCTAATTCATTCATACGATATATTCTAATTCATTCATACGATCCATTCTAATTCATTCGCATGAACTAATCTAATTCATTTCCACGATCCATTCTAATTCATTTGGACGAGCTATTCTAATTCATTCGAACTATTCTAATTCATTCGTGCGAGCTAATCTAATTTATTCCTACAAAGGTATCCATTCTAATTCATTCGTACGATCCATTCTAATTCATTCGCACAGTCTAATCTAATTCATTCGCACGCTCCATTCTAATTCATTCATACGATCCATTCTAATTCATTCACACGATCCATTCTAATTCATTCACACGATCCATTCTAATTCATTCGTACGATCCATTCTAATTCATTCGCATGATCTAATCTAATTCATTCGTACGAACGTGTCCATTCTAATTCATTCACGATCCATTCTAATTCATTCGCACGATCTATTCTAATACATTCGCACAATCTAATTCATTCGTACGAGCCATTCTAATTCATTCGTACGATCCATTGTAAATCATTCATACGATCCAATCTAATTCATTTGCATGATCCATTCTAATTCATTCGTACGAGCTATTCTAAGTCATTCTTACGATCCATTCTAATTCATTCGTACGATCCATTCTAATTCATTCTTATGATCCATTCTAATATATTCGTACGATCTATTCAAATTCATTCGCACGATCTATTATAATTCATTCGTACGAGCTATTCTAATTCATTCGTACGAATGTACCCTAATTCATTCGTACGATCCATTCTAATTCATTCACACGATCCATTCTAATTCATTCGTACGATCCATTCGTATTCATTCGCACGATCCATTCTAATTCATTCATATGATCTATTCTAATTCATTCGTATGATCCATTCTAATTCATTCACACGATCTAATATAAGTCATTTGCACGATACATTCTAATTCATTCAAACGAGCTATTCTAATTCATTCGAACTATTCTAATTCATTCGTACGAGCTAATCTAATTCATTCGTACGAAGGTATCCATTCTAATTCATTTGTACGATCCATTCTAATTCATTCGCACAATCTATTCTAATTCATTCGCACGATCCATTCTAGTTCATTCATACGATCCATTCTAATTCAGTCGCACGATCCATTCTAATTCATTCATACGATCCATTCTAATTCATTCGTACAATCCATTCTAATTCATTCGCACGATCTATTCTAATTCATTCGTACGAGCTATTCTAATTCATTCGTATGAATGTTTCCATTCTAATTCATTTGTACGATCCATTCAAATTCATTCTTACGATCCATTCTAATTCATTCGCACAATCTAATCTAATTCATTCGTACGATCCATTCTAATTCATTGGTACGAATGTATCCATTCTAATTCATTCGCATGATCCATTCTAATTCATAAGTACAATCCATTCTAATTCATTCGTACGATCTATTCTAATTCATTCGCACGATCCATTCTAATTCATTCGTACGATCCATTCTAACTCATTCATACGATCCATCCTAATTCATTCGTACGATATATTCTAATTCATTCGCACGATCTATTCTAATTCCTTTGTACGAGCTATTCTAATTCATTCGTACGAATGTTTCCATTCTAATTCATTTGTACGATCCATTCTAATTCACTCGCACGATCTAATCTAATTCATTCGTACGATCCATTCTAATTCATTGGTACGAATGTATCCATTCTAATTCATTCGCACGATCCATTCTAATTCATTCATACGATCCATTCTAATTCATTTGTACGATCTATTCTAATTCATTTGTATGATCTATTCTAATTCATTCGTACAATCCATTCTAATTCATTCGCACGATCCATTCTTATTTATTCGTACGATCCATTCTATTACATTCGCACAATCCATTCTAGTTCATTCGTACGATCTACTCTAATTTATTCGTACAAGCTATTCTAATTCATTCGTACCATCCACTCTAATACATTTGTACGATCCTTTCTAATTCATTTGTACGATCCAATCTAATTTATTCGCACGATCCATTCTAATTCATTCATACGATCCAATCTAATTCATTTGTACGAATCTAATCTAATTCATTCGTACAAAGGTATCTATTCTAATTCATTTGTATGATCTATTCTAATTCATTCGCACTATCTATTCTAATTCATTAATAGATCTATTCTAATTGATTCGTATGAGCTATTCAAATTCATTCGTACGAATGTTTCCATTATAATTGATTCGTACGATCCATTCTAATTCATTCGTACGATCTATTATAATTAATTCGTATGAGCTATTTTAATTCATTTGTACGAGCCATTCTAATTCATTAGCACGATCTATTCTAATTCATTCATACGAGCTATTCTAATTCATTCGTATGAAGGTATCCATTCTAATTCATTCGTATGATATATTCTAATTCATTCGCACGAGCTATTCTAATTCATTCGCACGATCTAATCTAATTCATTCATACGAAGGTATCCATTCTAATTCATTCATACGATTCATTCTAATTCATTTGTACGATCCATTCTAATTCATTCGCACGATCCATTCTAATTCATTCGTACGATCCATTCTAATTCATTCGTACGATCCATTCTAATTCATTCGCACGATCCATTCTAATTCATTCGTATGATCTATTCTAATTCATTCGCATGATCCATTCTAATTCATTCATACGATCCATTCTAATTCATTCGCATAATCTATTCTAATTCATTCGTACGAGCTATTCTAATTCATTCGTACGAATGTTTCCATTCTAATACGTTCGCACAATCTATTCGAATTCATTCGTACGATCCATTCTAATTCATTCGCATGATCCATTCTAAGTCATTCGCACGATCTACTCTAATCCATTCGTACGATCTATTCTAATTCATTTGTACAAAGGTATCCATTCTAATTCATTCGCACGATCCATTCTAATTCAATGGATCGTACGAATGAATTAGAATGGATCGTACGAATGAATTAGAATGGATACATTCGTACCAATGAATTAGAATGGATCGTGCGAATGAATTAGAATGGATCGTGATGGATACATTCGTACCAATGAATTAGAATGGTGCGTGTGAATGAATTAGAATGGATCGTGTGAATGAATTAGAATGGATCGTATGAATGAATTAGAATGGATTGTGCGAATGAATTAGAATGGATCGTATGAATGAATTAGAATGGATCGTGCGATTGACTTAGAATGAATCGTGCGAATGAATTAGAATAGATCGTGCGAATGAATTAGAATGGATCGTATGAGTGAATTAGATAATGGATCGTGCTAATGAATTAGAATGGATCGTGCAAATGAATTAGAATGGATCGTATGAATGAATTAGAATAGATCATGCATATGAATTAGAATGGATCGTGCGAATAAATTAGAATGGATCGTGCGAATGAATTAGATTGGATCACACAAATGAATTAAAATTGTTTGTACGAATGAATTAGAATAGATCGTATGAATGAATTAGAATAGATCGTACAAATGAATTAGATTGGTATCACGGTTATAAAATGTTTTTGTACCACCGAGGAGAGAGAGAGGAGAGAGAGAGATACAGGGAGGGGGTGAGAGAGATGGAGAGAGCAGTGTTTTGAAAAGTGGACCGGACAGGTGGTTCAACCGGTTTGGACTGGAACCGGAACATGTTTTGGTTTAGTCATTGAATAAATCGGTTTGTTTGACTGGACTGGGCGATTGAACCGGTTTGGACTGGAACATGTTTCAGTTCAGTCTTTGAATGAACCGGTTTGTATGTTGACCCAGGAATCAAACCTTGCCATTGAAGAATTTAGTATATATCTATTTTAAAAAACATATTTTCATGTGATTCAAATGGTTGAACCACCGGTTTGAACAAATTTGGGCCAAACGGGATGCCTTCTCGGTTCACCTTTCAGTCCGATTTTGAAAAAACACACAGAGAGAGATCATGGGGGAGAGAAAGACCGAGAAAGAGAGAGAGACGGAAGAGAGAAAGAGAGAGAGAGACAGACGGAGAAAGAGAGAAAATCGAGAAGAGAGCGAGAGATTAGAGATCGAGAGAGAAAGAGAGACGGACGGAGAGAGGGAGAGAGAGAGATCGAAGAGAAAGAGAGAGAGACGGACAGAGAGAGAGAGAAAATTGGGAAGAGAGAGACAGAAAGAGAGAGCGAAAGGGATCGGAGAGAGAGAGACGGACGGTGAGAGAGAGAGAGAGAGAGACAGACGGGGAGAGAGAGAAAGAGAGATAGACAGATGGAGAGAGAGAGAGAGAGAGAGAGAAAGAGAGACGGACGGAGAAAGAGAGAGAAAATTAGGAAAATAAAGAGAAATCGGGAAGAGAGAGAAATACGGGGAGAGAGAGAGATCCAAGAAGAGAGAGAAAGAGTGATCGGGGAAATAAGAGAGGGAACGGTTGTGATCGCGAGAGAGTTTTGTCTAGTCAACATTTGGTTCCTTTTTATCTAGTCAGCATGAAACCGTCGTCCCTTATTATATAGATGTATTACATACCACTACATCTTTTGATATAGCCACCAAATATGTAGGTCACAACATAGTTTTGCAGACCTTCCTAACAAGTACAAGCCAACTAAAAACTCAATAAATCAAGAAAAAACCGCACATGATACTAATATTGATCCACCGCCATACTCTTGCCTCCCCTGCTTTAATTTTCATCAGTTTTTAGCCCTATCCTCTTACCATCTAACTGATCTAGCAAAAAATAAAAAATAAAAATAAAAATCTAGTTATAATGTATTAAATTTCTTTAAAGATAAACGTAAAGTCCTTTTTAAAGCGAAATTCGGATGTGCCTCCTCTTCCATCTTTTCTTCCTATTATTTATTTAACTTAATTAGTTTAATAAATTAAATATTTAAAAAATGATTTAAATAACTAAATAATTATTTAAATAATTAACTTATTTAAATTAGTAAATAATTATTTATATATTTAAATAAGTATTTAACAATTTTCAAAATTCTTTAATTTTTTATTTTTAAATAATTATTTCATTATTTTAATAATATTTACATTATTATTTAATAAAATAATTAGTTATTTGTTAAAATAATAACATAATAAAATAATTCTTGAATTAAATACATATTTAATTAGTTAATTAAATAATTTTCTTATTTACTGAAATAATTATTTAAAAAAAATAATTAAATAATTATTTTATTATTTCATTCAATAATTATTTATTCTAATAATTATTTATTTGATAATAAAATCATAATATTATTTAATTATTTAATTTTATTATTAATTTCATCTATTTTATAATTATTCAAAAATTCAATAATGAAATAATTTCTTTATTGATATTATTAAATAAATTTATTTATTTATTTATTATTTAATAATAAAATAACTAAAATAATTTGAATTAATTAAATATATTAATTTTCTAATTTTTCATTATATAAAAATTCAATAATAAATATTATTTTATTAATTAATGACATAATTATTAAAATAATTATTGAATTAAATAAATAAAAATTTTATTTAAATAATAACTAACTAATTTATTAATAATTTATTAAGATAATTTTATTTTTGAATAATCAAATATTAAAATTAATTAATCATTTTATTTTAGATTTTTAATTATAAAATAATTATTATATAATTATATAATAATTAATTATTTAATTAATAATTATTTATTAATTAAAATAATTAAATAAATGATGACTATACCTAAAAATATCATAGTAACATTACTGTAATAATTATAATAATATTACAACGATACAATTGACAAGTGAAGTTTCGGAATTTAGTTTCTTTCTTACTTCACGCCAATACCTATGGCCAATGGGTGCGCCCTTATCGATTTGGAAAAAATCGATGGTCTATCTCAAAACCCCCACTTATGCAAAGCATGCATAATCGATAAGAGCATACTCAAAGCAGGAGACAGGTCTAGCTTTCATATTATATTAGATACTCGCGCACCCCAAAACATATCAGAAGTGGTGGTCTACAACGAGTATATTAGGGGTTGTTTGGTATCATGCCTTGGGCACGATTCTGACCAGGATTCTATGCCCAAGGCAAAGAAATGTGTTTAATTGGATTTTTTTGTTGGACCCGTTCTGTGTACCTTAAGTTTTACGTGCCACATATCAAAGAATTATGGAACAATTTTTAATCGTTCCTCAGGTTGTGATAGCTGAACCCGAGCGATTATCCCATTTAACCATGCCGAACAAACTCTATTTGTGCCCGACGACGTACTTATCTTCAGAAAACCCCGATCGGCCCCTTTTATCCTGCGACTCCAAGCGACGCCCTCCTCCAGAAATCTTAATCGATTGACATTATCGAGCAACCGTGCGACTTCGAGTGACGCCTGCAACTTCGAGCGACTCCTCCTCAAGGTACTACTCTGAGCGGCCACTCCTCTCTCTATGGTGCGGATCATTCAAACCGCAAAATGATTTTTTTTTTTTTAGAGCATCTCTCTCTCTAGTGTGGATCATTCAAACAGCAATTTTTTTTTGAGAGCATCTCTCTCTCTGGTGCGGATCATTCAAACAACAATTTTTTTTCAGAGCATCTCACTCTTTCTTTCTCTATCTCTCTCTCTGTGTGTGTGTGTGTGTGTGTGTGTGTGTTTTGCAGATCATGCAAACATGAGTTTTTTTTTTTTTGAGAGCATCTCTCTCTCTCTCTTTCTTGTTGTTGGCGGGGATGGTGGGGATTGAAGAGTGTATTGAACCAATGGTGGTGTTGGCTAACGTTGTGAGGGTTTTGAGGGAGTTAGAACGTCGGAGGGATCTTGTGCCCGGATTCCGGCAAGCATAATGGAAACATAGGAGGAAAAAATTAATTAAGGTAGAGGTATGGGTTTTAGGTGCTGGTCTGGCCTCTGCTTTCCACAGTTGTCATTTGCATTTTGCTCAGGAGCCCGCAATGTCTGTTTTGTTGATTGTTTTGCCTATATACATTTAACACCATCTTGTAATATTCTACATAAAGAGCAAATTCTGTGTGTGTGTGTGAGTGTGTGTGTGTGTGTGTGTTTGTGAAGACCACATACTTCTCAAGCCTGCCCGGCCTACATATGCATTTGCATTACATTTGCAAAGTAAAAAAAAATCTTCTAGTTAGCTCAAGTGAAGAGGTAGAGTATAGGGTAATAACACTTATTGTGAAATTATATCCATCTTGCAAAAATATGGTTTCACACAAATACACCTATGAAAATGTTATATGTTAATCATGCATGGAATAAATCCAATATTAATGACACGACAAACACACTAAATTGGTTATTCAATGTGTGCGAGATATGGTGATGCAAATGTTAGAATTGGTGAGGTCAACAGCTCGTAAAAACCTATAGTTTAGCTATGTATGGTTGATAATATAGAATTGCATATTGGTACGTACCTCAGTACGTGTTCTGATTACAGAACAGAAAGCCATGGCTACATGGTAATCCACTTGAGTGGGAGACTCAAGGGACTGATCCCATGTAACCTAAATAAGTTCACAGCTCTGATTAGGGTTGGTCGCCCTATCAGGATAAGCTGTTAAGATGACAGAGCGTGGGTGTCTCCACCACGGTCATTACCAGGCACAGTGTCTGTGGTCGAACGGAACCAACACGGTGGACAAATTGATGAGCAGACATCGGTGCACTAAACCATGTTTCTGCTTAGGATAAAACGGTCCTAAACCCTGAGGAACCATGTCTGGTGGACTAACCAGTTGTGTCGTGCTTTGGTGCACCAATGTCTGAGGATCCGGATACAGTGATCCAAAACCACGGTGTACTGGGTTACCTGGCTGGCGTTGCATCAGCATGTCACTCCTGCAGGCTATCCACACCCCTAACGGGAGGTGCGTTCCTTGGTCTGACCTACGTCGTATTAAACCCTGGCCAGGTGGTCATCAGTTGGACTGGTGATGGATCCGGTTGCTCGGAAGAGTAATCGGAGGTACGATGTATGTGGTCAACCTGGAAGGAACCGAGTCATATGAGCACTCGAGTCTGACGGTATTCTCCACCGCTCGAGTTGCGTCATGGATCCAGATGGAGGGACAGCGAGTTTACCATACTAAGCGGAGAGCAGGGGTATAAGAGAGAACATAGTAAGTCCGGGGGAATTGGAGTGCAGCCTGCGTCGCACTCTGGGTGGCTACGCAGGTTAACTTGGACTCAGAGGATCGCTGGTACACTCGGGTAGTGTGTCGATCGAGTCTTAGTTGGAAGCCATGAACCCTGGTCCCTGAAGGTTCCACCTTATCGACATTATGTACGGTTCTTATACCATCTCATCGAAACACAGGACGCACTAAGAGAAAGCGAGAAGTTCAAGCCTACGCTCCGTGAGTGTTTTGCACTAGTGCACGGTAGATGCGTAGCTACGTGTATGCACTAAGGAGAAACCCTAGGTTAGTGCAGAGACGCGTGTAGTTATCCCTTGCCATAAGTGAACTTTGCTACATGGGTGCGATGTACCAGGACATGTTGCGAGTTGACTGGTTGACTTTACTAGGGGCACCCTCCGGTGACCTCAGTTAATAGTAAAGTAACTTGTCAAGATCACTTAAGGAAGAGTGGCTAAGTCTCGCACACTAGAAATGGTCAATTTGAGGCATAAGGGCGTTTTGGTAAAAACACGCACTACCAAGCCTCACTAGTGGCCGACCCTAGCTGTGGGAGACCCATGCAAGGCCGGCCCCTATATTGTGTGGGGATGAGAATCCCCAATGATAGGGCCGGCCATAGGGATAAACATAGGGGTTTTGAATTGGTCAAAACAAGCCCTAAAAAGTGGAAAAACTGATAAAGAGATGGAAAGATAAAATGGTGATAATAGAGAGATAATTGTGGGAGGTCATTATCCCCTTGGATCCTTATCCAAGGGGGTAGGCTGGACCTATATAAGGGACTATATGGGGTCAGCCATGTGTGATGAAAAACCAACCCCCCTTTCCTTCATCTCTCCCTATCTCTCTTCTCATCTCCTTCCTCGTCTCTCACCTTGCTTGCGCCATTAGATGGCGACTCGTCTTCCTCGTGTGGTGTTTCGTAGAAGGAGAAGGCTCGTCGTATAGAGGCACTCAGAGATCCATCAATGAGGTGCCGTGCATCGTGTGAGATCGGGTGAACTAGAAAGCATCTCCCATAACCTTTTGCTGTCCAGAATTTGTACAGAAAATCAGCTTTGTGTCTGTGATTTCAAGAGATACAGAAGTCCAAACGACGTGAAACTTGTTGTAAAAGTTACGTCTCAAAGTTGGCTACCTACAGTCCAAATTTCATCATAATCGGAGTTCGAAGCAGAAAGTTATGGCCGTCGCACCGAAGCTATATCGAGCAGATCCGAGTCCGTCTCCATCGACAAAGAAGAAATTTGTCGCGGTGAAAGAATCCGCACGCAGGTATGATCTCTAACATGTAGATCTAACATAGATAGAACATGCATATATGCTAGATTGTTCTTTCATATTAGATCGTTGTTAGGGATTCGCGTAGTTGCCATGCTAGATTTATACACGCATATGTAGGTCGTTTCGATGAAAATTTTGATATGTAACGCACACCACTCCCGGTCCTCGGACCTTCTCTTTGCTTTCGCTGCGGGCCTGTACCATGGATTTATTTCCAATAATTGGTATCAGAGCACGCTAGTAGTGTGTGTTTCATATTTTTTATGAAACTGTCATGTGCGCGCATGAATAGTATGTGCCGCCATCGGGGTTCTACGAGTAGATCATGCATAGTATATTTTGTGTGTTCTATAAATCATTCTTGCAGGGCGCCGCTTCTAAAATTAGTCTGGATATGTGATTGCTTGCTATCGGGGGTCGAACCCCATGTTAGCGATTTTGTCTGGATGTTTTTTCTTCTATGTGTGGATAGATTTTAGAGCCATAATCGGACAAGAGGTGAAGATTTACCACCCTTGATTCCCAGGCTTTTTGCTAGGTTTGTTTTTCCTTTTCGTTCTAGGAAATTATGTACGAGCGAGCACTTGCTCAAAGCGTACTAGAGCTTTTTCGGTTACAGATTGAAGAGGAGAACTTGCTGTGGAGATCTACCACTGAGAGGACGAGCGGAACCTTAGAGAACGATGGCGATCCGGCAAAGCGTACACGATGACAGCAAAGGGCAGAAAGCGTCAGGAGATCGTATATAGAGGCTTGCACCAGATCAAGGAGCCTTGCGAAAGAGACAGAGAGCCTGCGCTGTGCCAGTCAGGTTCAGGGGTCGGACCCTGAACTTGATTCAATTGGGTGCTTGTTTCTTTTAGTAGTTCTTTATATTTCTGTAAAGAACTCCGATGCGATAATTTAATTATCTGTATTAGAGGAATGCCCTTTCCCCTCGGGTCCTAGTAACCTTATTAGGATAGGATTCCACTAGTGACGCCTATTATTTAATTGACCCTTGATGATAGTAAGAATTCTTCATATTTGGTTATGCCACCATTAGGTCAACACCCGATTAGTCGGGTGTGCCTATTTGGCTAGCATCGAAACCTAGAATGAGTTAGAATTCTACTATGACATCATTCGTCAAATTTGTAAGCGAGGCGCCATGGTAGTGGAAGACCTTTCCTGTTAGTCTGACCTTAGGCTAGGCTCCAGGGCATTAGCGTGATAGCCAAGTTTGCGGAGCATCGATGTTCTTGGGATATGTAATGTGACCCTTGAGTGGAGAAATCCACTTGAGGCAGGTACTTTGATATTCCAAGATCGATTAATGCTTCACGAAAGGCTTAAATGCTAGTGGGAGAACGGTATGACTAGGGTCTAGTGTATAGGTTGTCGTGACCTTAGTGTACACTCATACTTGCATTAAATAACCCTCAACTATAATAAGGGATGCAAGAGAGGACTTTTAGAGATCCTCTGGCCTCCACAACCAACTGCTCTGTGTCTGGGTGGAAGGGCGTAGCTCGATACCCCCTAGGGTGAGGGTTATGTTTTTCCATGCTCGATAACTTAGCGGTCTCCTTCAGGATATGGCAGTTACGGGGCCAGGAGAGAAGAGCTTTTTATCCCACCCTAGTGGGGGCCGCATGAACTCCCGTGTCGTAACTACCTAGGCTTGTGGGTAAGCATCCGAAGTGGACGTGAGGCATCCGTTGCTTGCACAATGGGGACCACGTGGCACTGGCCAAAAGATAACCATGGTCCATCAAAGCCCTTAGTTGGTAGATTTGGACTGGGTCAAGGAAAGGCCCGTGTAAGCGGATTGACACTGCAAAATGCCCCCTAGGGCAGGTGTAGTCGATTCGGAGATCTTACATACATGGTTAATTAATCCATAGAGGTGTCTTCGCTGTGAGGGTAGCGTTGGCATTTGGATATAATTAGCTTATTTTTAAAATCTATAAAATAAGTTATTTTGCATTTGTTTTTATTCAACCATATAGTTCCCCTATCCGCTATCCCATAAGAGAACCAGTTATCGGGTCTCTAACTACGTAGAGCGGAAGCGTTATCTTTAGCTTATGCTTAGGGTAGTAAACGTACTTTGGCTTGCAATCTAAATATCCCTGTACTAGACCTAACGGGTCCAGATATCACTAGGGCACTAACTAGGGCATATGACGACTAGCGAGAGTCTAAGGAGATGTGCAAGTGCTATATTATAGCAGACTTACGGACAACTTTTTAGAAGCGAGTCAGAGATATGCCAGATCTTCTCTAATAAAGTTTTACTTGCATAAGATATTTGGAAGGTAGAGTCGGTAGACTCATCGCTTATCCACCAAGATACTTGTCGGTACCAAGATGTCAGTGGGTATGCTTGTTCGGAAACACATACTTGAGTTCCAGATCGAACTAGATTCCAAAGACATAGTACCAGATGACGAGGTGGTGGAAGACGTCTATCTTGCATCCTTGTCTGGAACCTTCGAAGGCGTTGTCAGAGACTTTAGCTTTAACAAGCTAGAGATGACAAACGTAGAACTTCTAAGAAGATTTCCAAGAAACAAAGGATGGGATCAAGATTAAAGGCAAAGCCTTTAGTGCTTAACCTAGGTCTTCTATAGAATGACCAAAGGGAGTAACTTATAAGAGATCAAAAAAAAACTAATCTAGTGCAGAAACTGGTGTGGACTCCTAGGTATGGTAACGCTAAGGACGGAAGTGTTTCCGCTTTGGCGTGTGTAGGGGGTATTTGAAGATTGAGTATGGCCTCAGGATGTTAGGAGTTGAGTCGCTATCTAGTAGCAGTTCTTATGCTTCTTGGAATGTAGACTTCGGGTCTACAGAGATTCAAGGAAAGCAGAAGGCTACTTTATAGTGAAGTAATCCTAGCATAGGTACTGATGCCGTAAGCCGCTGCGAAAGCTGTTAGATATGATTATCTTAGTTTTTCCGAAACACGGATTTTGATTTTTAGAGATGCAGTTCAGTTTCCTCTTTAGTAAATGAAGTTTTTAGTTTTAGACAGCACCGTAGGTGTGTATCTTAAACTAAATTGATAGCTTCATAGTTAGAGGAATAGATCAGAAAAATCTCTTTGAATTTAATCCTAATTCGGAAATAGATTTCATGACAGCTGCAGCGTCTAATTGAAATTCATCTAAATCCTTCGGAAAAGCTATCCCATTTGTGAACCCTCTGATTTAGATATTCTGTCTCAGATAAATTCAGAGGTAAAAGAAGGCCGAGTTTCTGTTCACAGATTCATCGGAGATCCTTCTAACCTATGAGTGTAATTTGGAAGGCAGAATGAGTAAAAGGGCCACTAAGGTATTGGAGTTAGTTAATTTTGACGTCTATGGTTCCAAGAACGTCTAGGCGATAGAAGACTCTTCGATTTAATCGAAGGAGTAAGTCACTATCGGACAAGTTCCATAGGATCCTGAGGGAGCATGGGATTATCTCCCAGTTAAATGCTCCAAGGATGACACGTCAGAATGAAGTCTCCGAGAGAAGGAATCGGACTTTGTTTGACATGGTCCGTAGTATGATGAATATCGCCAAGTGTACTACCCACCTTTTAGTGGGGTTATACCTTAAAACAGTAGCTTATATCTGTAACTATCTCTCATCTAGACCAATGCCTCAGACCTATAGAGAGCTATGGTCTAAGCGAAAGCTGACACTATAGTGTCTCAAGATATAGGGTTGTCTTGCACTTGTGCAAAAGGACAAGAGGGATGAGATAGAGATATAGTTTCAGGTATATCTGTTTGTAGGTTACCCTTAGGAGGCATAAGGTGGACTGTTTTATGATCTTGAGGTTAGGAAGGTAATCGTTTCTATGAATACCATCTACCTAGACCAGGATTATATTATAGACCATAAGTTTACCGGTAAGGTAGTTCTGGGTGAACTACTAGGTACTGGTACAGAGTGCGCATCTAAAAAACATAGTGAGAGTAGATGATACAAAAAACTAGTGTACCAGACACTGTAGAAACAATTCACTTTTGTACCACCACCACCTCGTCGTTGTGGGACCATCAGAGCTCCTGAAAGATACTATGGAGAAACTTCGATAGTTAATCCAGAGTTTCAGGAGGATGATCCCTAGAACTACGAAGAAGTAGTGGGAGCTTCCTTTGTACCACCACCACTTCGTCGTTATGGGACCATCAGAGCTCCTGAAAGATACTATGGAGAAACTTTGATAGTTAATCCAAAGTTTCAGGAGGATGATCCCTAGAGCTACGAAGAAGTAGTGGGAGCTTCCGACAACTCTGACTAACAAAAGACCATGCATGGAGGTAAATTAGCATCAATGTCCCTTGGTACAGTCTTGACTCTTATAGCACTATCACCCTTCGGGGTGTAGGAGGTGTATAAGAAGAGCACCCGGTTAAGACTTAAGTAGCTAGATTAGTTACCAAAGGAGAAGGGATTGGCTATGTCAAAACCATCTCACTGGTAGCTATGCCTAAGTCTATTTCGGATCCTCTTAAATCCATCGCAGCCCATTATAGTTGGGAGATCTGGTTGATGGATGTCAAGACAGTTATTCCCTAACGGGAATTTGGAAAGGACATATGGATGATATAGCACCAGGCTTTGTGTCAGTAGGTTAGGAAGATATGGAATGCAAGTTGCAACAGTCCATTTATGGACTGATGCAAGCATCCAGGATGGAATGTCTATTTTGATCAAGGGAATCCGCTCACACGGATTTAATCAGAATGAGGATAAACCAAATTGGTACAATAAAGGTGAAATAGCTACAAGGGTGTATTTAGTACTTTATGTTAATGATATTCTACTGATTGAAAATGATGTAAGAATATTATTTACGGTAAATGTTTGTAGTCATCACAATTCGATGTGAAAGACCCTAGTGAGGCGAGTTATGCTCTGGGAATCAAGGTAACTCGAGATAACCAGAGCAAGGTTATCTTGCTGTCACAGGCTACGCATGAAGATAAGATTCTAGCCAGATTCGTTTTACGAGGCTAGATATCTATTGCGCAGTAGGATTCATGGGTTGGTTTCAGTCAAACCCGGGTCCAAATCACTGGACTAAAGTGAAGGGTATACTCAGAAATGCTCATTAAGTAAGGATTGTGAGTTAGCTTGCACTTCACAGGTCCAGATATCGATTGGACACACATGATCTGACTTGGGTGTCAGATGTGTGTTCCAAAGAATCAATTTCAGGGATTGTTTTAATCTTGGGATTAGAAGCTGTAGTTGGTAGAGTGTGAAGCAAGAATGCATCACAGACTCTACCACAGTGGCTTAGCACGTTGTTGCGTGCGAGGTAGTATATCAGGTGGTAAGGCTTAAGAAGTTCTTAGAGAACTTGGGACGCATACCAAAGGCTCAGTTATCTATTGTTACAACAGGAGAGCGGTAAGCAAGGTCCAAGAAGACTAGGCACCACCGTGAGGGGAAACCCATCAAGTACAAACTCCACTTGATCTGATAGTTATAGGAGGAACTGCAAGTAGCGGTACTGAGGTGGAATCTACAGACAATGCTGCCAATTCCTTTAGGAAATTCATGCAAAGGCTTTTGGGTAGCATGTAGAAGCTACAGAGCTCAACACCGTTATTTCTCGTTAGACCTAGTGGGAGATTGTTAGAATTGGTGAGGTCAACAGCTCGTAAAAACCTATGGTTTAGCTATGTATGGTTGATAATATAGGATTGCATATTGGTACGTACCTCAGTACGTGTTCTGATTACATAACAGAAAGCCATGGCTACATGGTAATCCACTTGAGTGGGAGACTCAAGGGACTGGTCCCATGTAACCTAAATAAGTTCACAGCTCTGATTAGGGTTGGTCGCCCTATCAGGATAAGCTGTTGGGATGACAGAGCGTGGGTGTCTCTACCACGGTCATTACCAGGCACAGTGTCTGTGGCCGAACGGAACCAACACGGTGCACAAATCGATGAGCAGACATCGGTGCACTAAATCGTGTTTCTGCTTAGGGTAAAACGGTCCTAAACCCTGAGGAACCATGTCTGGTGGACTAACCAGTTGTGTGGTGCTTTGGCGCACCAATGTGTGAGGATCCGGATGCAGTGATCCAAAACCACGGTGTACTGGGTTACCCGGCTGGCGTTGCATCAGCATGTCACTCCTGCAGGCTATCCACACCCTTAACGAGAGGTGCGTTCCTTGGTTTGACCTACATCGTATTAAACCCTGGCCAGGTGGTCATCAGTTGGACTGGTGATGGATCCGATTGCACGGAAGAGTAATCAGAGGTACGATGTATATGGTCAATTTGGAAGGAACCAAGTCATATGAGCACTCGAGTCTGACGGTATTCTCCACCGCTCGAGTTGCGTCATGGCACCAGATGGAGGGACAGCGAGTTTACCATACTAAGCGGAGAGCAGGGGTATGAGGGAGAACATAGTAAGTCTGGGGGAATTGGAGTGCAGCCTGCATCGCACTCTGGGTGGCTACACAGGTTAACCTGGACTCAGAGGATCGATGGTACACTTGGGTAGTGTGTCCATCGAGTCTGAGTTGGAAGCCATGAACCCTGGTCCCTGAAGGTTCCACCTTATCGACATTATGTACGGTTCTTATACCATCTCATCGAAACACAGGACGCACTAAGAGAAAGCGAGAAGTTCAAGCCTACGCTCCGTGAGTGTTTTGCACTAGTGCACGGTAGATGCGTAGCTACGTGTATGCACTAAGGGGAAACCCTAGGTTAGTGCAGAGACGCGTGTAGTTATCCCTCGCCATAAGTGAACTTTGCTACATGAGTGCGATGTACCGGGACATGTTGCGAGTTGACTGGTTGACTTTACTAGGGGCACCCTCCGGTGACCTCAGTTAATAGTAAAGTAACTTGTCAAGATCACTTAAGGAAGAGTCGCTAAGTCTCGCACACTAGAAATGGTCAATTTGAGGCATAAGGGCATTTTGGTAAAAACACGCACTGCCAAGCCTCACTAGTGGCCGACCCTAGCTGTGGGAGACCCATGCAAGGTCGGCCCCTATATTGTGTGGGGATAAGAATCCCCAATGATAGGGCTGGCCATAGGGATAAACATAGGGGTTTTGAATTGGTCAAAACAAGCCCTTAAAAGTGGGAAAACGGATAAAGAGATGGAAAGATAAAAGGGTGATAATAGAGAGATAATTGTGGGAGGTCATTATCCCCTTGGATCCATATCCAAGGGGGTAGGCCGGCCTTATATAATGGACTATATGGGGCCGGCCATGTGTGATGAAAAACGACCCCCCCTTTCCTTCATCTCTCCCTATCTCTCTTCTCATCTCCTTCCTCGTCTCTCCCCTTGCTTGCGCCATTAGATGGCGACTCGTCTTCCTCGCGTGGTGTTTCATAGAAGGAGAAGGCTCGTCGTATGGAGGCACTCAGAGATCCATCGACGAGATGCCGTGCATCGTGTGAGATCGGGTGAACTAGAAGGCATCTCCCGCAACCTTTTGCTGTCCAGAATCTGTACAGAAAATCAGTGTTGTTTCTATGATTCCGAGAGATACAGAAGTCCAAACGACGTGAAACTTATTGCAAAAGCTGCGTCTCGAAGTTGGCTACGTACAGTCCAAATTTCATCCCAATCGGAGTTCGGACCAGAAGGTTATGGCCGTCGCACCGAAGCTATGTCGAGCAGATCCGAGTCCGTCTCCATCGACAAAGAAGAAATTTGTCGCGGTGAAAGAATCCGCACGCAGGTATAATCTCTAACATGTAGATCTAACATAGATAGAACATGCATACATGCTAGATTGTTCTTTCGCATTAGATCGTCGTTAGGGGTTCGCGTAGTTGCCATGCTAGATTCATACACGCATATGTAGGTCGTTTCGATGAAAATTTTGATATGTAACGCACACCGCTCCCGGTCCCCGGACCTTCTCTTTGCTTCCGTTGCGGGCCTGTACCATGGATTTATTTCCAATAGCAAAAATATATTATTACTTATGTCAAATATGGTTCCTAAAACTTTCAGTAAATATTATTTAGTTGTTGGATTGTAAAAATTATTTCTAAATTTTTCTATTGTATGTTATGTCTTACTGCATACGTACCCAATGCTATTTCTGTGTTTCTGTGCCAAAGAATCTGGATTCTGCAAAGTTGCTGTGCCACATACCAAACAAAGTTTCTACATAGGATTGTGCCATCACATTCTGCCGAAGGCACAAGCCTTAGGCAAGAAATAGAGAAATGGCATGTGCCTTATGTGGGTGCAAATTTTAGCAAGAAGTCTACAAACCACAGGACCCACCAGCCCTGCCTGGTGGGCCCACGAAGACTACCGCGGGACCCACCGGCCCTGCCTGGTGGGCCCACAGAGACTACCGCGGGACCCACCAGCCCTGCCTGGTGGGCCCACAGAGACAACCGCGGGACCCACCGGCCCTGCCTGATGGGCCCACAGAGGCTACCGCGGGACCCACCAGCCCTGCCTGGTGGGCCCACAGAGACAACCACGGGACCCACCAGCCCTGCCTGGTGGGCCCACGAAGACTACCTCAGGACCCACTGGCCCTACCTGGTGGGCCCACGAAAACTATCGCGGGACCCACCGGCCCTGCCTGGTGGGCCCACGAAGACTACCGCGGGACCCACCGGCCCTGCCTGGTGGGCCCATGAAGACTACCGTGGGACCCACCGGCCCTGCCTGGTGGGCCCACAGAGACTACCGCGGGACCCACCGGCCCTGCCTGGTGGGCCCACAGAGACTACCGCGGACCCACCAGCCCTGCCTGGTGGGCCCATAGAGACTACTGTGGGTGCAAATTTTGGTAGAGAGGTCTACGAACCGCGGGACCCACCGGCCCTACCTGGTGGGCCTACAAAGACTTCCGCGGGACCCACCGGCCCCACCTGGTGGGCCCACAGGGACCTCCACGGGACCCACCGGCCCTGCCTGGTGGGCCCACAGGGACTTCCAAGGGACCCACCGGCCCTACCTGGTAGGCCCACAGAGACTACCGCGGGACCCACCGGCCCTGCCTGGTGGGCCCACAGAGACTACCGTGGGACCCACCGGCCCGCCTGGTGGGCCCATAGAGACTACCACGGGACCCACTGGCCCTGCCTGGTGGGCCCACAGAGACTTCCACGGGACCCACCGGCCCCGCCTGTTGGGCCTACAGAGACTACCGCGGGACCCACCGGCCCTGCCCGGTGGGCCCACAGAGACTACCGCGGGACCCATCGGCCCTGCCCGGGGAATCCCCAGAGATCGGTTCGCATTGCGACAGGACCGACTAACTTGTAACGGTACAAAGCTACGTGTCTAAACGTATGTTCGACTGAAACGACACCTGGCCTAAATCGATCGATACAAAGGCGCTATGCTAAATACTCCGAGTTCTAACCTTCATCATTCAAACAAGTCCAATGAGATGGCTTTGGTATTCAAAGACAAAGTCCATAGTGTTTCACAGCCCTCGGTGCTCAACGAGCCCAGAGAGAACTTATGTACTCGCAGACAAAATCTGAGACATTCAAACAATTCGGCACTCAAAAAGTCCAAGTTTATTGCCCGGACAATGACAAAGTCCAAGACTTGAGTCTCGACATTCGACCGAAATCATTGATCATGGTCTCAGCACTATTCAGTAGCAAGACATTCGAATTCTATTCGGAACATCCAAACATCCAATTACTTTCCTAAGGCACACTCTACCTTGGTTAGTTTGCCAGTAGAGGATAACCAAGGAAGCAAGACATTCCAGCTACAATCGACTACATTCAAAGCTTAGCATATCGAATAAATCGTACTTGCACCAATTAGCAGGCAACAACTACTGTGAGAGGGCTTACGATCACGACGACGTTCAGTGCTACAAACGGTCGGTCGGTGGTCGATCTTCAGACTACCGACAACCTTTAGATAGTAACTGGTCGTCTTAACTGATCGGTCAAGACTCAATACAATTTGTAAGATTCAACCAGCGACATATCAAAACGTGTCTCGACACTGGTCATGTGCGACATCAACACCCATGACTTGCACTTTCCTACAATACACCTTGCCCAAATGCTCGACATATCAAAGAATCAGTACATTCAGTTACCTAAAGATTAGATTGCAATCAAGGAGAAGGATACTATTCAAATTGAAGAAATGTGCGAGTAGCATTGCTTCTTGAAATTTACGGATTGGAGAGCATTGAGTTTACCAAAGCATGGAGTGGCATCCATCCACATGGACCATATGTATCGCGCTCTCTAGTGAAGCCCAAGACAAACTGCAATCAGATAGAGTTGCCCACCAAACGGAAAAAGTACCACCGAGTGACCCACTAGCCCACTTTCAACCCCATTGTGAAGTCAGCGAGGTCTTCACGTGAGCTACCCACTTTCAACCCCATTATGCAGTTAGCGAGGCCTTCACGTGAGATACCATCTTACACAAATTCACGTGTGTTGTCAGTTAAGTTAATATTCCCTGCGTGATTCGAACAGCGAACACCATTATCAACGGCTATAATTTGCACTCATTGATGTGGCATCCGATCACAAGGGTATCTCGGGCGACTTAACCTGCGGGCTCTTCGTCATCTCTCCGGATCGTAGCACATCGTTGCCCCCGATCGGCCGGTGAAGCTCCTTCGACCTTATCGGCGACCGATCGATAGAGGACCCCCTGCGATCTACTTCGACGGCCACCTCTACGCCACCCTCGGCTTCGATCGGCAGCGAGCACCAGATCGGGGACAACTGCAGCATCTCCCACCTTCACCGACAACGGCAACTCCGTCGCAGATCAGCTGCCGGCGATCGATCGGGCAAAACCAACCGGTCGAGGTTTCAGTGATCGGTCACCAGGAGGGGTTTTTCTCCCAATTTAGTACAAAATCACCCGATCGATGCTTCCGATCGGTCGAATTTGCCCGATCGGTCAAATTCGCCCGATCGGCTGCCAGTCTCGCCCCTCCGACAATAACCTTTCGTCCTCCACCCGATCGGCCAAAAACCCACTGGATCTGGAGCCAGACACCTATTTCCAACCGATCGCTCAAAATTCGATCGGTCGAATTTGTCCGATCGGATAAATTCGCCTGATCGGACAAATTTGCCCGATCGGCATGACCAAGCAACACCCACTCGATCGGGGCCAGTAGTAGTGTCTCCTTCCCTCCGAGCCGTTGCAGGTGGCTGATCAGGCAGCGGCCCCCTCTAGGCTTACCTCGGTTTCGATCGGCAACGCCTACCCGATTGGACACAACCGTAACGCCGCCTATGTCTTCACGGACAATTTGGCCGATCGGCTTCTCCGGCAACAGCCCTTCGCCCTCGACATGAACGGCACCCGAGCGGCGAGCAGCATATCGGAGATCGGCAACTCGACAAACTACTTCTCTGATCATTCAACCGATCAATCAACCTTCTTCTCTCAATGGGTCATCTGTAGCTGCAATCAATCCACCTCCCTCCCTCAACCTGATCTCTACATGATCACACATACCATGCTATCCTCCACTTCTCCCTTCGGTGCAATAACAGACGCGAAGGTGTTCAGACTCCCCTTCCATCAGCTGCCTGCATCCGATCGGTTACCAGCACTTGATCACCCTATTAAACAGACCAATCGACTGGCTGGACTCATTCACAGTTTTTGCTATCAAGACCAGTGGCTACTCAACTCTTAGCATCCGATCGGTCAAACTTGACCGATCGGTCGACCGTGCCAGATCGATAAAAACTCCACCCGATCGATAGGTAGACGATCGGGTGAATTTCCAAATGATCAGACAAAATACATCGTCTTTTACCCGATCAACCTAAGCGGTTGAATTTGACCGATCGGTCTAATTTGACCGATCGGACAAATTTAACCGATCGGTCAAACTTGATCGATCGATCAAAATTAACTGATCGGTCAGATTTGACCGATCAGACGAATTTGACTTATCGATTGCAGATCGATCTATCAACAGATTTTTCTTCTTTGCAGTCTATCAGTGGATCTTTCTTCTTTGTCGATCGGCCAAGTTCGACCGATCGGTCAAATTTCTACTAGATCGGGCAAAAACTTAGTTTTTTGCCCGATCACTTCGACCTCGATCGGTTGAATTTAACCGATCGGTCAACTTTGACCGATCGGCCAAGTTCAACCGATCGGTCGAATTTGTACTGGATCGGGCAAAAAACTTTTTTGCCCGATCACTTCCACATCGACCAGTTGAATTTAACCGATCGGTTAAGTTTGACCGATCGGCCAAGTTCAACCAAACGGTCGAATTTCTACTGGATCGGGCAAAAACTTAGTTTTTTGCCCGATCACTTCGAACTCGACCGGTTGAACTTAACCGATCGATCAAACTTGACCAATCGGTCAAACTTGACCGATCGGTCAAGTTCGACCGATCGGTCAAATTTCTACTGGATCGGGCAAAAAACTTAGTTTTTTGCCCGATCACTTTGACCTCGACCGGTTGAACTTAACCGATCGGTCAAGTTCGACCGATCGGTCAAATTTCTACTGGGTTTTTTGCCCGATAACTTCGACCTCGACCGGTTGAACTTAATCGATCGGTCAAACTTGACCGATCGGCCAAGTTCGACCGATCGATCAAATTTCTACTGGATCGGGCAAAAACTTAGTTTTTTGCCCGATCACTTCGACCTCGATCGGTCAAGTTCGACCGATCGGTAAAATTTCTACTGGATCGGTCAAAAAATTGTGTTTTTTGATCGATCACCTCGACTGCCACCGGTTGGATTTAAACGATCGGTCAACTTTGACCGATCGGTCAAAGATGACCGATCGGTCAACTTTAATCGATCAGTCAGAAATTGACCAATCAGCCCTTTGGAACCGATGCTCAACGAACTTCTTTTGCACTCGTGAAAGGGGGTGGATGTTTTGCACCAAGAATCCAAGCCAGCCAGGACGATCTCTAGCTAACTTGGAGGGGGTAACTGTGGGTGCAAATTTTGGCAAGAAGTCTACAAACCACGGGACCCACCAGCCCTGCCTGGTGAGCTCACGAAGACTACCGTGGGACCCACTGGCCCTGCCTGGTGGGCCCACAGAGACTACCACGGGACCCACCAGTCCTGCCTGGTGGGCCCACAGAGACAACCGCGGGACCCACCGGCCCTGCCTGGTGGGCCCACAGAGGCTACCGCGGGACCCACCAGCCCTGCCTGGTGGGCCCATAGAGGCTACCGCGGGACCCACCAGCCCTGCCTGGTGGGCTCACGAAGACTACCTCAGGACCCACTGGCCCAGCCTGGTGGGCCCACGAAGACTACCGTGGGACCCACCGGCCCTGCCTGGTGGGCCCACGAAGACTACCGTGGGACCCACCGGCCCTGCTTGGTGGGCCCACGAAGACTACCGCAGGACCCACCGGCCCAGCCTGGTGAGCCCACGAAGACTACCGCCACCGGCCCTGCCTGGTGGGCCCACGAAGACTATCGTGGGACCCATCGGCCCTGCTTGGTGGGCCCACAGAGACTACCGCAGAACCCACCGACCCTGCCAGGTGGGCCCACAGAGACTACCGCGGGACCCACCGGCCCTGCCTAGTGGGCCCACAGAGACTACTGTGGGTATAAATTTTGGTAGAGAGGTCTACGAACCGCAGGACCCACCGGCCCTGCCTGGTGGGCCTACAGAGACTTCCACGGGACCCACCGGCCCTGCCTGGTGGGCCCACAGGGATTTCCAAGGGACCCACCTACCCTGCTTGGTAGGCCTACAGAGATTACCGCGGGACCCACCGGCCCTGCCTGGTGGGCCCACAGAGACTACCGCGGGACCCACCGGCCCCGCCTAGTGGGCCCACAGAGACTACCACAGGACCCACCGGCCCTGCCTGGTGGGCCCACAGAGACTTCCATGGGACCCACCAGCCCCACCTGGTGGGCCCATAGAGACTACTGCGGGACCCACCGGCCCTGCCCGGTGGGCCCATAAAGACTACCGCGGGACTCACCGGCCCTGCCCGGGGAATCCCCAGAGACGACGATGGGACCCACCAGCATAGCCTATGGAATCCTCCAGAAGCGGCAGAAGAAACCGCCATTTACCCCATATTCCATTCTAGGAAATCCTATAAATAGCAGAGCTTTCAGAAGTAAAAGGATCCAGATCCAGTTCTAAAAACCAGAGCTCTGGAATTTCAGCTTTCCATCTTCTGAATCCCTTCGATCTTCTTCTTGTCTCTGAAGAGGTCGAAGATACTTCAGTAACACTCGACCTATCGAGGTTACTTCGATCCAAGTAATTGTGAATTCGGGTTGCTCCCTATAGTACAGAGACGTAGGCTTCGGCTGAACTCCGAGATCGCCTCTCGTGTGTTAACTCTCTCTGATTGCCTCTCTCTGTCTGTTTGCTTACTGAAAGAGCTAACTCAAAGTCACTAAGGCACCAGCCTTCAAACATACCTTCCAATCAACAGATCGAACAACGATCTACCCTTCAACATCAATTGACTGGTGAGGCAAAGTCTTCGGATCGGCATGAAGATTTTCCCCCACACCTTATGCCAAACAGCCTCTTAAGCAGTCAATTAGTGCCCCCCTTACCGAGGTGAGACTAAACAAGTGGAACATCTTATCAACAGAAAGAAATTATTCTCGACACCTACTATTATAAGAGACCAAGGTTTTGGTGAATACTCTTTATATTGATCATGTATTGCATACCACTACATCTCCTTATATAGCCACCAAACATGTAGTGTCACATTATAGTTTTGGAGGCCTTCCAAACAAGTACAAGCCAATAAAGAACTTGATAAATAAACAAGAAACCACACCTGATACCGACATTGATCCACCACCTTAATCTTGCCTCCCCCACCATGACCTCCGTCCTCTCACTGCCTGGTCGGTCTACCATAATACAAAAAAAAAAACAAAAATCTAGTTCTAATATTTTTTTTTTTTTAAGAAAAATATAAAGTTCTTAATAAAGCAAAATTTAGGTTTTCTTCTTCTTCCATTTTTGCTTCCTATTATCTGTTAACTTAATTAGTTTAATAAATTAAATTATTATTTTAATAATTAAATAATTTTTCAAATAATTAAATAATTATTTATTTAATTAAATAATAATACTATTTGAATTAATTATGTTAATAATTAAAATTTTTAATAATTCTTTAAATATATAAATAAATTTTAAAATAATTCTTTAATTATTTAAATAATTCTTTAATTTTTTGCTTACATAATTAATTATTTTATTATCTTAATAATTATATACATAATTATTTAATTAAATGATTATGTTAGATACTTTCACACCCTAAAACACAGATCAAAAGAGGTTGTCCACAGTGAGTATATTAAGTGGCCAATAGGTACCCCCTTATCAATGTGAGACTAAACCGGTGGACTATCTGATCAAAAGACAGAAATTATTCTCAACACCTACTATTATAAAAGACCAAGGTTTTGGTGAATACTCTTTGTATTGATTATGTATTACATACCACTATATCTCCTTATATATCTACCAAACATATAGTGCCACAACAAAATTTTGGAGACCTTCCTAACAAGTACAAGCCAATCAAGAACTCGATAAATAAAGAAGAAACCACACATGATATCGACATTGATCCACCACATTGATCTTGCCTCTTTCGTTTTAATCTACATCCTCTCATCGCCTAGCCGGTCAAGCAAAAAACATAACAATTACTAACTAAATATTTTATTAAATAATAATAATTCAATAATTAGCTAAATATTTTATTAAATAATTACTTATTAAAATATTTATTTAAACATTTTTATAAATAATCAACAAATAATTTTATTATTTTATTAAATATTATTATTTTAAATAATTATTTATTTAATAATTAAATTATTTATTAATTCAATTTAATAATTAATTTTTAAAATTTATTATATATATAATTATTACAATATTTATATAATAAAATTATTTCATTATGTAATTATATAAATTAATTATTTCTGCATAAAATAATAATTCAATAATTAAGTTTTAATTATTTAATAAAATAATTCATTTATTTTTTATTTATTTATTTATTTTCATAATAATAGAATAAATATAAGAATATAATTATTTAATTATTTCATAATAAAATAATTAAATAATATAATAGTTATTTTTATAATAAAATAAATAATATATTATTTAATTAAATGAAATACTTATATAGATCAATAATTTAATTATTTAATAATAAAATAAAAATTAAATAATAAAATAATTCAATAAATTAATTATTTATTTAATAAATTAATTATTAAAATATAAATACTAATAAAATTACTAAATTAATTAATTATTTAAATAAATAAATAAATTCTTATTTCAAAGATTAAGTATTTTAATTATTTAATTATATAATTAATTAATAATAAAATAAAATAAATAAATGGTCACTATAAATAAAAAATCATAGTAATGTTACTATGATAATTATAATAACGTTACGATGATACTATTGGGAAATGAAGTTTCAAAATTTATATTCCTTCTTACTTCACACGTATACCCTAGTCAATGGGTGTTTCCTTATCGATTTGGACTAAATCAGTAGACTATCTCAACATCCCCCTAATACAGAGATTGCACAATTGATAAGGGCACACTAGGAGCAGGAGACAAATCTAGCTCCGATATTATGTTAGATACCCTCACATTCCAAAACACGGATCATAAGACGTGGTCCACAACGATAATTATATTAAATAGCCAATGGGCGCCCTATGAGACTAAACAGGTGGACTATATGATTATAGATATAAATTATTCTTGACACCTACTATTATGAAAGACCAATATTCTGGTGCATACTCCTTGTATTGATCATATATTACACACCACTATATCTCCCTATATAGCCACTAAATATATAGTATCACAGTATAGATTTGGAGGCGTTCCAATAAGTACAAACCAACCAAGAACTCGATAAATCAAGAAGAAATCATATATGATACCAATATTGATTTACCACATCGATCTAGTAAAAAACAAAAAAATTTAAAATCTAGTTGTAATGTTTTAAATTTTTTTTAAGAAAAACATAAAGTTCTTTTGAAAACAAAATTCATGTGTGCCTCCTTTTCTATTTTTTCCTCCTATTATTTAATTAACTTAATTATTTTAATAAATTAAATACTTTAAGAATTATTTAAATAATTGAAAAATAAAAATAATTTAAATATTAAATTATTTAAATAATAATATTATTTAAATAAATAAATAAGTACTTATATATTTAAAAATTTATTTTAATATTTTAATATTTTAATATTTATTTTATTATTTATTTATTTAAATAATGTTTTATTTAACTAATTATTTAATTATTGTCATATTTTAATAAAAAAATCAAAAAAATAACTATTTAATAAAATAGTTATTTAATTCTTTACTTAAATATTTTTTTATTTCAAAAATTATTTAATCAAAAAAAAATTTATTTAATTAATCCATTATTTCTTAAAATAATTATTTATTTTATATCAAAAAAAATTAAATAATAAAAAGATATATTTATTGAAGTCAATTATTAATTTTATTTATTACATAATAATTGAAGAAATTTAAAAAATAAAATATTTGATTATTTGATACTATAATTGATAATTATATTATTTAATTATTTCATAATAAAATCATAATCAAATAATTATATTATTTTATTAATTATTTAATTTCATAATCAAGTAATAAAATAACTATTTCATGAATTAATTATATAATTTTTTTATTTTTTTATTTATAAAATAATAATTTTATTATTGAAATATTGAATTATTTGAAGAATTACTGAAATAAAGATTTCATAATGCAATAATAAAATAATTATTTCATTAATGAATTATATCATTAACAATTATTATATTAATTTTTTAAAAATTTATTTTATAAAATAATGAAATTATATAATAATTTTATAATAAAATAATCAATAAATAATAAATTCAATAAATTAATAAATTATTTAAATAAGTAAGTCATTAAATATTTATTTATTTATTTATTTATTTTATTAATTAATTATAAAGTTAAATAATTTAATTAATTAACTATATGATTTAATGATAAAATAATTAATTATTTAAATAATTAATTTAAGATTTAATTAATTATTATTATTATTTAATAATTAAATAAACAATCACTATAACTAAAAAATTACAGATCATATTAAATGGTCCATAGTGAGTATATTAAATGGCTAATGGGTTCCCCCTTCTGATGTGAGAAGAAATTGATGGACTATCTGATCAACAGATTGAAATTATTCTCAAAAGCTACTTTTATAAGAGAATAAGGTTTTGGTGAATACTTTTTGTATTGATCATGTATTACAAACCATTACATCTTCTTATATAGCAATCGAATATGTAGTGTCATAGCATAATTTTGAGGGCCTTTCTAACAAGTACAAGTTAACTAAGAACTCGATAAATAAATAAAAAATCGCTCATAATTTAATTTTTAAATAATAATTAAAATAAATAAATAAATAAATAAAAAATTATTTGATGAATAAATTACGTAATTAATTTTTAAATTATATTATTATTTACATAATTATTTCATAATTTAATAATAAAATATTAAAATAATTATGTAATTATTGAAATATTAAAATAAAAAAATAATTATTTAATAAAATACCTATTTAATTCATTACTTTAAAAAAAATTATTTAATTAATCCATTATTTTTTAAAATAATTATTTATTTTATAACGAAAAAATTAAATAATAAAATTATTTAATTATTTAAGTCAATTATTAATTTCATTCATTATATAATTATTAAATAAATTCAAATTTTAAAATATATAATTATTTAATTCTATAATTATATTATTTAATTAATTATTTAATTCAATAATAAAGTAATAAAATAATTATTTAATTTTGTACAGGGATTCATGGGAGTTCGTCTCTAGGACGCAACGAATTCATCCTTACATCGTGCATGACTACTAAGGATACACCAATGCATCGACTGTCAAGACCTTCAATTTATGCTTTTGATTTCTTGTTCTTTTAAAGGATAAATTTTTATGAGTAATGCTACTAGTTGTAACACCTGTGGTGTTAGATTTGAGAATAATAGAAATCCTCAATGGCTAGTTTCGTCTTTTTACAGCCAGACTTTTCCTTTGGGCTTTTTCCCAAAAAATGGAACGTAAACCTATGGGATGTTTTACGTTCACATTTTCCGTAACTTCGAGCATGTCACGATGGTGCGTTCCGTGCAACGATCATGTGTATGCGCAGCCAGTTTCGGCAGCCCGGCAGGTAAACCCTAGAAAAGCGATAATTGCTCGATAGTTGTAGCTGTTTTGTTTTCCACGAGAGATTGGGTGATCGGATCGTAACGAAACAAGATATTTTACATGGGGCTTTGAGAGAGCCTTCCAATGAGCCTAAGTTTGGGTCGATCCGACACCCGGGTGATTAGTTATTGCTATTTTGAGTTTTGGAGTCTTTCCTTCTTTTCGAGAGATCCAGAGGTCAGAAAATTATGTATTAAGCGCTAACGCGTTCGCGTTGACGAGACCTTTCCAACGAATCCTCTCGGGCCCTATTCCGACTTCCGGTTTGATAGTTACAAGTGATTATTCTTTTCAGCCCGGTTGATGGACGAATCGCACCCAGATTCCAACCAAGCCCGGTTCAGGGCTCGGGACCGAGCCCGACTAGCCCTAGAACCTACCTCCCGGTCTCCTAGCATAATTTTAAGCTCTCTTGACCTCCCTCCCCAGTTATTTAAATTCAAAATTCGGATGAGAATAATCGGGTAAGATTTTGGGTTGATAAACCCATATCTTTTAGTCCTTATCCCTTCCCCTTAACCGACCCTATCCGCCCAGCCCATCTCACCATATCCACAACAGCCTCCCCCCTCTATAAATAGAGAGAGAACGGGATAGAGAGAGATAGAGAGAGAGAGAGAGAGAGAGAGAGAGGACGTGAGAGAACGTGAGAGTAGAAGAGAGAGAACGGGAGAAATAGAGAGAGAGAACGAGAGGAAGATAGAGAGAACGGGAGAAGTAGAGAGAGAACGCGAGAGTCGGAGACGGAGAAGGAGGAGAGATCGAGGGAGATGGAGCAGCCGACCCGCCCTCGCCGGAGCCCCGGCGAGCACGCCGAGACCCGCAGGTCAGCCCCCTCTCACCCTCCCATCCTCCTCCGCGACCCAACCCCGCGACCCCCCCTTCCTCCTCCCTTGCCGCGGCCCGCACGAGCAGTGACCGCCGCCGCACCGAGCCTCTCCCGGCGATCGCCGGCGCACCACCACCGACCTCCAAACCCATGCGAGCCCCCGCTCCGTCCGAGCCCTTGGGAGTCCGACGGCCGCTCCGGCCGCCTCCCACCGCGCCTCCTCCATGGGGGTGGTGCGGGAGAGGCCGGCCGAGCGCTCGCCGGCGCTCCAAGCCGCCCCTCCCGCCGACCGCCGATGCGCAGGAACCCCCCCCCCCCGTGCTGGTTTCGGTCTCGTGGAGAAGAAGGATATGGGGGGGGTAGTTTTGTATTTTCCCATGTTTTAATTAACTGCAGACCCGACCCGACTGCACTGCAACCCGACCCGACTGCACAGCAACCCAACCCGACTACACAGCAGACCCACAGACCCGGCCCAACAGTGAACCGACCTGGTTCACCTGAACCAGACCCGTAAACCGTCTAGAATTGGTTCGAATGCCATTTCTCCGTCCGAACTCGGAATTGGACGAAACCAGCGCCATTTCAACCAGCTCGGAAATTCCTACCTGTTGGCCATAGTCTAGAATAATAATTATACTATTTAATACCCTGTTTTATCCTTTGACCCGATATTATCATGGTACCATGGTTTGACCGCCGTTTCATCGTCCGAACTCAGATTCGGACGAAACCAGCGGCATCGTGCTCAGAACATGGAGTCCTACCTTTTAAACCCAGAATATAACCCTAGAACCCCTTCTACCCTAGTGAACCAGCCATGCGATCGATTTTATCGGTTCTACATGGTTTGACCCAAAACCATTCGACCGAAGTCGGATTCCAGCGAAACCGGAACCATCGAGCAGGGTTCTTCGAGCCCGATTCAATGAGTAGGTTTAGCTTCTAATTACTTGATTGACCTAGTATTGTTTAGGTTCGAGTTCTTTAGTCGCACGGATTTACGTGCTGTTGACTCAATGTTGGTCCCCTATCGAGGGTGCCCGACTATCCTTGGCATAGAACCCTCGTCGTTGACTTTTATGTTTTAATCGATAGCATTGTGATATAGAGCTGTGCATGTTATCAGACTGTGATCGTGGTGATCCAACGGAGGCGGATCAGAGGCAACTAGCCGGAGTCGTGTGCGATCGACAACCAGGTGACATCTACTACCCTTGCGTGGTCTTTAATAGTGGGAAATGAGAATGACTAAGGGTAGGTGTCCATGACACTGTATGCGGGCCCCACCGGGAATCGTCGCATGTGGTCAAGTGGACCCCGCCTTGCATGCGGAGTCGCGAGTCCGGCGACGCATGCTTAAAATATTAATAATAATAATGATAATGATTGCTTTTGATTGTATGGACACCGTAATTAGGATTCCATTAAATTAATCATTAAATTGAATAACTAATAATTATCGGGACCCACCCTCCTGAGAGGAGTATGGCAACCCTAGCACACGGGTCACTGGGATGAGTGTTTTACTTTATTGATTTATTATGTTGCATGGGTTGCGAGAGCAGTACGAGACCAGGGGTAAATTGTTGGAAATGGTTAAACATTAATAGACTTTTTATTGCTTCATTGTATATGTTGAAAGATGTTATATGTGAATCTACCTGGTTAAAGGGTAGGGACCCCGTGCGCGTAAGGGCCGTGAACCACCCTGCACGTACAGCTGAAGTTAAGTAGGTTAGGGGTCACGGGCAAGGGTCGTGGTAAAGCCAATAGGAGGTGCCCTCGAGTAGGGTTTGGCCTAGCAATCCCGTCCCGGGGAGTTGAAGTCCCCATAGTAAAGCAAGTTGGGCGGTAGAGCTCCACCGTGAAAGACGGGAAACCCCTTATGATCATCTGGGTGACTAGTGCATGGTGTTGGTGGATGCACGGCGAGAGAGTTGGCCCTCTACATCGAAATAAAAGGCCCTATAGTAATGCCCGACCGGGGGCAGGATGAACAAAATATCCGGGGTTCACATTTTGATAGTGTGTGTTTTATCTGTATATGAAATTAGAATTGAGTGACTGTTTACGTGATGACTTCGTGACTTTATCTGAGCATCTTATTTAATTTGTTCTTTAATGCTGTAGAACATTGAATGGACTTTATGTTAGATAACCTAGTGACAGTAGGAATTGCATGCGAATATAGATTACTGATAGGTTTAGGTATCTTTCTGCAAACTTGGATTCTACTAGAATTGATAGATCTTATCTTATTAAGATTAGTTGTCTCATATTATTAAAGACTATTAGGATGTCACTAGCCATTAATTTGGCTAATCTCCCAATTTCCTATTGGGGGCTACTCTTTCCCACGAGTAGGCTCAGTTGCAGGTTCGGAGGCTCAGGAGTAGCAGTAGGAGTCCAGAGGCGGAGTTGGAGTTGCAGCTTTACCTTTCTGTTTAGTATGTCCGTCTTGTAGTCTTTTCTCTTCAGACATAGTAATTGTATTGGAATAAGAGTTTTATTAGTTAGTTAGTATTCTATGGTTGTAGTTGCAATGGTTCCAGCTGAATTCTTTTGGGTAGGCCTCTCCTCAAGGCCCCAAGCCTAGGTTAGATCATGATGAAAATATAAGTATATATAAATAACTAAATTGATTAACCCTGTAGATAGGAACTCTAGACTGGTGTACTTGAGTGTTAGGGCGTGGATGAAACCACTTGGCTAGCCATAGGAGGCTTGAGCCTCGTGCTCCCTCAGATAGACTCCTGTCAGTATGTAGTGGCATCGACAGGTCACACATGCATACTGAGAGGATATGACTTTTGAAGGTCGAGCCGGACTAGATAATGTTTTCCCTCTATTGACATTTCTCTTTCTTTGCTTTTTAAAAAAAAAAAAAATGTTTTTTTTTGAAAAATCAAATTTAAAAGATTCCCCTTTGGTTTTCTCCCTCTTTCTTGTTTTTCATGTTAGAGAGCGTAGAAGAAGCCCTGTGAGAACCCAAATTGGTATAGTTAAGTAACCAGTCCCAAAACCCTCTTCCTTTTCCCACCTCACACCCCAGGGATCGGTCTTCAGATTTCTGGGGCGTGACAGCTGGTATCAGAGCTTAGGGATATGTTCCTAGGGGTTTTGTTAGGATGTGGTTCGTGTCTTGCGATTCTTTCTTCGGAAAGTTTAGACTCTAGTGGTGTTAGAATGTTTTCTAGAGATTGTATAGATAGTGAGTCGATAGAATTATCGTAATAGCTAGTGGCGGTATAGCGATTATTTCTAAGGATAAGGACCCAGGGTTAATCATACTTGGAGAAATGGTTTTGTTTGAGGGATTGATCTGTAACTAAGAACTGTCTATGATTGAGTTTTTGATTGATCGAGAATCGTGAATCAATCTATATGTCGTATGAGTATGATTGTATTAGAACTCTGATGTGCTATAATGTTTAGGTTTAGAGTTAGTCGTTATAACTCGGGTGATAGTTCTTAAGAAGGAGCCACGTGGAACATCTTAACCAAGGGTGGTGTTTCTTGATCTCTAGGCAGAAGTATAGTGTTTGAGTCTATATCAGAGTATAGGTTGGGAGTATTCTAATATGGACTCTCTTGAGCTTTCTAGTGGTAAGGAGCTGACCAAGGACTAGATATTCAACTGTAGTTAGTAATTTGGTTGATTGGTTTTGGAATGGATGTATTTGAATAAATCTAGAAGGATGTATATTCTTGATGGTTTATCTGACATGGTTGTGAGGTTACTCTTTTTGTTGGTTTTGTTATTCGTTGACCCTAAGCGCTAGAAACCTAGTCGGTGTTTTATGATTCTTTGATCTTTGTTGACCCTTAGTATTAGAGACCTAGTCGGTGTTTAGGATCCCTTGATCTTCGTTGACACTTAGTACTAGAGACTTAGTTGGTGTTTTAGGATTCCTTGATTCTTGTTGACCATTGGTACTAGAGACCTAGTTGGTGTTTTTAGGATTGTCCATTATCTCGATATAGATGTAATAATTATATTAGTTTTCTTGTTAGATCTCTCTGGTGTATCGTGGGTTATAATTAGTTTGGTGTAGAGCTTGTGTGCTTTTTAATAGATCCTATGAGTAATGATGATAACCCTTAGGGGCAGTAGTTTCAAGGAGTACACCAGGAGATAGAAATCTCAGGCGGTAGTTTGAATTTCCCTTGGTTAGTAGATTACGGGATACCTTGATAGTGACTCTTGCAAAAGAGTACGCACTGTTCCTATGGAACTTTGGCGGTGGTGATGATTGTCCGGTAGAGGACATACTGTGGCTTCGCACTGACTCTTCGGAGGCTTTGGCAGCTAGTTACGCAGTTCCTGTTGGAACTTGCGGCAGAGCGTGCACTGTTTCTTCGAAAACTTTGGCAGCTGGCAGAGCTTGCACTGTTCCCAATCAGAACTTTGGCAGCTAGTTACGCAGTTCCTGTTGGAACTTGCGGCAGAGCGTGCACTGTTTCTTCGGAAACTTTGGCAGCTGGCAGAGCTTGCACTGTTCCCAATCAGAACTTTGGCAGCTAGTTACGCAGTTCCTGTTGGAACTTGCGGCAGAGCGTGCACTGTTTCTTCGGAAACTTTGGCAGCTGGCAGAGCTTGCACTGTTCCCAATCGGAACTTTGGCAGCTAGTTACGCAGTTCCTGTTGGAACTTGCGGCAGGGCGTGCACTGTTTCTTCGGAAACTTTGGCAGCTGGCAGAGCTTGCACTGTTCCTAATCGGAACTTTGGCAGCTAGTTACGCAGTTCCTGTTGGAACTCACGACAGAGCGTGCACTAGCCATAGGGCAGTGACGTTGAGATAAAATTTAGATAATTGAGTACTAGAGTGTTGTTAGTGACCATGCTAAGGGACTTGCTTACGTTTTTAGAAAATTGGGAATGCATTATCAGTTGGAATCTTAAGAATAATCATTATTTAGGGGATTCACTTAGCTTTGTTTCTAATTGTTTTGGTTTTGGACCGATCAACCAATCTTGTAGAAAGATACTGTCAGTATAAGGTGTAGTCGTGTCGGTATCCTAGTTTTCGGCTCTATTTGGCCAGTAGGTTAGTTGTTCTCGTAGTTCAATATTTTCTACGTGAGTAGTAGGTTTCCTCGTATATCTGAATTGTGCATCATAGTGTATCTTTTAGAAGGTTTCTAAGTCTTGCGATAATAACATAATTGGAATTGTTAGTGTTAGGTCTTTCATTGAGCGTCAGCTTTTTCATTGTTCTCTTCTTATTCTCGCTCGTTTGTGGTTTAGTGTGTTACCTGAAATTCAACATTTTTTTTAGGTTAGTTAGTGTGTATGTTGTGATATCCAATTCATATCTTAGTGGTTTTTCTTGTAGGTTAATAGGGTAGTAGTGGTTGTGTAGGTAATAGACGCATTTGCTCCGGAGAGAAGTCTCATAGGACTTAAGTCTAGGCGTACTAGTTCGAGTTATCTAGTTGTTTTCAATTCAATTCTATAGGTGTATAGGTATATGTTTATTTATAGGAATTGCGTATCCGTGTTAGTATCGTTAGTTGAGAATGTCTCGTGATCTTGTTTCGTGAAATCGGATTGCTACCTCACTTTGAATAAGGGGGACGCTCCTTATCCAGGGAAGGGAGATAATTCAAAGTCACGAAATTTTTATTAGTCCATAATTGTTAGGACCACGATTGAACGTTATGCCTTGTGTGAGCTCCACGAGAACCTAATGTTCTAATCCTATCCTAATAACTATGTAACTCGATTGTATAAGTTCGGTTAGTAGTCTCGTTAGTGGCGGAGTCTTTCTCTTTTTAGTATGATTGGCGTATTGATTTAATTTCTCGTGGACTGTATTAGAAAGGATATGGTACCAGTTGTGAATTCGTATTCGTTACTTTAGTGGTAGGTTGATAGGATTGTATCGTCAGTTTTAGTAATTGAATTTTCGAGACGAAAATTTCTTTAAGGTGTGTAGGTTGTAACACCTGTGGTGTTAGATTTGAGAATAATAGAAATCCTCAATGGCTAGTTTCATCTTTTTACAGCCAGACTTTTCCTTTGGGCTTTTTTCCAATAAATGGAACGTAAACCTATAGGATGTTTTACGTTCACATTCTCCGTAACTTCGAGCATGTCACGATGGTGCGTTCCGTGCAACGATCATGTGTATGCACAGCCAGTTTCGGCAGCCCGGCAGGTAAACCCTAGAAAAGCGATAATTGCTCGATAGTTGTAGCTGTTTTGTTTTTCACAAGAGATTGGGTGATCGGATCGTAACGAAACAAGATATGTTAGATGGGGCTTTGAGAGAGCCTTCCAATGAGCCTAAGTTTGGGTCGATCCGACACCCGGGTGATTAGTTATTGCTATTTTGAGTTTTAGAGTCTTTCCTTCTTTTCGGGAGATCCAGAGGTTAGAAAATTATGTACCAAGCGCTAACGCGTTCGCGTTGACGAGACCTTTCCAACGAATCCTCTCGGGCCCTATTCCGACTTCCGGTTTGATAGTTACAAGTGATTATTCTTTTCAGCCCGGTTGATGGACGAATCGCACCCGGATTCCAACCAAGCCCGGTTCAGGGCTCGGGACCGAGCCCGACTAGCCCTAGAGCCTACCTCCCGGTCTCCTAGCATAATTTTAAGCTCTCTTGACCTCCCTCCCCAGTTATTTAAATTCGAAATTCGGATGAGAATAATCGGGTAAGATTTTGGGTTGATAAACCCATATCTTTTAGTCCTTATCCCTTCCCCTTAACCGACCCTATCCGCCCAGCCCATCTCACCATATCCCCCCTCTATAAATAGAGAGAGAACGGGATAGAGAGAGATAGAGAGAGAGAGAGAGAGGACGTGAGAGAACGTGAGAGTAGAAGAGAGAGAACGGGAGAAATAGAGAGAGAGAATGAGAGGAAGATAGAGAGAACGGGAGAAGTAGAGAGAGAACGCGAGAGTCGGAGACGGAGAAGGAGGAGAGATCGAGGGAGATGGAGCAGCCGACCCGCCCTCGCCGGAGCCCCGGCGAGCACGCCGAGACCCGCAGGTCAGCCCCCTCTCACCCTCCCATCCTCCTCCGCGACCCAACCCCGCGACCCGCCCTTCCTCCTCCCTTGCCGCGGCCCGCACGGGCAGTGACCGCCGCCGCACCGAGCCTCTCCCGGCGATCGCCGGCGCACCACCACCGACCTCCAAACCCATGCGAGCCCCCGCTCCGTCCGAGCCCTTGGGAGTCCGACGGCCGCTCCGGCCGCCTCCCACCGTGCCTCCTCCATGGGGGTGGTGTGGGAGAGGCCGGCCGAGCGCTCGCCGGCGCTCCAGGCCGCCCCTCCCGCCGACCGCCGACGCGCAGGAACCCCCCCCGTGCTGGTTTCGGTCTCGTGGAGAAGAAGGATATGGGGGGGGTAGTTTTGTATTTTCCCATGTTTTAATTAACTGCAGACCCGACCCGACTGCACTGCAACCCGACCCGACTGCACAGCAACCCAACCCGACTACACAGCAGACCCACAGACCCGGCCCAACAGTGAACCGACCTGGTTCACCTGAACCAGACCCGTAAACCGTCTAGAATTGGTTCGACTGCCATTTCTCCGTCCGAACTCGGAATTGGACGAAACCAGCGCCATTTCGACCAGCTCGGAAATTCCTACCCGTTGGCCATAGTCTAGAATAATAATTATACTATTTAATACCCTGTTTTATCCTTTGACCCGATATTATCGTGGTACCGTGGTTTGACCGCCGTTTCATCGTCCGAACTCGGATTCGGACGAAACCAGTGGCATCGTGCTCAGAACATGGAGTCCTACCTTTTAAACCCAGAATATAACCCTAGAACCCCTTCTACCCTAGTGAACCAGCCATGCGATCGATTTTATCGGTTCTACGTGGTTTGACCCGAAACCATTCGACCGAAGTCGGATTCCAGCGAAACCGGAACCATCGAGCAGGGTTCTTCGAGCCCGATTCAATGAGTAGGTTTAGCTTCTAATTACTTGATTGACCTAGTATTGTTTAGGTTCGAGTTCTTTAGTCGCACGGATTTACGTGCTGTTGACTCAATGTTGGTCCCCTATCGAGGGTGCCCGACTATCCTTGGCATAGAACCCTCGTCGTTGACTCTTATGTTTTAATCGATAGCATTGTGATATAGAGCTGTGCATGTTATCAGACTGTGATCGTGGTGATCCAACGGAGGCGGATCAGAGGCAACTAGCCGGAGTCGTATGCGATCGACAACCAGGTGACATCTACTACCCTTGCGTGGTCTTTAATAGTGGGAAATGAGAATGACTAAGGGTAGGTGTCCATGACACTACATGCGGGCCCCGCCGGGCATCGTCGCATGTGGTCAAGTGGACCCCGCCTTGCATGTAGAGTCGCGAGTCCGGCGACGCATGCTTAAAATATTAATAATAATAATGATAATGATTGCTTTTGATTGTATGGACACCGTAATTAGGATTCCCTTAAATTAATCATTAAATTGAATAACTAATAATTATCAGGACCCACCCTCCTGAGAGGAGTATGGCAACCCTAGCAGACGGGTCACTGGGATGAGTGTTTTACTTTATTGATTTATTATGTTGCATGGGTTGCGAGAGCAGTACGAGACCAGGGGTAAATTGTTGGAAATGGTTAAACATTAATAGACTTTTTATTGCTTCATTGTATATGTTGAAAGATGTTATATGTGAATCTACCTGGTTAAAGGGTAGGGACCCCGTGCGCGTAAGGGCCGTGAACCACCCTGCGCGTACAATTGAAGGTAAGTAGGTTAGGGGTCACGGGCAAGGGTTGTGGTAAAGCCAATAGGAGGTGCCCTCGAGTAGGGATTGGCCTAGCAATCCCGTCCCGGGGAGTTGAAGTCCCCATAGTAAAGCAAGTTGGGCGGTAGAGCTCCACCGTGAAAGACGGGAAACCCCTTATGATCATCTGGGTGACTAGTGCATGGTGTTGGTGGATGCACGTCGAGAGAGTTGGCCCTCTACATCGAAATAAAAGGCCCTATAGTAATGCCCGACCGGGGGCAGGATGAACAAAATATCCGGGGTTCACATTTTGATAGTGTGTGTTTTATCTGTATATGAAATTAGAATTGAGTGACTGTTTACGTGATGACTTCGTGACTTTATCTGAGCATCTTATTTAATTTGTTCTTTAATGCTGTAGAACATTGAATGGACTTTATGTTAGATAACCTAGTGACAGTAGGAATTGCATGCGAATATAGATTACTGATAGGTTTAGGTATCTTTCTGCAAACTTGGATTCTACTAGAATTGATAGATATTATCTTATTAAGATTAGTTGTCTCATATTATTAAAGACTATTAGGATGTCACTAGCCATTAATTTGGCTAATCTCCCAATTTCCTATTGGGGGCTACTCTTTCCCACGAGTAGGCTCAGTTGCAGGTTCGGAGGCTCAGGAGTAGCAGTAGGAGTCCAGAGGCGGAGTTGGAGTTGCAGCTTTACCTTTCTGTTTAGTATGTCCGTCTTGTAGTCTTTTCTCTTCAGACATAGTAATTGTATTGGAATAAGAGTTTTATTAGTTAGTTAGTATTCTATGGTTGTAGTTGCAATGGTTCCAGCTGAATTCTTTTGGGTAGGCCTCTCCTCAAGGCCCCAAGCCTAGGTTAGATCATGATGGAAATATAAGTATATATAAATAACTAAATTGATTAACCCTGTAGATAGGAACTCTAGACTGGTGTACTTGAGTGTTAGGGCGTGGATGAAACCACTTGGCTAGCCATAGGAGGCTTGAGCCTCGTGCTCCCTCAGATAGACTCCTGTCAGTATGTAGTGGCATCGACAGGTCACACATGCATACTGAGAGGATATGACTTTTGAAGGTCGAGCCGGACTAGATAATGTTTTCCCTCTATTGACATTTCTCTTTCTTTGCTTTTTAAAAAAAAAAAAAATGTTTTTTTTTTGAAAAATCAAATTTAAAAGATTCCCCTTTGGTTTTCTCCCTCTTTCTTGTTTTTCATGTTAGAGAGCGTAGAAGAAGCCCTGTGAGAACCCAAATTGGTATAGTTAAGTAACCAGTCCCAAAACCCTCTTCCTTTTCCCACCTCACACCCCAGGGATCGGTCTTCAGATTTCTGGGGCGTGACACTAGTAATATCCAAAACAAACAAACCAAATCCAAGAAGTGGTGGCAGAGCCCAAGGGTCATTGCATCGGAATTCACACCAAACACTGACCCTTGGGCCCTGCATCACTTTTTGGGTCTAATTTTTTGTTCATTTAAATTATCCAAGTAGCATTAATCAATTTTTATAATAATTTAAATGCAAGGTTCTGTATTTATAATTCTTCCAATGTCCAATCCTAATACTAAGCATCAGCCTCTACAAATGGGTTGCCTTAGTTCCTTCAATTGGACCTTAGAGTACGGAACCCAACAAAAGCAACCCAGAGGTGTATGGGGCCCAATGGAAGTAGGACCATGCAGAAGGGTATGGATTCTCTGAGGTTACGACCTTAGTTTAAGAGATACTTTAACAACCTATTTGGTTTGTAAATGGTCACACGGATTAGTCCCACATCGGTAAGGGGAGCGGGTGATGTGCAGTTTATATACCAGTCTTGAACCTCCCCTTACAAGTTGGTTTTGTGAGGAGGTGGGTATCCAAGGTTAGGTTCCTTACATGGTATCAAAGTTAGATCCGTTCTGGGAGAACCTCCCGATTGTGTCCTTGCCACGTGTGTCCTGTGAGAGGGGGGTGTTGCGATGGTTACACAGGTTAGTCCCACATCGATAATGGGAGCGGGTGATGTGTAGTTTATATACCAGCCTTGGACCTCCCCTTACAAGCCGGTTTTGCGAGGAGGTTACATATGGTTCACCATAGTTGGAACACATGCGTGTAGTGGGGCCTACACTGCTGTAGTTGAAACACACAACAAAAGGCTGTGTGTTCCAACATAATAATTTTCTATAAGAAATTGGCTGGGCAGGAGCAGCAACTGTATCGGTTGTGAGCAACTACATGGAACCAAACAGGTGGGAACGCGCAATGTAGACTGCGTGCGTTCCAACTATATACACAGACCCAAGCAGGCTGTAAAGACAAAATTGAATCACAATTATTCTTTTGCATGTCAATCAGGGTTGAGTGTGATTCATTGGTCGGGGCTGGGTGTAATGGACAATTGTGATTCAATTTTGGATCTAACATATCTCTTAAATTGTGGTCGAAACCACAAAGGACCCGATACTCTTGCAGAAGACTAATTTCATTCTCGAGATTGAATCCACACAACCTCCTCACCCAAGCATCGGTTGCTTTACTAATTGGTTGTTGTGATGTGGTCTAGAGGATGTGTAAAGAAATGAAGAATGAAAAGATAAGAGAATAGGTTCTATAAATCCCACGTGTATGCTATCTTTTTCATTCATGAATGATGTACAATAGATCGAATACAAGAAGAGTGACCAATTAAAGAGTTGGTTTAATGAACTGATTGGGGTCTTCCTAACCCTCTCCCCTTTAGGGATGCCATTTTCTTTCTCAAAAAAAAAAAAAAAAACCTCCTCTGCCTTCTTTAAGGCAAAAATCATGTTCTTTTCGAGAACTATATGTGTATTTTTCTCAATAAATGGACTCAAGATTGCGCAAAACTGCCCCGCCTTGGCCTTCTCCAAGTGTGGTTTCAACTTCCATTGTTGGTTAGAAGAACTGCACATTGGATTCACCGGCCGGTCTATCTTATAACTTCCATGCCTTGCCATTCCTCACTGTGAACTTCTTAAGCCTTCCGTAAAGCATTACAAGGGCTAAAATCAGCTTCCCCTCATCGCTCCACCACCCCGAGAACCCATATGATCTGTCCTCGCAGCTGCTGATGAGATGTAGTTGCCGAGCGCAGCTATAGCCCATTGAGAGCCCCACATTTCCATAAGCACTGCAATCATGTGATTTCTTTAGTCAATAAGGTGTACACATCTTAGTTTCTTGTCATTGCCGAATTGTAATATATTTGGATATATAATTATGCATCTTGTTGCCGATCAATCCAATTTAGTGAGTCAACTAGTGTTTGGGATTTAGTCCCACATCAGTTAAGGGGCCGGATGACGTTGTATTTAAATACTCGCATTGGATTGACCTTTTCTCACAAAGATGGCTTTGTGGGGAGGCAGACATCCAAGGATTGAGGGGACCACAAGTGGTATCAGATCGAGCTCGGTTTCCACTCAGCCACCGCTCCGTGTTGCGCTGCACCGCATTGCACACGAGAGGGGGGTCTCGCCATATTATCAAGAATTGACGATTATTAAGAAATGATATATATGCCACTTGTTTTAGAGAATATATAGATATAGTGTTGATTTTAATTTCTTTAGTCAAGAATTGACGATTATTAGGAGCTTGCCTTATGACTTCGAAGACTATCTTGAAGATACTGAAGTTCATCGGATCCGTCGATAATTTTCTCCTTTCGGCTATGCAAATCGCGATGATGAAGATGACGACACATGATAATGGTGATAAGATTAGTTTCTGCACTATGAGTCCTATTCTCGCCTTTTCCTTCTTATTTCTTGCAGGAGATGCATCATCCTCCTCTTCAAAGGGTGTAAAAGCAGTGGAAGATGGAAGGTACCTGTGAAACCAGTTACATGCATGCGTCAATACTTGTCAAAAAATTTAAAAAAAAAATAAATAAAATAATAACAAAATAATAAAATAATAAAATTAATAATCTTTCAACTCATTGGAGGTTCGCTAGCTGTGGGAAGCCGTTTGATGCACTCACCCTTGAGAACTAATCTTTTTGGGTGAGGAATCCTATTGGATGAGTGCATCGGGCGGCTCCCCAAAACTAGCGAACCTCAACTAAGTAGAGACTAGCCAAACTAACAAAGCTAATGATAATGTGAAAAGTATTAATTAGTCTTGAAGTGGGGCCTGTATTTTTAGATGATAATGATAGGTTAAGGACGAAACTGAAACATAAATGTTCGTTACGTCCAGCCCCTATCAGTGAATCACAATCAACACCAAATATCAAGTAAAAAGACGAGCATTCAGCCCCAAATGAACGGTTGTGCCTTTAACCTATCTGATCCTCAGAGGATCAAGATAGGTTAAGACCGAAACTAAATCACAACCATTCGTTACGCCCGGTCCGACAGATGAATCTGACTCAGCCCCAAATATCGATCGATAAAAGGACACACACTCAACCCCCAAAGAACAGTTGTGGCTTTAACCTATCTGATCCTTAAAACTTATAATAACTTTAGAGGATCCGCACCCGAAATTAATGGATGGTTCGAATACCACATGGTGCATATCGTGGCACGTAACGACATCTGAGTCCTTCCATAGTATGGACCATTGAACCGTACCCTTTATGTATATGTATCGCTTTGTACTTGGTCGTCATGGACAACTGTGATCCATGATAAGTATGCTCAACCATGTACAACAGTGAGCACTTAATTGGTCATTACCGTGAAAATTAGAGAGAAAGCGCGCACGTGCCAGAGAGAGAGAGAGAGAGAGAGAGAGAGAGAGAGAGAGAGAGAGAACTGACATCATAGAAGTGAATAGAACGAGAACCGCCGGGGAGACGATGGAGAGATCGAGGGTGCTTTCACCGGCGTGCCGTGTGTTCACCGCCATAAACAACGCATTGACAAACTTCTGATAAGAATTCAGCCCATCGAACACTGCCGAATTCCAATCCATGGCGCAGAGGAGCGCAACCTGAATCCCTATGAACCCAACAACAGTGAGAGACAGCAAGGCCGCCTGCAAGTTCGGCAGCAGCCGAGAGAACCGAACCTCTCCAGGTTTCTTCACCATGAGCTCAAATTCCGGCATCTTGGTGAGCTTCCTCAAGCCCCCTATCACCAGCTTCAGAAACAGTGGGAACATCACGCCGCCGGCGAGAATCTGAAGGATGATCAGCAGGAGGAGCCCCGAGTTCGCCCTGAAAAGCGCCATGCTCTCGTTTGTCGGGATGAGGCCGCCATTACTGAAGGAAGTCACGGTCACCGATATGGCGAAGAGCAGCCCATCAATCCCCTTCCCCTTCAGAACATCTCGCACGCTCGAAACCGCCGTCACGTACCGTAGAATGATTAGAGCACCACCCACATGGATCAGTACAATGTAGCCCAAGATCACGTAACCCAGATATCTCATCGAGTTATACTTCAATCTCCTTCCGTCGGCCATGATATCCGATTGGCCGACTGCGCTCCGGTCGATATCCGTCTCGCCAAGCTCCAATCCCTCTGGATCAACCCAGTCGTCGGTAGCCCGGCCTTGTTTATCATCTCCGGCGTCCCTTCGCAGCACAAGGCCAAGCAGGGACACGAAGATGTCGCCCCCGAAGAGCATCAGGAGGTTCAGGACCGCGACCTGAGAGCTCGACAGGTCCTCCATGTCGAACGTCGCGAGGCCCGAGTTCGTGAGCGCGGAGGTCGACATGAACAGCATGTCGACGTACCGGGGACTGAACCCGGGGTTGCTCGGCTCCAGCAGCATCAAAGCCAGAGACCCCCAGAGGCTAAGGGAGACGAAGTAACAGAGCTGAATCCAAAACTGGTCGCAATGGGAGGCCAAGAACCGGTCGAGGAACACGATGAAGCGGAGATGGTATCGGTTGAGGCGCGCCAGACCGGACACTGATCTGTCGTGTACGATCGCAGTACTGTTCATGGAAGGAAGAGGGAATGAAGGCCTAGGGGAGGAGCCTTCCATCATCTTGAGACGAGATGTGGTGGGTTGATTCAATGGGAGGGGAGGGGAGAGGGGGGGTTTATAAATGGCAGCTACCTAGCCCAATGAAGAGTGAGCCCCAAGGGTATAATGGGAAGCCTGTAAATATGCTTAGAGGCATCACAACCGTTCGATGACAGAATTGTATGTACTCCATTCGTCCTGAAGGGGGGGATCTAATACCGTCCAGATTCCTTGGAGTGGGCTCCAGGGCATTAGAGCTGTCCTGGAGTGGAGTGCGCAGTCAGGGCCGAGTGGGATTCACCCTGTTGAGTACGCTTTACATTGGACGAATGTGATTCGTCCGAATCCAAATCATCTGCATCTCGCATCACAACCCCAACTGTATATGCCAATGAGACTAGCTACAACAATCAAGTGCCAAGTTGGAGTATCGTTGGGTCAATCAGAGCCGTTTCTTAACCTGCTGACGGAGGCTGATCGAGCTAGCTTGCTGCACCGATCGAGTACAGATGCAACGGATGATTGTGAAGTGGAGCGGAAATGGGACAAGGAAGGGAGCCGACTGTCTGGGTTCGATTGGTCGGCCCCCGAATCCAAAGAATCCAGAATACAGAGGAATCGATGCGCCAAGTAGCTCGCTAGGAGCCTTCGCTTGAGGTGGCAGCATATGAGAGGAAGGTTGATCTATTCTCTTTGGCCCCACTATTGCCGGCCCACATTAGTGGGGCAATGTGGTGTTCCGGCCTAAATTAAGGCCTGAAAGGGAAATCTAACAGTGACGGCCCCTTGTCGTCCAAACACTCGAGACAGAGCATAAGGAGTAAGGCCATAGAGTCTGCGCGCTAGGGCCAGCACAAGGGTGGAAGAAGCTTCCTTTGTAGGTGAATAGAACGAAGGGGAGGAGAACAAAATAGGGTTTTCATCCACCACATCAATCAGTGGTTCATGAAATTGATTCTAAATCTTTATCCTATTGTAAGATCTTGATCGAGTGCATATTTTTGTATGGTCTTGTATAGTTTGTATAGATCTCCTTTGTATTTTCTTCTTACTACATACAAAGGTGTTGGACTACTCTCTGGTTGGTGTCTGTCTGGTTTCCCACGATCGGGGCCCACAACTATCTAATGGCGGGCCGAGTGCGATCGCCTGTCACAGTGGTGGCCGATGGATCGGAGAACGTGAAGCCGAGTGAGAACCAATCGCAGAGGAGTTGAACTCGATGAATTGGTCTACTCTTTGGTTGGTGTTCGCTCGGTTTCCGACGGTAGGGGCCCACAACCATCTGAAGGCTGGTAGAGTGTGATCGACTATCAGGATGCCTGCCATCGGTGTCAGGGGAATCGCTAGCACCGATGTTGAATCCTTTGAACTGTGGAAGCCTTCAGCCAACAGGATGGTGCTTGAGGTTCAAGATTCAGAACTCTCCAGAGATCACACAATCATACGGAGAATATGATGCACAAATACAATGATAACAAACGTCACAGATTCACAGGTAATCAGGGATATATATATATATATATATATATATATATATATATATATATATATATATATATATATATATAGGGCTGGGATCCGTTGACAACCCAAAATGGGAGGTAAATTTACCTCCCATTTTTAACTTGATTCAATCGGTGGATAGAGGTTTCCGAATTTGCTGATTTTTTGTGAGGATGATCAACATGGCAAGTTGATCATCCTCACAAAAAATCAGCAAATTCGGAAACTTATAAGGGCGTCAAATGTGTTATTTAAATTAACGGTTGAAATTGACAGTTCAGAAACGTTTGATTCAATCGGCGCCCTTAGAAGTTTCAGATTTTGTTAATTTTTTGTGAGGATGATCAACTTGCCATAATGATCATCCTCACAAAATTTAACAAAATCTGAAACTTCTAAGAGCGCCGATTGAACCAAATGTTTCTGAACCGTCTATTTGAACCGTTAATTTGAATAACACATTTGACGCCCGTATAAGTTTCCGAATTTGCTGATTTTTTGTGAGGATGATCAACTTGCCATGTTGATCATCCTCACAAAAAATCAGCAAATTCGGAAACCTCTAACCAACGATTATGGCGAGTTGTAAATGGGAGGTAAATTTACCTCCTATTTTGGGTTGTCAACGGATCCCACCCCATATATATATATATATATATATATATATATATATATATATATATATATATATATATATATATATATATATATATATATATATATATATATATATATATATATATATATATATATATATATATATATATGGGACGGGGAGCCTGGACCTCGAGTGCAGCGGGGAATGCTGCACCCGTCCCTGCATGTGTGACATCTGTCCCGAAATCGGCGCAAAAAACGGCAATCCCGAATTAAATCCCGCGGGATGAACCTGGGCCATCTGATCGCTGCGATCCGGCACTGAACCGCACCGCACAAACACGCATCTGTCCCGAATCGGCCGTTGGATCACCCGATCGGGCGGCTGAAACACGCAGCCGTTGGATCATCCGATCCGGCCGTCTGAACCGCACCGCACAAACACGCAGCCGTCTCATCCGTCTGATCGCATGGATCCAACGGCTCAAAATAATTTCGCGGTTACTGTAGCCGCTACAGTAACCGCAAAATTGTTTTGAGCCGTTGGATCCATGCGATTGGACGGCTGAAAGCATTATCGCGGTTACTGTAGCGGCTACAGTAACCGCGAAATTTTTTTCAGCCGCCCGATCGGTTCGATCCAACGGCCGAGATTCATCCGGCGCAAAAACCGGCTGGTACTGTGGCCGGATCGCAGCGATCAGACGGCTGCGTGTTTCAGCCGCCCGATCGGGTGATCCAACGGCCGATTCGGGACAGATGCGTGTTTGTTCGGTGCGGTTCAGTGCCAGATCGCAGCGATAAGATGGCCCAGGTTCATCCCGCGGGATTTAATTTCGGATGGCCGATTTTTGCACACACACACACACACACACACACACACACTAGTAATGCCCGTGCCTATCGGCACGCAAAAAATTTCGAGGGTGTCAAAACAAATTTTGAGGGCGTGAAAATTTTCTAGAGGGAACAATATTTTAAGGGTGGTAATAATAATTTTAAAATGGCAATAATATTTCAAGGGAGGTAATAATATTTTGATAAAAAGCATTTTTGTAGAGTGTGATCGACTATCAGGATGCCTGCCATCGGTGTCATGGGTATCGCTAGCACCGATGTTGAATCCTTTGAACTGTGGAAGCCTTCAGCCAACAGGATGGTGCTTGAGGTTCAAGATTCAGAACTCTCCAGAGATCACAGAATCATACGGAGAATATGATGCACAAATACAATGATAACAAACGCCACAGATTCACAGGTAATCAGGGATATATATATATATATATATAATATATATATATATATATATATATATATATATATATATATATATATATATATATATATATATATATATATATATATATATATATATATATATATATATATATATATATATATATATATATATATATATATATATATGGGATGGGGAGCCTGGACCTCGGGTGCAGCGGGGAATGCTGCACCCGTCCCTGCATGCGTGACCAGGGGCGGAGCTAGGAATTTACTGTAGGGGGGGCAGAGTGTGAAATAAAGTTAATTCTCAAGTAAATTATTAAAATATTATACCTAGCATATGTGCCTTTTTCACCAATGAAAGATTTTAATTTCAATTCTTGAGTAGTTGTGTCAATGGCAATGGAAGATTAAGAAATATTTTAGGGTTCTTTTTTATCGCCTCATCATATGTGTCTGTTACACCAAAATACAATATAAAATGATCGAACGGTATCAAAGGCTTACATTTTCAAATGAAAGTTACGATACTATAGTTGAATCGTCTTGTAGTCTCTCCGACATTTCTGATGGGATTAGATCTCAAATTGGGGAGACAAGTGTAACTCATGACCATGGATGGGAGGAATACTTCAATGCTACCATGTCTATTAGGGCTGCCAAGCTAGTACCGTTGGATCGGAGTGGGGCACGATAATAAACTAATCCTAGGATTGGGGCACGACGTCCTTAATAGGGCCTCCCCATTGAAATATTTTCTCATTGATGGGAAGACTTTATGAAATGGAAGGAAAAAATTTCAGCACAACTGTTGTACCATACAGCCACAGTCATGAGCCCACTGTGATTCAAGAGACATGAAGTAGTGGGCCCCAACACATAGGGGTAGTGGCCCTCAGTTCTGGAAGCGTGTTGATAGGCTCTTGGAGCAGTGGGCATCATAGTTGTATGCTACAACAATTGTGCTGAAAAATTTCCGGACAGTGCGATTCACGGGTGGTTCCCACTTATGTGATACATCGGTTGGACTTTGAGCCCATTGTTCACCTTGTCATCATATACACCCCTTCCACTGGATAGTTTCTCAAATGTTTGCTGTTTTGTTTTTTTCTACATTTAATGCTCGTTGTTTCTGAAGAACTGTAGAGGAGTCCATCTTTTTGTGAGTGAGAGGGGGCAAGGTGAACAATGCACAACTGAACACCGCACAACACCATAGTGCTTTGTACTGCATAAAGAGGAAACCCCAAATCCAGGGGGGGGGCCCCCCTGGGCCTTATGCGGCTCCGCCCCGCAGCGTGACATCTGTCCCGAAATCGGCGCAAAATACGGCAATCCCGAATTAAATCCCGCGGGATGAACCTGGGCAGTCTGATCACTGCGATCCGGCACTGAACCGCACCGCACAAACACGCATCTGTCCCGAATCGGCCGTTGGATCACACGATCGGGCGGTTGAAACACGCAGCCGTTGGATCACTCGATCCGGCCGTCTGAACCGCACCGCACAAACACGCAGCCGTTTCATCCGTCTGATCGCATGGATCCAACGGCTCAAAATAATTTCGCGGTTACTGTAGCCGCTACAGTAACCACAAAATTGTTTTCAGACGTTGGATCCATGCGATCGGACGGCTGAAAGCATTATCGCGGTTACTGTAGCAGCTACAGTAACCGCGAAATTTTTTTCAGCCGCCCGATCGGCTCGATCCAACGGCCGAGATTCATCCGGCGCAAAAACCGGCTGTTACTGTGGCCGGATCGCAGTGATCAGACGGTTGCGTGTTTCACGCCCGATCGGGTGATCCAACGGCCGATTCGGGACAGATGCGTGTTTGTGCGGTGCGGTTCAGTGCCAGATCGCAGCGATCAGATGGCCCAGGTTCATCCCGCAGGATTTAATTCCGGATGGCCGATTTTTGCGCCGGTTTCGGGACAGATGTCACACATGCAGGGACGGGTGCAGCATTCACGTTGCACCTGAGGTCCAGGCTCCCCGTCCCCATATATATATATATATATATATATATATATATATATATATATATATATATATATATATATATATATATATATATATATATATATATATATATATATATATATATATATATATATATATATATATATATATATATATATATATATATATATATATATATATATATATATATATATATAGGGAAGTGCTAGAATGCGGCATGCGGTGCGTGCGGCATCGCACCGCAGCCGTCTGATGCACTGCTGCGTGCATCGCATGCACGTAGCGCGTGCATCAGACGGCTGCGGTGCGATGCCGCACGCACCGCATGCCGCATTTTAGAATACCCCTATATATATATATATATATATATATATATATATATATATATATATATATATATATATATATATATATATATATATATATATATATATATATATATATATATATATATATATATATATATATATATATATATATATATATATATATATACACACATACACACACACACACACACACGCACGCACGCACGCACGCACACACACACACACACACTCACTAGTAATGCCCGTGCCTATCGGCACGCAGAAAATTTCGAGGGTGTCAAAACAAATTTTGAGGGCGTGAAAATTTTCTAGAGGGAACAATATTTTAAGGGTGGTAATAATAATTTAAAAGTGGCAATAATATTTCAAGGGAGGTAATAATATTTTGATAAAAAGCATTTTTGTAAGAAAATGACAATCCTTAAAATATCAAAAATATTTTGAGGGAGTTGATAATATTTAGATGGTAGAAACAAAATATTTCGAGTGTGGGAAAAGATTTCGAGCAAAAAATTTTGAGTGCACGCAAAAGAATTTGAGGGGATCTCAAAAAATTTATAGAGCAGTGACAATATATTGACGACGGTGATAATATTTAATTGCTAATGATGTAAATTTTAATTAGTTTTTGTGATGTAAAATTATTTTATCATGGGATCACCTCGCACACTCTTCCCCTTCTCTGCTGAGTTTGCTCCCCTCCCTCCTTCGGTTATTGGCGACGACACCTGCAATGGAGAGAGAGAGAGAGAGACCTCCTTAGAAACACGATGACCCCGACCCCGACCCCATCGGTGACAATCTCCTATTAGCCAAACACTTTCGGTGCATATGCCCAAATTCAGTGGGGTAGTCAAAATTCATTCTACGGCACCCACATTCTGCGGTAATGCCCACATTCGACATCAAAACACTTTGACGGGGATGAAAAATTTAGTTTGGCAGCGGCCACATTCAGCGTGCACATCCACATTAGATCGCGAGGCCCATTTTCAACCTGGGCGCCCACATTATTTCAATAGCCAATCACTATTGGACTTGATGGATTTTGTGATTTTCATTGAATAAGAACTGTACGTGGGATCCTCTCTCTCTCTCTCTCTCTCTCTCTCTCTCTCTCTCTCTCTCTCTCTCTCTCTCTCTCTCTCTCTCTCTCTCTCTACTAGCAGGATCAACTCAGCCCTAAAAAATGGCAAGCATCTCCATACCATCCATGATCAATTACAAACACATAAAAAAGAAAATTAGAAACTAGTACAGATGCAGATCCATGACTTTAATATATCAAAGAATAATGGAAACACATATTAATGGTCCTGTCAAATCCTGAGCTAATACATACTACCAATGCTCTATGTTATTTAGTTCAGCAACGGTCGTATCGGGCCCAACATGTCGAAGGAGACAATCCCAGACCCCCAAAGACGCCTCTCTAGGCGACCGCCTCTAACTATTAATCACTTCATCAAATATACAGTTTCCTTTCAAAAGTGCCTTTGCTCTCCATTTACAGTAAATTATGCTCTGGAACAAAATAGAACATTCTAATTATATCAACAGATTCAGTAGTTAATTTTAATCAAAAGAACAAAATACAACTTCATCGTCATATAGACCGGTTAGCAGGAAAAGAAACGTACAGCCACATCGAGCCTGACACATCGAAGGAGACAATCCTACAACCAAAAGAATAAAGTTAAGATAGAGAAAAAAGCAACTAAAACAATGAAACCTTTTAATTATATCAATCGGATTCATCAGTTAAAATTAATCAAATTGCTTTACAAACCAAGGAAAGTGATAAAAATCTCATTAACCACAACTTGTAATTCCTTGAGAATGATGCAGGATATTTTATTGAAATGAGAATCCAACATTTAATTCGAGAAGGATATTCTAACATGGAGCAACTCTAATTCTTAGTTATTACTTGAATTTTAATCAATTTGTCACTTGCAAGACCATTATAAATTGCACACTTAAACAACTTTATGTTGTGTGTGAGTTGCCCTAGATTCTTATATAGCACAAACATCTGTAGACATGAAACACACTGAAGCAAAATAATATAGTTTAGGGTTACATCATGCAAAACTTTACATATTTTAAGCAACAAACATAAATGAAAACAAAGTGAGAGAGACTTAACGGGCTTACAGTCGGGGCAACGACACTCTGTGCAAGTTGATCGTGTTACCTGATCTTCAACCATCATCTTGCAGCTTGATCTTATCCTCGTTGATTGAAGAAAAAGATTAGACAGACATAGATCGATGTTAGGCCTGCAACAATAAATGGAAAAAAAAAATTGAAACATTGGTTCAGATTAAAAAATACAAACCTAGAACCGATAAGAATTTTGGGGGGTCAAAAAAAAAAGAACCCACATCACTTCATGTATCTTCCCTTCAATCAACAGCACTGAAAAAGGAGGGGGTATTTAACCCTTGGTCTGTCCTTGAGAGAATTTTTGATGGTTAATTAATTGATTTACTGCACTGCTTAAAGCCTAATCACGATCTGCCATGTCGTCAAAAAGAAAAGGCACAATGTTTATTTCTGTCACGGATGTAGGGAAATTTTTTTTGCGGCCGGGTGTTTTTGCCGTCGGATGCTAAGTTAAGCATATGGACCGTTTGTGAGAGAATAGAGAGCCATCCGGTTGCCTAGCATCGGGAACAGAAACTCATCATCTCTATATAAAACTTCAGTCATGATACTTTATATGGATTAATGCATGATTGTGAAAGAGAATTGCAGGGTTCATATATGCAACTATTAACTAATCTTTACAAAATGATAACATATGAATTTATTTGTTCGTGCAGGATGGGACGCCATATTAACTGAAGGGGATTGTTCTCCTCCTTTGTTACGTAGTCATCAGAGCATGCTTTTTTGTTCTCAAAACTCCACCAAAATTTGCAACCCATTATATAATGATCAGAATTTCTGAAGTATATGTAGGTGGAAATATATGCATAGCTGTCAACAGTAATATGGATGGCAGCTTATTGTATAATGACTATAAATTTAGCATTGTACATCAAATGAAGCATCATGTGGTTTTCTAACTCGGAACAAAATAAAAAATCATGGGAAAATTACAGTTTATGTTCATCATGCACTAGCTGATCTTGCAGTTACAGCTTTCCTGCAAATCAAGCAAGAGAGAGATGCCTTCTTCTTTTATGACAGAACATAAAAGATTAGATCATCTCAAAATGCATCATCTAGTCATGACTTTTTGTTAATCAAGAATCTAAACACATTAACCATTGACGAAACCCGATGCAAAATTTTCAAAATCCACTTAAGATGAACCAAAATTTCTAATTTTCTCTCTCGGATGCGCAATATATATGTAAAGAAAATCTGATAGCAATGCAATTCAAAACTGAAAGCTGCACTTCAAACGTGAGAACGATGATGAAAACAATCATCAAACCAAAAAAAAACCAAGAGAGGAAAACACAATCTGAGGTTGGGGATCTCTATACCTACTTCAAACTAATGTTCATTAAACCTTCATGGGGATAAAAAAAATGATATTCATTAAACCTTATAGTTTGAGGAGGGAACATCAATGATATGTTTGATCTACCATAATCGGTCTTATTGCATCTCTCTCTGTCTCTCTCTCTCTCTCCAGTATATGGTACTCATATGGCTGCTGCCTTCTTGCTTCACAGGAGCTTTATATGCCTCAGCCTGCCAAAAAAAAAAAAGAGTAAGATTAGTTTGGTGGTACCCATCAACACTATTTTAGTCAACCAACCAATCTGAAGCATTGCGGCATATGAAGAGAAAACACATAAAATCCCAACTTGGGCTACTGTTTTGGCCTTTTAGTAACTAAAAGCAATTGTCTCATGGAATTCCTATTCCTAACCTTTCAAAAAAAAAATCCTATTATCAAAAGACACAAAATAAAATGAAATAAATAAATTAAAAAAAAGGTTGAACAGAATGAAACAGTGATGGTGATAAGAGAAGTGCGTAGAAGCAAATTAACCTCTGCCCCAGCTGGGGCCCCTGCGGCAACCACCGGCGGCAGAGATTCAAGAAAGTCATTATATTCGACTCCAAATTTGAAAAGTTCCTATTAAATTCATGAATTAGTGACAGTGGTAACTTAATGCACAGAAATTGATAGAGAAGGAGCGAGGGTGGCATACCTGACTATCTCATTTGTCATTTTTATCTACAGCTAAAAAAAATTAAAAAATTAAACATAGAAACGGCTACGATTGCCATAAAAACTGGAGAAAAAAAATCAAGAGAGTGATAGGGACACAGGGGCTGCGGACTGTGATTGCCTCAAAAAAAACTGAAAGAAAAAAAAATCGAAAGAGGGAGAGGTAGAGGGAGAGGGAGACATGGACTGCGGGCTACAATTGCCTAAAAAAACTGGAAAAAAAAATCGAGACAAAGGGAGAGCGAGACAGGTCAGCCTACCTGGGTGGACGGATCTCAGCTACTCTCTCTGCTCTCTTTCTCTACTTCTCTTCTTTCTCTACGTCTCTTTTTCTTTCTCTGCTTCTCTTCTTTCTCTGCTTCTCTCCATTCACCATTTCTTGCTCGTCCTGAGAGAGAGAGAGAGAGAGAGAGAGAGAGAGAGAGAGAGAGAAAAGAAAAAATCATTAACCCTAAAATTCAAACAACATTGGAAAATTCCACAAGCCCTAATCAAATATCAGTCATAAAAAGGTTAAATGGGGTAAACAATACCTCAAAATCGGAAGAAATCTGAAGGTGTGAGAGAGAATTTGATCAGCAAGGTCTCAGATCAGTGATGTAGGAGGAGTGCATCTCCAATAGATCTCAGCCAGTAAGAGACCGAAAATGAAAAACCAAGACAACCATCAACAAAAAGAAAACAAAATCAAGATCGTGAGGGAGGGGTTCGGCGGATCAGAGAGAGAGAGCTGGAGCGGTTCTGTTACCAGATTGAGAGAGAGAGAGAGATGTTACCAAATTTGGCTTACCCCCGCTCTCCCTCAGAACCTTCAATCGCCCCCCAAGTACCACAGGCCTATCAATCGCATCGTTCGATCGCCCCTCAAATCCCCCGATCGTCTCCCAAAACCTGCATCAGATCATCGCTCATCCCTCAAAACCTTCAATCGCTCTGATCATCCCCCAAAACCTGCATCGGATCATCGCGCAGCCCTCAAAACCTTCGATCGCCCCTCAAATCCCACAGTCAGTCCAGAGAAAGAGAGGCATGAGAGAGGGTTGTTACCAGATTTGGGGGGTGCAAGCGGGATTTGGGATCGGATGACTGTGGAATCGGATAGAGAAAGAGAGAGATCTCGAGCGGGCGGTTGGGGGGGGGGGGGGCTCCTTAATCTGAAACAAAGAAAAAAAAAGATACCCTAAATTAAAAGAGAGAGAGAGAGAGAGAGGAATCAGATCTGGGGTGAGGGGGGTGGCATTCGGAAGGGGATCGGTGGGAGGAAGGGGGTGCCGGAGATCTGGGGAGAGGATGGTTGATTGAGGGTGAGAGGGAAGATGGAGGGGGTCGCGGGAGTGAGGGACGCGGGGAGAGAGAGAGAGCGCTAAAGAGAGATTATGGAAGAGAGGAGAGAGAGAGAAGGGGGACGGGCTCAGCGGTTAGAGAGAGAGGGGGACGGGCTCAGCGGTTCGATGAAAGAGGGACGCACAGAGAGAGAGAAACAGATAAATCGTGCAGGAAACGACAATTCAACCGTTTGTCCGATCGACGTGGCATATGATGGCAGTGCCTACCCAATAAACGGTAAGGCATGAACGGCTATGATTTTCAAGAACGGATCGTGAAGATCAGGTCTGAAGCAGATCGTGCAAAATACAAAATACTACCCAATGCAGAGAGATCTTGGCCATAAAATTCTCTAACCGCCTCTTATGTTTGTATTGAACGGCTCTCTTTATCCATTCCTAGTGAAATATTATATATATATATATATAATATATATATATATATATATGGGCATGCTATAATGCGGCATGCGGTACGTGCGGCACCGCACCGCAACCGTCCCGAGAGATTACCAAGATATGAAATCCCCCGTCGAAGTAGATGCCGAGGTAGACGCACCATGGAAATCAGAGAAGACCTGCACACCGTATCCTCTACCTTCCTTGTCTTCCTCTTTTCTTTTTCTTCTTCTGCTTCTCTACTTTTCTTCCTCTCTCTTCTCTCTACTTGACAAACCCGAGATCGGGTTTTCATTATCTTCTCGTCCTTGAATCGTTCTTAATCCTCTACCGAGAAAAACCACTCCTCCATGGTCACGGACGGCATGCTCTAACGAGCATCCGAGAACCCTGAGAAGGACCATGTCCCCCCCCCCCCCCCTCATGGATCATTCAATCTTCCTCCGTGACTCCTTATTCGTAGATGATCTAGATCACTTCCATAACCGTCAATGATGATTTCATCTCAAGTTCCAATCACCAACCCTAGAGCCACCCTTATCCCCTTAAATAAGAGAGCAAGCATAAAAAACCGGCTTCATCTGCAACCTTCTCATGCTACCCAGTCAGAGTCGGTCATGAGCACAATGTGGATATCGTGCACACAATCGCCTCTGAAGTCTACTTGCCTGACTTTTCTATCGATTGACTATGCGCATGACATCGGGTGTGTTTGTGGGTTTCATTAGGCCAAACCCAACAATCAGATGGCATTCTACTCAGACTGTGGGGAACCAAGCGAAAACTAACTGGAGATCAAGGAGTCAAATTCGATGAACTTCACTCCTCAAGCCCCTTTGCATTAAGACAATAAGAAAAAATCTTCATCATATTGTCAAAGAGATCTTGGTTGATGGCAAGAGGTTTCCCTTTTCTTGTTTTATAGGGAGTTTACTCTCTTGACCCAATATTTGTCACAGTTGTTACTCCTCCTTCATAGATGATCTAGTGAAGTTCCATACCATCAAGGATATTTCCTCTCGAGTTCCAATCACCAACCCAAGAGGCACCCTTTGATTCCTTAAATAAGAAAGTAAGCATAAATATTTAGGAGTCTAAAAAGAATCATAAAACCATCTCAATTTGCAACCTATGTGTGCTACGCAGCTCAAGTCGGTCGTGCGCATGATGTGGATATCATGCACACGATCGCTCTGAAGACTACTCACCCGACTTTTCTGTTGATTGACTGTGCACACAAGCGCACAACCTAAACAAGTCGTGCGCACAATCTTCATCTTATATCGACCGATCTTCCACCCTTTTAGGTGTGTTTGTGGGATTCATTGGGCCAAACCCAACAATCGATGGCTATCTACTCAGACCGTGAGCAACCGAGCCAAAAACCAACCGGAGATCGAGGAGTCAAACTCGATGAACTTCACCCTTCAACCCCCTTTGCATTAAGACAACAAGAAAAAATCTTCATCCGTATTGTCTTTTTTTCATTTTTGAGAAGGATCCATTGTATTGTCAAAGATCTCTTGGTTGCTAATAAGAGGTTTCCTTTTTCCTTGTTTATATATGGAGGTGTTACTCTCTTGACGCGTTATTTGTCTATCAATAGAAACACGGGTTGTATATTTATGTATATATGGTTTTAAATTAAATAAAGCTATGTCTTGTATATCTGTATATGACCTTATTGCCATTAGTGTCATGTAGATCCATCGATAAGCTGATTTGCTTCCCGAAAAAAGAATACACACAAATTGTTTATCTAAATTTTAATCTGAGCATATAAAATAGAAAAATACTAGGCTGCTACCCCCATGGCGAGGAATCTCATGTCTATGGGGAGATGGCTAGATTTGATTGGATGTGGATTCAAAGGACTCACACCTTTTAAATAAGGAAAATACTATATAACTTGAGTGGTTAGTCCCATATCAGTAATGTGAGCGGAGATCATTGTCTTTATATACCTGATATGCTCTCCTACTTCTATAAGGTCGGCTTTTTGGAACACTTTGGGTGTTATCACATGGTATTAAAGCTGGGCCCCACTCCTGAAGTCTCTCTTGTGGGAGTGTGTTGAGCGGTTAGCAATCTCCCCTCCCTCCATAGGGTCGGCCTTTTGAAACACTTAGGGTGTTGTCACGACTGATTTCTTTTAACCAAAACATCGTGTCCCCATCACAGCTGTTCGTTGCGCCCAGCCTTTATCGGAGAATCACAGTCAACCCTGACCGGTAGACAAAGGGACAGTGTTAATGGGTGTCACATCGATCTAGTTACAAATTCGGGTTAACTGTTCCGGTTGAATAGGATTACGCTTTGAATAGCAAACATCCATCAAGCCATGTCCCATCTAGGATTGCTCTTTATGTTGGAAAAATCCAATGACAGTAGAGACTCACAACAGAAGTGATTTGCCGGTTGAAAGACCGTGTGTGGTGCGTGTTACACGATTAAAACTTTCATTGAATCTAACAACATAAGTGTGCATATGTGTACACGTGAATCGAGCACCCTAACGACAATCTAGCGATGCGAATATCTAACATGCATGCAATCTAGATCTATGCTAGATCTACTTGTTAGAGTATTGCATATCTTTCGTGCGGATCTTTTAACCGTGAAAAATTATTTTCTTAGCCGATGCAGAAGGAAGATCGCCCGTGAAGAAGCCGACGATAAACAAGGAGATGATACTTTCAATGCTCACCCGATCTCACACAATGCACGATGTGCCAACGAAAGATCTTTAAGTGCCCCCTTACCTTAGCCTTCTCCTACTACGAAGCTCCACGCGAGGAAGATGAAGTCGGCAAGCAAGGGAAAGAGACGAGAGATAGAGAGATGGAGAGGAGAAGAGGAGGAGTCAGGCAAGCCTTTCTAGGGCCAGCCCCCGTTCTCTTCTTTCTCCTTTTATGAGGCTGGCTACCCCTAGGATAGGATTTCTAGAAGCTAGGGCCAGCCCCCCTTATCTTCTCCTACCTTTTAGGACTTGTCAAGACCTAGTCAAACCCTCTCTCTATCCCCTTATGGCCGGCCCCTATACAGAAGCTAACAAACTCATATAAACTAGGTGGCCGACTTTGACATGGTCTCCCAAAACCTAGGATCGGCCCCTCTAGTCCATAATAATGTTTGGTATTACCAAAATGCCCCTATGGCACTAGTTGAACGTCCCACATATAAGAGAACTTGCAACACACAGTGGGTATAATAGTGATTTTACTATTCACTGGGGTGCCCCATAATGAACACATAGGGTACTCCTAGTAAAGTCAACTAGTCAACTCACAACATATCCCGATGCATCGCACCCATGTGGTGGAGTTCACTTATGGTAAGGGATAACTATGTGTGTCTATGTACCACTCTAGGATTTTTCCTTAGCATAAATATGAAATTGCACATCAACCGTGCACTAGTGTGAAGCACACACAGAGCATAGGATTGGACTTCTCACTTCCTCTAACTGCGTCCTAAGTTTCGAAGAGATGGTTCAAGGACCATACATAATATCGATAAGGTGGAACCTTCAGGGTCCAGGGTTTATGGCTTCCAACTTGGACTCGATCGACATACTACCCGAGTTTACCATCGATCCCCTGAGTCCGAGTTAACCTGTGTAACCCCCAAGAGTGTGACACAGGCTGCACTCTAATTTCCCTAGACTTACTATGTTCTCTCGCATACCCCTACTCTCTGCTTAGTAGCACTAAACTTGTTGTCCCTCCACTTGGTGCCATGATGCAACTCGAGCAGTGAATAATACCGTCAAACTCGAGTGCTCTTATAACTCAATTCCTTTCAGGTTGACTATGTATATCGAACCTGTCACGTCTCGATATTTTATGGATTTAGACAACCCGTAACATACTAGGGTGTAAAAAGATAAACAACTTGATTCCATTTCAAGCTCACAAATTGAGCGGAAATAGAGCTTGGTATTAATAATTTCTCGGTTATATCGTATTCATAACTAAAAGAAAATAAAGTCAATTCTACCCCAAGCATTATTTATGACTTTGTATCGCCTTCAGATTTCACGTACAGCTCCTCACGAGGGTCTCCAGCTCCAACTATTGTCATCTCCATTGAGATATTTACCAGTCTTGAAGAGTTATGATCTACCACTATAAGGTCTGTAGGGGATGAGTCTTACAACACAGACTCAGTAGGTTGGTGACACTAAACCTTTTTAACTAAACAAAACACACTTAGAAATGACTAAAGTATTACTTAATTATTCATTGAGCAATTATCCTGGTTAAGATCATTTACCAGGATGGTCTTCCTACCTGAAGATTCTTTTAGGCACCAGCCAGGGCTAGCCTCACACCCAAGGCGTTCTAGGCAAGTCTCATACCCAGGATATTCCAGTCAAGCCCCATACCTAAGGATGCTTTTAGCCGAAGCAGGGCTAGCCTTACACCCAAGACATTTACAGGCAAACCCCATATCTTTTACCGATCAACATACTCATTAATCAACTAAAGTACGATAAGTATTTTCAATATATAATTTGAACAGTAAAATATAATAGTTTCATTCCCCTATCTGATAGGTTAAGGTGTTCTTTCTTGGTGGATGATCCCTTAATATGATTAAGATCTGAAATTAATATATTTCTAATTATTAGTTAGTTTCTTTATTCATTCAATTTGGTAGTCTTTTCTATATGGGTCCTAGGATAACTAACGTGATCGAATTCCGAGGTCAGAGGCCCTAGTTGTAAAGAATCGATCTTATTTGAGCATTCTTACCCAGTAATAATATTTTTGTTTTTTCAAAAAGGATTCATCTTTTTATATGTGAAAGAGTTTTTCGTTCTACCTCTGTGATCACAAATGGAACCTGATTTTCGTATGATTACGCTGTTACATAATTACCTAATAAAATTAAAATAGTAATTTTATCTTTTAAGGTCTGATTTTACTATTTATGGACGTCAGTAGGTTCATCTTTGGCTTATGAATTTGTGGCTGTAGACGGAACCCAATTTAGAGTTCGAATGCCCAAGTTATCACCAAAATGGTTCTAGGTTAAGGTTGGGTAATAAGTGGGTTATAAAGTGTATATATATATATATATATATATATATATATATATATATATATATATATATATATATATATATATATATATATATATATATATATATATATATATATATATATATATATATATATAGGGTTATGCTATGGTGCGGCGGATTATCATGCGGCTAACGTGCGGCCACCTCCATGGTGGCCACATGTATATTTTTTTTAAAATTTTTTTTTTTCGAAAGTGATCACTTATCCCTTGATGAGCCACATGTCAAAAATCAACTCATTCTAAGACCTATAGGTGCTTCAAATGTGCTGGGCATTTGTGACCGTTCATTTGAACGGTTAAAAATGCCGAGCACATTTGAAGTACCTATAGGTCTTAGAATGAGTTGATTTTTGACATGTGGCTCATCAAGGGGTACATAATAACCCTCGGAAAAAAAAATTAAAAAAAAAATCTACACGTGCGGCCATGGAGGTTGTCTCACGTTAGCCTCACGTTAATCCGCCGCACCATAGCATTTTCCTATATATATATATATATATATATATATATATATATATATATATATATATATATATATATATATTGGGTAGAGATCCAGTGAGATATGAGATATATGAGATAACTTTGAGAAACCTATCTAGAGGTTTTAGAATTTGATGAAAATTGGTGGTCATGCTCTCTATGTCAAGTTGATCGTCCTCACAAAAAATTATCAAATTCTAAAACCTCTAAGGGCATCAAATGTTAGAAGATTTATCGATCGTCCATTAAAAACAATAATTTGAATTATGTATTTGATGCTTTAAAAGATTTTAGAATTTGATGATTTTTTGTAAGGATGATCAACTTGCCATAGAGAGCATGCTCACCAATTTTTATCAAATTCTAAAACCTCTAGATAAGTTTCTCAAAGATATCTCATAGAAGAGTTATCTTACTGGATCGTTATCCTATATATATACTAGTGCATGCCTGTGCCTGTCGGCACTGTAGCGGGCCGCCTTCGGTGCCAACATAACTGTCGGCACTGCAGCAAGTCGTCTTCGGCGGCAACCCACCTGAACACCTTTGGCAACAAAGCACTTTTGATAACAACATCAGCAATCATAGGGACACCCATTTCCTCGCCCGTGCCGATTGGCACGAAGCGGGTGCTTTCGGCGCGACCAACTCCCCCTCCCCTTATAATCGGTCAATCACATCGGCGAAAATATATCTATCGGTACTGCAATGGGCCGCCTTCGGCAGCAACACACCTGAATGCCTTCGGCAACAAAACACTTTCGACGATAACTACATTTCCTCGCCCGTGCCGATTGGCACGAAGCGGGCACCTTCGGCTCGACCACCTTCCCCTCCCCCTATTATCGATCAATCACTGCTGTCTCTATTCAAATGGATTCCTCGAGATCGACCTGATTGTTTGGAGCGCCGAAATTAGTCGTTGATGCGAATAACGATCACGGGATGAACGGTCATGTTTAGTGCAATTTAAATAGGCCGAGATTTTAGGGGTTTAATGTAGTTTAAATGGGTCAGGATTTGAAACCCATAGGGAGTTGGTTGCTGGGGAAATAGATATCGTGCGTTGATTTTTGAACGAATGGTTTGATCTATTCAGTTTATTTTTGTCCAGTCAGCTCCGTTTTGTCAGGCTGAAAACCCAGATGAGATTTTAGGAGATCGGAGGAGAATATATCTGAGTTTCCAGACTGACACCTCTTCTTCTTGGTCTTGGGCTGTGATTGCTGGTGGACAGTGCCAGGCTTCTTAAGGGAAGAGAGACAGAGAAGTACAACTAATTTTGGGCTTAAGAAAATAGAGGGTCATGCATTGAATTTTATTTCTTTCCAAAATTATCCAAGAGGCTTGATAAGGAAGCAATTGATTATGGTGATAAAGAGAAAAAGAGAATCAAGGGAGGGAATTGGTTGATGGGGTAATAAAGATCGTTCGATGATTTTTAAACGAATGGTTAGATATATTCGGTCTAGTCAGCTTGTTTGTTTTGTCTAGTCAGCTTTTGGTTCCATTTTGTCCTAGTCAGCACAAAACCGTCGTGCCATGTTTTATATATATATATATATATATATATATATATATATATATATATATATATATATATATATATATATATATATATATATATATATATATATATATATATATATATATATATATATATATATATATATATATATATATATATATATATATATATATATATATATATATATATATATATATATATATATATATATATATATATAATCATAAACATATAATTATAGTATGGTTAGTTGGTTAAAGAAGTGGGATTTAAGTTGATGTCTTGTAGGATAAAGAGGTCATAGGTTCTAAACTAAAAGGAAATCTTTTTGTAGCTTAACCTGAATTAAATGTGTTTAAACCCAACACCCGACTTGACTAACCCGAGTAGGTAACTGGTGGCGACTGGCGACGGTGGGGTAGACCAGCAGGCGGTGGTCTCCAACATTGGGTGACGGCGGTGGTTGGCGATAGCCGACGGCGTTCCTGTGGCAGAAGGCAGTGGACGGCGGTGATCAGCGACGGTGGCCAGCGGTGGATGATGGTGGCCGGCGATGATCGGCGACAGTGGTGGTGGCCGGCGGTGGCTCTGTCGAGCGGTAGCCGGTGACAGACAGTGGTGGTGGTCGGCAGTGGTTCCAGCAAGCGGTGGCCGACGGTGGCTCCGATGGTGGTGGGTCCGGTGGTGGCTAGCTCTAACTAGCTCATTATGGGATAAAAGGCATATCTCAGCCCTTAATATAAGTGAGGAATGGCAGATCAATGATCAATATTAAATTGGGCTAATTAAACCTGAGTGGTTAATTAATTCTTTTAATTTGGAATTTGAAAAGGTTAATTTAATGGATACATGGTTAATTATTTCTGATAAATAGTTACCTGTTTATATATATTCTTTTCGTTATTATATTTTAAAACCTATTGGAGTCTAATGGTCTGGGTTATATTTATAGGTGTAGGTTGAGATTTATAATATGTATATCAGCCTATATTTTTCTTCTCTTTTAATCCTTTCCTTTTGAATTTTTAACTAGTCCTACAGTAGTCAAATGATAAAAATCAATATAACATTTTTAATTGTTTTGATAAGCCGAACGCATCAGTGCCATCCGATTTTTGATTTGAGGACACCACAGTTTAGTTTTCTTGTACAAGTGTTAAATAATATATTTTCTAAAATTTTTTAGATATTACAATACCCCCGATTGCCCTACCAAGTAATCGGATCCGGTCAACACTCCAACTGATGAACACCAGGCTTGGGTTTAATATGATACAAGTCATACTAAGGAATGCACCTTCTTTTAGGTGTGTGAATAGCCTATAGTAGTAACACGCTGATGCGACGCCAGTTGGATAACCTAACACACCATGCTTTTGGGTCATATAACCAAACTTGCACATAATGGTGTGCCAAAGCACCACATAACTGGTTAGTTCATCAATCATGGTTCCTCAGGGTTTAGGACTATTTTATCCTAAGCAAAAAAATGGCTTAGTGCACTACTATCTGCTCACCATTCTGTACACCGTATTGGTTCCATTCAGCCACTGACACTGTACTTGGTGAAGACACGCATGTACTGTCACTCTAACAGCTTAATATAATGAGACGACCAATCTGATCATAGCTGCAAACTTATTTAGGTTACATAATACCAATCTACTTAGTCGTCAACTCGGTGGACTAGCATATAGCCATGACTCTTTATTCTAACAAGAATACCTAACTATGCAAAATATTAAGATGCATCTCATATAATAATATTCATCCTTTATTAATAGATTAAAATATAGTTTTACAAGCTCAAAACACACCAACTCTAACAATCTCTCACTTGATCTAACGAAGTAAAACTGTTTTGACTCCCATCGCATCCATATGTCACTCGCATGTCTTGAGAGGTATCGCTTTGGTAAAAGGATTAATAATATTATCTACATATGCAATCTGTGTTACCGTTACTCACCCTTGCTTTTGGAACTACTGAATCATGTAGTATTTGCACTCGATGTGCTTCGTCTTCTAGTGATATCTTGGCTTCTTGGCCTATGCTACCACTTTATTATTGTCACAATAAAGTGCAATAAGTAACTGGGTCTCTGGTACACACACCAAGTCTAAGAAGAATTTCTTAAGCCATACTATCTCTTTTGCTGCTTCACATGTTGTAATGTACTCAGCTTCTGTGGTAGAATCCGCGATACACTTCTACTTCACACTCTGCCAACTAATCGCTGATCTTCTAATATGAAGACACATCCTGATATCGACTTTCTGGATTCCAAATCTGACGTAACGTTAGAGTTTGTATATCCAATAGGCGTCAATTCTTGTAATATATAAACTAACTCATAATCCCTCATTTGACAAAGGTACTTGAGTATACACTTTATAGCTGTCTAGTAAACTGGACCCGAATTTGACTAAAACTGACCAATAATGCCTACTGCGAAATAGATATCTAGCAAAGTACAATGTAAAACATACATTACGCTACCTAATATCATAGTATAAGGTACATTCTATATTTTTGCTCTCTCTTTAAGTATCTTAGGACCTTGATCCTTAGAGAGTTTCAAGTCATCTTCAAATGATAAGAAACCCTTCTTAGAGTACTGCATACCAAATTTGGGTATAACCTTATTTATGTATATGGCTTGTGACAGCTAGAGAACTAGGTTTTTACTATCTCGTTTTATCTTGATTTTCAAAACATAACTCGCTTCACATAGGTCTTTCATATCAAACTGTATTGACAACCTTTACCTTTGACAATGTTCCTACATCATTTCTAATAAGCAGAATATCCTCTATATAAAGTATTAAATACACCACTCTAGTTTTATCATTATTCTTGTACACATGTGGTTTATCCTCATTTTTAATAATCCGTATGACTGAACTATCTAATCAAAATGAATGTTTCAAATGTATGTTTTAGTCCATAAATAGATTTATGCATCTTGCAATCTATATACTCTTGACCCTCTAACTCAAAGCCTGGAGGCTACATCATATAAATGTCCTCTTCCAAATCCCCATTGAGGAATGTTATATTGACATCCATTTACCAGATGTCCCAATTATAATGGGTTGTAATAGATAGAAGTATCCAAATAGACTTAATCATAGCTACCGGTGAAAATGTTTCATTATAATCGATTCATTCTCTCTAGGTATAACCCTTGCTAATTAGTATAACTTTATAAGTTTCTATGATACCATAAGAACCTCTCTTCTTCTTATACACCCTACTTATACCTAATACATTTAATATTGGATGATGATATAACAATGGTCCAGACAGTGTTATGGGACATAGATACAATCTCTGCCTCCATGACCTTTTGCTAGTCAGAGCTGTCAGAAGCTTCCACTGTCTCATCGTAGCTTAATGAATTATCCTCCTGAAACTCTGAATCAACCAACAATGTTTCCCTATAGTATCTATCAACAACTCTGATGTTTCCCCCATTGCGATGAGGGTACGTGGTAGTACTAAGTGATTAGGTTCTATAGTAACTAGTGCATTATTATCTAAAATGTCAGCTCCCACTATGCTTTTGAATGCGTGCTCTCCACCAGTATCCAATAATTCATCAAGAACTACTTTACTAATAGGTTTGTGGTCCATAATATAATTCTGCTTTAAGAAGATGGTATTCATGAGATGATTATCTTCTTGTCCTTAGGATCATAAAATGCCTACCTTTGGTCTCCTTGGTATACCCTACAAATAACATACCCTAGATTTAGATTCCATCTTATCCCTCTTATCTTTCTATACATGTGTAGGATATCCCTTTATTCTGAAATACTGCAGTGTTGGTTTTCGCTTTGACCATAGCTCTTTAGGGGTCTGAGGTACTGACTTAGAAGGAATGTGATTCATAATATATACTGCTATTTGTAAGACATATCCCCAAAAGATCGTTAGTAAACTAACATAACTCATCATGCTATGAACCATGTCTAATAATGTTTGATTCATTCTCTCAAAAACTTTATTTTATTATGGGGTTCCTAGAGCAATTAACTGGTATATAATCATGTGCTTCACCAAATACCCAAGGAACTCGTCAGATTGGTACTCACCATATCAATCAGATCGAAGAGATTTAATATATTTATCTGTCTGCTTTTCTGCTTCAGACCTAAATTCTTTTAACTTATCAAATGACTCTTACTTCCGATGCATCAGATAAATATAATCATATCTTGAGTAATCATCAATTAAAAATGATAAAACTCAAGGCCACCTATGTCTTTAACGCTCAAAGATCCATATACGTCTGAATGGATTAATACCAATGTCTTAGTGACTCTTACTCCTTTGGCTTTTAAGGCATTCTTGGTCATTCTACCCTCCTGACATGATTCACAAGTGGGAAGGATTTCAAAATAATCTATTTTTAGAAGCCCGGTCTTTACCAATTTATGGATTCTACTGAGGCAATATGCCTAAATCATAAGTACCACAATTGGGTTAAATTTTCTGAAGATTTCTTACGCTCAGTTGAATTAGTATACAATGCTGAAGTTATTATATTTTATCTTTATAAATTAGAACTGAGAATATAAAGATTATTCTGAACCTTCCATCTTGACGCAAAAGTTCCATTTAGTTTAAACGATACATCAAAAGTATCAAAATAAACTGAATAACCTTCATTAACTAAAAAGGATATAGAAATCAAGTTTCGCCTCAAGGACGGAGTATAAAAACATCTCTAAGAATCAGTCTTATTATTAGAAAAATTATATATATATATATATATATATATATATATATATATATATATATATATATATATATATATATATATATATATATATATATATATATATATATAATTTTGAAGAAAGAAAAGGAAAAGAAAAAGAAAAACCTCTTACCCCCATAATTTTTTTGGTACTATATAGATCTGATGACTACGACGTTCATCAATTGGTGGGAGTCACAAATGGACTCCCGAAGGCATCACATGCCGACGCAAATAAGGGACAAGGCTCCACACCACACCTCTACCTTTACATGCCTCATGCTACAACATGATCACTATCCCCTATTCTGTAAACCTTCGGCCCTCCGGCATTCTTCTCATCTTCTTCGATGATATCCACAGTGTACAACACAGGAATCATACCAATCGAACACACGAAAACAACGATCGGTCCAAATATCCACAGGATGATGGGGAGCGTCGCGTAGAACAGCCTGTTCCCCACGGTGCCCAGAAGAAAGCCAGCCTCGAGCAGCTTGGACACATGTTCTAGGGTCACCGAGCACATGCCATCCATGGTTAAGGTGTTGATGAGGATGCACACCTGGTTCAAGAATCCAATCGATAGAGATTGGCAAGCAAAGACCGCGACAAAGGCTACGAGTAGGGCTCCAAACTTGTAGGCCACATTGAGCGCTCCGTGACCTCCGAGAGCGGAGCTGATGCTCGAATTTGTCGAGATGGAGGTGCGACTGTCGAAGGCCAGGAGGGCGGCACAGATGAGGATGGAGGTGGTGGCGACTAGCGTTGAGCCCATGATGTGGTTTCGGAGAGTTTGTACGGCCAGGATGTTCTTCTTGTCATTGTCCTGTAAAAACTGAGTTTGTTCATTTGATAGCTTTGTACAGAGAATTAAGTGTTATGAAACTGGAATTGGTGTCAAAATTCAAAAAAATAGTTGGTATTATAAGAAATTGGACATATTATTAACGGGCCACTGGCCAATAAAGCCCAACAATAGGGCTACAACTGGACCGGGCCACACCAAGGGGTTTTAAGGCCCAAAGTAGTTATCAGTAGTCTTCATAGTAAAAATATTCTCAGTATTATTAAAAAAATCACCAATAATCCTTGAACTTAGGGTCAAACGAATTATTCGGTAGCATGAGCCACACCTAAATAACTCTCGAATAATTCACGGATTATTCATGAATTTTAGAAATAATTAATGAACTTCTCTATTTTTTGTGTGCTACTTATGTTTTTTACTTATAAATCAATTTTTTTATATCTATAGATATAAAATTATTAATGTAATATAATAAATTTGAATTTTTATGTTTCCAAACTTTTTCCAAACTTATTCCAAAATTTTCAGATGTTTTTCGATCTCCGAATTTTACTCCCTCATCGAATTATTCCCTTATGGAACAGAGGCTCCCAGGAGCAACAGATACCTGTTAGAAAAGGAGGATGCAGTGTTCCTACGCTCGATGTCAATCAAGTACGGCAATTGGAGCTCGAAGTTTCCCATGCAGTACTTCTGATTGCACTCGGATCTTGTGAAACACTTCTCCGCTAACCGAATTCTGCAACGTTGGCCAACAGTTGATAGTGATCGTATGACTAGGAGTGGGAGGGAGAAGTGCAAGACCCCCGAGCTTGCCCTTGGCCCTGAGCACACGAGTGGATGCTACTTCAGGAAACGCGATATGGCACTCATTCTCCCTTTTTGTCATATATAGCTTGTCTGTTTGAGTTTGTGCGTCTCTTGTGTGATGATTGCTTGTTTGAGCATAATTTTTTTGTGTGCTCTATGTGTTAGAGTCAAGGCTCAACGCTTGCCCATCCCGGGTATAGCTTTGTTTAGTAATTCTTTCGCTCTTTGAAACTCTAATACTTATTACCTTTCAAAAAAAAAATTATTCCCGAACATCGAATTTGTTACTTTTGTAGGCTTGGGCCTGAGCGTTTCAGCATTTGGCCACACAAATGAGTGCTACATGCCCACAATAATGCATGGAATCTTTACAAGGCCATATAAATATCCAACCATCGTTGCCTATGCCATTTTGGCGTCTTTTTATATATGGCTCTGTACGTGGCCAAAGTGTTTCAATCGTTGAAGAGCTATATATGATAAAATAGCACTCCTCCAACAATTGGGGAGTGTTTTCTTCGAATATATATAATTTTTTTAATTAAATAGGATAGTGGGTGGTTTTATAAATAAAAGAATCAGTATGAATATTTTATTTGCCTCAAAGGCTGTCCAAAGCTGAAAGGTTCACTTATATGTGAACAATGGGTAAAAGAAGCAGTCCACGATATCATTTTCGGCCAGATTTGAAGTATTGGCTCACGGTTGGAATGCATTGAACGCTAAATATGTCATTTTGTCCAATGGTTGGAGATGCTCTAACTGCCCCCCACTTATGATTAGGGGTGGCAATCCTTGACCCGACCAGAAGTTAGCAGGTTTGGGTTTGGGTTTGGCCTAAACGGGTTCGGGTCATAAACGGGTCGATCCGATTGACCCGTTTATTGAATGGGTCGGGTTCGGATTTGTACTTATAACCCGATTGACCCGATTTGACCCGTTTATCAAATGGGTTGTGTCAACCCGAACCGAGCCAACCCGATCAAATCCGGCCCAATCCGACTTGTTTTGACCCAACCCGACAGGTTTATATGGGTTCTGTTGACCCGACCCGACCCGTTTAGTAAACGGGTCGGGTCAACTTGTTTATTAGGCGGGCCGGGTTTGGGTTTAAGCTTTTGACCCGTTTATTAAACGGGTCGGGTTCGGATTGGGTGTTTTGCCCTTATACCTATGTCTCAATCTGACCCGACCCATTGCCACCCCTACTTATGATAGGACTAGTATGAACCCGGGCGAGGCCTGGGATCCGACGGCAAGCGGCAACTACCCGGCTTCTTGTGCTCTGTCCCCCACCACGCATGGAACCAAACCCCTCTCTCTCTCTCTCTCTCTCTCTCTCTCTCTCTCTCTCCTATGGTGTGAGGAATAAGACAAATCCAGGATTCAATCATTCGATCGCTCCCAGAGGTTGTATACTAATCCAACTTAAATTTTCTGATCGAAACAGCCAAACACAAACCTACTGAACTGGGCGCAGACCTTGTTACGAAGGAGGGTGACGTAATTTACATTCAGCGTTTTATCCACCAAAAAAAAAAAATTACCTGCAACATGGCCTTCACCCAAACCCTCTGGCAATGTGAAGTGACACCGACGCTGGTCCGGTCCGGCCGCGTCTTCACCACATACCAGAGCCAACAATGGTACAGTATTGAAGAAAGAAGGGCTGATGGCACCAGTATGAGGTCCAGATAGGCCTTCTTCCATGCCATCTCTCTCTCTCTCTCTCTCTCTCTCTCTCTCTCTCTCTCTCTCTCTCTCTCTCTCTCTCGAACTCTCTCTGTCTTCTCTCTCTCTGAAAATATAAGTTTGCAAGTTATTAGGACCCTATTTATGGGGCTCTAGCTGTGTGTTTAACGTTTAAACTACGGCCCGGGGGAGGATGAACGTGTGAACCTGTGATATGGAATTCTTTAAATAATCATTATATGAATAAGGTTTATTTTGACTTTGCCCCCCAAATTTACCTTGTATTAAACTTTACCCCCACATTTTCATTAATTAGACTTTACCCCCCAAAACTAACTGTGCCATCAGCTCACCCCCCCAAAACTTTATTTCTTTTCGGTCAGCTCACACTTTCTCTTAGATGGTGAGCTGACCGAACAGTTAATTTTGGGGGGTAAAGTCTAATTAAAGAAAGTATGGCGGGTAAAGTCTAACTCAAGGCAAAATTTTGAGGGCAAAGTAAAAATAACCCTAAAGTAAGTTACCTCTCGTATTATGCTGTTTCACTCAAATTGGACTGCTTCCTACCTTCGTTACAGGAGTTCAGGCCTCCTCCAGTCGGTCGCCCCGATTGGTGGGTCCGATGCTCATCACAGCCGTACGTGGTCCATAAAGTGTAACTCACTTTTCCATCACCGGCGCTATACTGCTGTCATGCACACCGAGCCCACCAACCGGGGGCAACCGACTGGAGGAGATCTCAACCCCCGTTACAGACGTCCTAAGATTTGGGGGTAGGTTGGGTTTCTTTGAGAGGACGACCAAGATGAGCAAATCAATCATTTTTCTAGATGAGAGTGAATTTTATTATTATTATTATTTTGTTCAGCGGATGCCCGATGTTTTTGGTCAATGGTCAACTTTAGGTTTGGACTAATCCCTCCGGGAGTGAAGCCCAACACACTCAGAGTTTTCCACTGTACTCCTAGGTAAATCGAGAGGAGGGGGAAGAAATGGAGCACATGACGCTCACCCAAACATCAATTGCTTGCCAACTCTCCTATTCCCTGGTAGGTGGTTAGATGAGAGTGATTTTGTCTCAAGTGGGTGTGTTACGTATAGGCCAAGGGTACCTTCGAAAAATACGTCTGACGGTTCAGAGGGGAAGGTCATGCTCACTACTTTACAAGTGGGGGGCACAAAATCATCTGATTTTCTACTAAATGCATGCAATTGTTAGGTTTAGTCCCACATCGGCCATGTTGGAAAAAATTAATTCCCTAGATCAAAGTCTGCGCAGCGAAAATCGGGCAGCGGTCGTAGGACCACGTTGTCGGGTGTGTGCTACAAAAATTCTGATTATATAATCCTATCATCTGCACATGATGCAATAGTACGAACCCCTAATCGTCATTCTAACGAGATGATGCAACATACATTAGATGATCTATGCATTAAAACTTAGAACGAGCGATAGAGAGATTATACCTTCGTGCTGATTTTTTCACTGCGGAGGATTTTCTTCTTTGTTGGTGGAGACGGATGCCGAGGTACGGATGTAGATCCACCGTTGGGTTCACCGAGTCTCGCCTCCCAGCCGCGTCCTCGTTGAGAGATCTCTGAATTCCTCTCGCCAACGAGCCTCTTCCGATGATTGCAAAAGCCTTGAGGAAGACAAGAAAGGGAGAGAAATGGTGTGCTGATTTTTGGCGCAAGAGGGGCTTGTTTCGAGCAATAAATTACAGCAAAACACCCTTTTTTCTCTTGCACGAAATTTTCTTTCATCCCCCTCTTAAGTGGCCGGCCATAGGAATTAAAAAGGGAAATATTATTCATACCCCAAAAATCTGTAATTAGCCCCCGTATCCCTAGCGTTTCTCAATAACTTACTCAACAATCCTTTAATACCAACAATGCCCTTTTTTTTTGTACCCCAAACCCCAAAGCCGCTGTTCAGCGTCTTTTGTACCCCCAACCCAACCCAATGTTTGTTTAAACTTAGCCCAAGCCCAACCCGTCGGGTTGTCCGGGTTGTGCAGGGTGGGTTTGGGTTAACCCGCCCAAAGTCGGGTTGGGTTTGGGTTGGCCCGCCCAAGTTGCAGCTAGGGGTGGCAATGAGTCGTGCCGTGTCGGGTTCGTGTCGTGTCTAGTTTCGTGTTGTGTCCAAAACCCCTAGACCCGGACCCGACCCGTTTAACTAATTGTGTCTAGATCCTAAACCCGTACCTGACTCACTAATAAATAGGCAGACACGATAAGACCCGTTTACCACCCGGATCTATTTAGTTGACCCGATCCGACCCAATCCGACTTGACCCGACCTGACCCGAAAGACCCACTGGTATTATATATTATAGTATTGGATTGCTGGTAGACCCGACCCGACACGACACGACACGACCCGTTGAATACTAAACGGGTCTTTCCGGGTCTACCGTGTCCAGACCCTAAACCCGGACCGGACCCGACCCGTTTATTAAACGGGTCTATCGTGTCGACCCGTTTACGACTCGAACCCGTTTAGCCTTGTCCCAGACCCGCTAATTTCGTGTCGGGTCCTGTTGGGTCAAGGAGAAATAATTCGAGTTGGGCTCGGATTAGCCCGCCCAAATTCGGGTTGGACTCGGGTTGGGTTTAGGTTGGCCCGCCCAAGTTGCAGCTCTACTTGTGCCTTCAAGTATCAGCCAACTGCATGGGGTTTATTTAAGAGTGGGGTGTATTCAAGAGTGCATATAATTGGGGTATATTTAAGGGGCTATGTGTTTGATTGGGGTATAATCAAGTTGGGGCGGGCCATTTAACGGGGTGTATTGAAGGTGGGGTGTAAGGGGGAAGGGTATTTTTGGGATAGGAATGGGGTATGAAAAAAAAAAATGGGGTGTGTTCAAGTTTGTTGGAAATGGGGGCTAATTACAGATTTATGGGGTATGAATAAAATTTCCCATTAAAAATCCCCCAGATATGGCAATCCTTATCCTATCCAACCACCCGAAAAACCGCCCCCTAGATTTTAGGGGGGGCGGTTCTAACTATGCAACAAACCATATCTGGGGGAGGATCTTCTTAGATCCTCCCCATATCAGGTCATGGCTGCATATGGGTGCCCCTAACATGAGTGGCCGGCCATTAGGGCATGCGGGGCTATATGGGAAAAGACCAAAATGCCCCTCAAGCTTCTAATGGTCGTATACTCGTGTACCGGGCTTCGATTGTGAAACCGTTCGAACCTGTAGGACCCCTAGGATTTCTAGTGTCCTCTTGACATGAAAATATTGTTCTCTCACCTAGGGGTGCCCTCAATAATTTATCCATACTTAGGGGTGCCCTTAGTAAAATTTACCAAAACAACTCTACCGAGCTCCTGTGTGATGCACGCTCGGATTGTCTGCACCTATGAGGGGTGTTAGATAAAATATGTATGCCTTTAACCACTCTGGGGTTGCCCTCTGGAAGTATACTTTATTTTTCTCTCTCTCACGCTCTAGTGCGAAGCACCCGTGGGATGATCGTCTTCCTAACTAAAGTAGTGCAAGTAAGGGAAGAGATGGTAGACACGATTTCGGATGTGGACAAGGTGGAACCTGCAGGGACTAGGATTCGTGGCTAACAACCAGGCCTCGACCGACACACCCTTCAGGTGTCTCTGTCTGTCATCTGAGCCCCAGTTAACTTGCGAAGCTAAACAGAGCGCGATGCAAGTTGACCTCCAATCCTCCTAGACTTATTATGTTCTCTCGCATACCCCTGATCTTCGCTCAGTTACAGTAGTGTGATATCCCTCCACGTAGTGCCATGATACGACTCGAGCGGTGGAGAACACCGTCAGACTCGAGTGATGATTTGACATGGTTCTATCCAGGTAAACTAACTTTAACGCACTTTCCTTTGCTTTGGCCAAGCTAGGGGATCCGGTTGTCAGCTCGACTGACAACCACCAGGCCTGGTTTTAGTGCAATGTGAGTTCGACCATGGAACGCACTACCGGTTAGGGTTGTGGATAACCTATAGGAGTGACATGACAATGCGATGTCAATTGGGTAACCCAACGCACCGTGGTATTGGGTCGCACATAAATGGATCCCTCACACGTTGTTGCATCAAAGCACCACTCAATTGGTTAGCCTATCGGTCATGATTCCTCAAGATTTAGGACCAACTACTCTAAGCAGAAACACGGCTGAATGCACCAGTGTCTGCTCACTGATCTGTGCATTATGTTGGCTCCGTTCGGTCACAGTAACTATGCCTGGCAATGATCATAGTGAAGGTTTTATGCTCTGTCATTCCAATAACTTCTCACGATAGGGGAACCAGCCCTATCATAGTTGTGAACAATTTAGGTTATATGTTTCCAATTCACTAAGCCTTCCTCTCAGCAGATCTACATAAACCATGGCTTGATGTTCTATCATAGAATACGTGGTATGATCACGTACCACTAATGCAATTCTTATTCAAATACAATCTCTCTATTATTTCTCTGAATAAAAGATTTTTACAAGTTAAGAACATATCAATTCCAACAATCTCCCACTTGGTCTAGCGATGGAAAACGATCTTGACTCCTGTAGCTCCCACATGTTGTTCGAACACCTTGCTTGGTATCGTTTTGGTGAATGGATCAGCAACATTGTCTATAGATGCTATCTGAGTCACCACCACTTGCCCTTTCTTTTGAAACTGCCGGATCAGGTGGTACTTGCGCTCGATGTGCTTCCCCTTCTGGTGGTTCCTTGGCTCCTTTGCTTGTGCTACCGCTCCGTTATTGTCACAATAAAGGACAATAGCTCTCTAAGCCTCTGGTACACACCCTAAGTTCATCAAAAACTTCTTGAGCCATACCGCCTCTTTTGCTGCTTCGCACACTGCTACGTACTCAGCCTCAGTAGTAGAGTCTACGATATATTTCTACTTCACACTCTGCCAACTGACTGCTCCTCCTCCTAGAGTAAAGACAAACCCTGAAGTTGACTTTCTGGATTCCACATCTGACATGAAGTCAGAATCCGTGTACCCAATCGGTGTCAGGTCATGTGAAGTATAAATCAACCCATAATCCCTCGTTCGACGAAGGTATTTGAATATATTCTTCACAGAAGTCCAGTGTGCTGGACCCGGGTTTGACTGAAACCGACCCATCATTCCTACTACAAAACAGATATCCGGCCTTGTACAATGCATTGCATACATTAGGCTACCTAACGCTGATGCATAAGGTACCTTCTGCATCTCTGCCTTTTCCTCAGGTGTCTTAGGACCTTGGTCCTTGGATAACTTGGTCCCCTTGCCTAAAGGCAATAGACCTTTCTTGGAGTTTTGCATTGCAAACCTGGCCAGAATCGTATCTATATATGCAGCCTGTGACAGTGAGAGAATTTTATTCTGGCGATCTCGAGTTACCTTGATCCCCGGAACATAACTCGCTTCACCTAGGTCTTTCATGTCAAATTGTTTTGATAGCCAGACCTTTACGGTTGACAATGTTCCTACATCATTTCCAATCAGTAGGATATCGTCTACGTAAAGTATCAGATATACCTCTGTAGTTCCATCACTCCTTCTATAAACATATGGCTCATCCTTATTTTGATCGAATCCGTAGGAACGGATCGTCTGATCAAAACTAGTGTTCCAACTCCTGGATGCTTGCTTGAGTCCATAAATGAATCTTTGCAACTTGCAAACCAGGTTCTACTGACCATCTGACTCAAAACCTGGAGGTTGCATCATATATATGTCCTCATCCAATTCCCCATTGAGAAAAGCTGTCTTGACATCCATTTGTCAGATCTCCCAATCGTAATGGGTTGCAATAGATAAGAGGATCCGAATAGACTTAATCATAGCTACCGGTGAGAAGGTCTCGTCATAGTCGATCCCTTCTCTCTGGGTAAAACCCTTGGCAACTAATCTAGCTTTATAAGTCTCAATGGAACCATTGGGACCTCTTTTCTTTTTATACACCCACTTACACCCAATTGGTTTAATATTGGGTGTAGGTATAACAAGAGTCCAGACAGTATTTTGGGACATTGATGTAATTTCTTCCCCCATGGCTTTTTGCTAGTTTGTTCTATCAGAAGCTCCCACTGCCTCGTCATATGTTAAGGGATCATCCTCCTGATACTCTGGATCAACTAACAGGGTTTCTCTATAGTATCTCTCAGGAGCTCTGATGATTCTCCCACTGCGACGAGGAAGTAGTTCAGAGTGAGTAGGTTCTACAAAATCTGGTATATCAAGGTCTGCTCTACTATCCTGTACTATGCTCTCGGATCTAGCATTTGATCTAGTACTTAGTAGTTCCTCAAGAACCACCTTACTAGTTGGTTTGTGGTCTACTATGTAGTCCTGCTCTAGGAAAATAGCATTCGTTGAAACGATTACCTTCTTTTCCACAGGTCATAGAATAGACCACCTTTGGTCCATTTGGGGTAGCCTATAAATAAAAACACCTTTGTTTTTGCCTCCATCTTATCCCTCTTATCATTCCGCACATGTGCTGGACAACCCCATATTCTAAGATGTTGTAGTGACGGCTTCTACTGCGACCACAGTTCCCTAGCAGTTTGAGGTACTGACTTGGATGGGACAAGGTTTAAGATGTATGCTGCTGTTTCTAAGGTATAATCCCAAAATGTGGTTGGTAAACTGGCATAACTCATCATGATTCGGACCATGTCTAGTAAAGTCCTATTCCTTCTCTCGGAGACCCCGTTCTGCTGTGGTGTACCAGGAGCAGTTAACTGGGAGCTGATCCCATGCTCCTTTAGGTATATTAGGAATTCGTCCGATAGGTATTCACCACCTCGATCTGATCGAAGGGTTTTAATACATTTACCCATCTGCTTTTCTACTTCAGCCCTAAATTCTTTGAACATGTCAAAGGATTCTGACTTCCATTGCATTAGGTAAACATGGCCGTATCTAGAGTAATCATCACTAAACGTGATGAAATACTCATAGCCTCCTATCGCTCTGATGCTCATGGGTCCACAGACGTCGAAGTGTATTAATTCCAACACATCAATGGCTCATACCCCTGATCCTTTAAAGATTCTTTTGGTCATCTTGCCCTCCAAACAAGGCTCACAGGTAAGAAGGATCTCCAAGGGATCTATTTCCAGAAGCCCGGCCTTCACTAATCTGTGAATCCTATCTATGGCTATATGACCTAATCTCAAATGCCACAACAGTGTTTGGTTATCTGAAGGATTTTTACATTTAGATGAGTTATTAATTTCGAAAGCTGTTGCTGTTATGTTATCTATTTCTGGATTTAATGTGTAGAGACTATTCTGAACTATTCCTCTTACTATAAAATTCCTATTCAGTTTAATAGACACTCCATATGCATCAAATAGAACTGAATAGCCTTTATTAACTAAAGAGGAAACAGAAATTAAATTGTGTCTCAAGGACGGTACAAATAATACGTCTCTTAACATTATTGTTCGATCAAAAAATCTAAGATTAACATCTCCTACAGCTTCAGCAACTGCAATCGCATCAGTTCCCATACTCAGGATCACTTCTCCATCAAGCAGCCTTCTACTCTCCTGAAACCCCTGTAATGAATTACAGACATGGTTAGAGGACCCAGAGTCCACAATCCAGAAAGCAAAAGATCTACCGCTTGAAAGAAATGTTTCAACTACTAAGAGTTGAGGTTTACCTGCTCCAGCACGCTGAGGCTTCTTACAGCCCTTCTTCCAATATCCGCTCTCACCACACCTAAAGCACTTGGTGCTTGGCTTTGTAGCCTTCTTGGATCCAGATGTCCCCATATTGCTCTGTACAGGAATTGACTTGGGCTTTTTCTTTGTTTTGCTCTTCTGAGGTTTGCTCCGCTCTTCTGAGGTTTGCTCTGTTTCAACGAGGATCTGTGTTGCACAGTAAGTGCTTCATCCTTGTATTTGAAACCATCCTCAGCAGCCTGGAGAGCTCCCAGAAGCTCCGTATTTGTCATTTCCAACTTATTCAGATGGAAATTTGTGACAAAGCCTTCATAGGCTCCAGATAGAGATGCAAGAAAAATGTCCGTCATCAGCTCGTTCTCTAGCACAACGTTCATAGCAGCCAGCTCGTTCTGGAACCTAAATATTTTGAGCATGTGTTCCCTAACTGGCGTACCACTAGACATCTTAGTACTAACTAGCTTCTGGACAATGAGGTATCAAATGACTCGACTATGACCCTTAAACATTTCGTTGAGGTATAACATCATTTCAGAAGCGTCGGGCATTTCCTCGACTTGCTTCTGTAGAGTTGTTTGCAAAGAGGCTATTATAACATTTGCACATCTCATTCGCCTCTTTCCAGTCATTATATTCCTTTTGTTGTGCCTCCGTGGCATTTGGACCCGATAGGTCTGGCTCAAACTTCATCAATGTCATTGTGTGTTTACCTATCCTCAGGACCAACATCAGATCGCGTTTCCAATCCTCATAGTTGGGACCCGTCAATTTGTTATCACTGAGGATAGCTGACAGGGGATCTAACTTGGTCATCTGTTGATAAACAAACGACAGTGTATGAGAATGCATTATTAAAATTATTTTATGGATTTTTAAAATAATTTAATTAGATCTACACGTCAATGCATACCCTCAAGGCAAGAACGTTTTCTGTAGATTAATTAACCATGTATGTGAGCTTTGGCATCCAGATGTACCCACCTTGGGGTAGTGTACACCGTCGCCCCCTCACATCAGAACTCGAGGATCCAATCCAAATCTGCACTCTAATGGGCTATGATGGACCATGGTTCTTTTGGCCAGAGCTACGTGGTCCAAGTGCGAAGCTACAAGATACCACGGTGCACTTCAAATACTTCTCCACAAGCCTAGGAGATTACGAACTGGGAGTTCATGCAGCCCCCACTTTGGTGGGAAAAGCCCTTCTCTCCTCAACGCGTAACCCCCTTATCCCTAAAGAGATCACTTGGTATCCGTTGTAGAAGAGAACATAACCCTCACCCGCAGGGATTATGGATCATGCCCTCCCCACTTGGATTCCTTATAATTGGCTGTGGTGGCCAAGGACTTCTCGAAAGCCCCTTATGTATCCCTTTTATTTGGAGGGTAATTTTAATGCAAGTGATAGTGCAATCTAAGGCAGCGACCACCTATGCACTAGACCCTGGTCTAACCGTGCTCTCACTGGGGTACCGAACTCCTATGGAATATTAGCGATTCCGGAGCATCATAGTCCTTGTCCCATGGAGTTACGTACTTTGGCTTTGACCTTTCACTACCACAGGAGTCACATTACATGCCCCAGAATTCCCGATATCCCATGAAAACTCTAACCATAATGTTATGAGCCTAGCCTAAGGTCAACGTGGTCAGGGCTCCCACTACGATAATGCCCATTCCAATCTCTTAATGTGTGATGATCTGTGGATCGTCATCTCACCCTTGGTTTCGATGATGGCCAACTAGTGGCGGCATAACCTCGTGATGATGAGATCCCACAATCATCAAACTACAAGACGACTACGGGTGAAGATCTAGTTGAGTCCTAACCTAATGGTCACAGGGGACCATACGGGGAAAAGGCATCCCGCCTAAACACCTAATCTTATATTTAATTATCAATAATACATCATCGGGTTATCAGATTAACTAACAGAAAGAAACAACCACACACAGATTTTACATCAGGCTCAGGGTCCACTCCCTGAACCTGATCAGCGCAGCAGCTCTATTCTTCCGTCAAGTTCTCTGATCCGGCACAAAGTCTCCATGCACGGTCCCTGGTTCACACCACCATATACACTTCCGCCGGTTCGGTTCGTCCTTCGGGTACCACTCTCCCTCCTACAGAGGTGCTCCGCCATGGAATCCATTTTCAACTTTTTTCTGTAAATGGAAAAACTATCCTGCTCCGAGCAATTGCTCGTTCAAGCACAATTTCCTAGGAAAATAAGAAAAAATCCTAGCAGAGAGCCCTGGAAAACCGAGGATGACAAAACCATCCTCGCCCATAATGGCCTAATATACCATCTATAGAGAACTGAAAAATAAAAACACATTCATTCACATAATCTGGGGTCCGACCCCCAGATGCGCAAACCAATTTCAGCATTTTACTTTACAAAGCGGCTCACTACAAGAAAGAGGGTCTTTATCGACGAACATTATTATCACCGTTGGTAATAATAAACTTTTTACCGACGGTGACTATAATATCCGTCGGTATTATAACTTCAATTTTTTAAATTTTTTTTGCACATTTATTACCGACGGTCAAATAGTATTAGTCGGTAAAATGATTTATACCGACGGTACATATATGTACCGTCGGTAATATACTTTATACCGACGGCTACATAAAGACCGTCGGTAAAATATCCCGACGAAACTCAGGGTAAAAACCGAGCCTCTGAAAAAAATGGAACCCTGAGTTTCGTCGTGGCGTTTTACCGACGGATATTATGTATCCGTCGGTATAAATATATTTTACCGACGGATAAATAAGATCCGTCGGTAAAACGCCACGACAAAACTCAGGGTCAAAAATCGGCTCTCTGGAAAAAATGGAACCCTGAGTTTCGTCGCCGTTTTGTACCGACGGATATTATTTATTCGTCGGTAAAAATAATATTTTTACCGACGGAAGTAAAATCGCCCGTCGGTAAAAACCCTGCGATAAATTAGTTTCAGCGATCGATCCCCTTCTGTTCTGTTTCGATCTAACCTCTCCCCATCCCTCTCTCTCTCTCTAAATCTCCCCCCTCCCCGGCCTCCCCCCCTCCCCGGCGACCGGCGGTCGGCGGCGAGCTCCTCCTCTTCGTGGGCTCCTCCTCCTCCTCCCCGGCGCCCGACGGCGAGCTCCTCCTCCTCGTCCTCCTCGTGGGCTCCGGTGAGATCCTCCTCCTCCTCCTCCCCCCGGTGAGCTCCTCCTCCTTCTCCTCCCTGGAAGAGCTATCATTCCCGAAGAAGCATACTATGTACCTTCTATCTTTGCATGAGATAATCGAAGATCATTATAGCTTGTCAACTACTGAAAATTTCTGATGATTGCTAATTTTTGATCCGATGTGAATTATTATGCACAAGATTTATATTGGAATATTATATGATTTACCAAGCATGGCTACTTACTATTGACTGCCCATATGCACAAGATTTATATTGGAATATTATATGATTTACCAAGCATGGCTACTTACTATTGACTGCCCAATTCAGTTTCTTCTGTTTAAGATTTACATGATTTATATTGGAATATTATATGATTTACCAAGCATGGCTACTTACTATTGACTGCCCAATTCAGTTTCTTCTGTTTAAGATTTACATGGAAAAATATTTTCGAGAAAAAGGGGAGTCGTCCACTATGCTCTTAGGCAAAAATGAAGGACAACCGATAAAATATTGGCTGAATTATAGAAAATACACTTTAAAATTTTATGTTCTCCAATCATAGGCTCCACACAACGTAACAACTTCAGTATCAAATTGTTTCTATTGCGCTTGGTGTACGACTAATACCGGCTTTCTCACCATAGTTCTGACAAGCTACTTGAGCATTCCATTTAGTTAGCAGACGCAAACTACGTAACTTGATAGGATCACATTTGAATCAGTGGTGTTGAGCGGTTAATCCCACATCGATAATGGAAGCGAAGATCATTGTCTTTGCATATCCGTTGTGCTTTCTGTGCTTAGTAAAACTCTTTCTTTAACAGTCGAGCCCCTTTGGAACTATCCATCCTCTCTCCCTATGGGATCAACTCGTGTATCCATCTGAGAATGCTACAATGAGGAGGCACTGCTTGAGATCAGCTACTTTAGAGCTCAACTATATCACCAAGGTCTTATAAGCCATTGCCTTACGGAAAATACACGATATGAGAGAGACAGACATAGTCAGTATAACCAAATTTTATTTCTTTTAACGTGATTCGCCCACAACCGGGCTATATTTACGGATTTTAAGTTCCTTGATGGTGACTGTAGAGTCCATACATCACGCCCAGCGTTCTGGTCCATCTGCCATGCTCAAACGCTCTAGTCTGACTCTCATCAATGATCACTGCAGCATCGCAGCCTATGCTCTGCGTCTGCCGCCTCATACCGTTTCATATGTAAATCAAACCATTTCATATTGTTTCATAAATCATACTGTTTCATATGTAAATCAAACTGTTTCATATTGTTTCATATGTAAATCTTACTGTTTCATATGTAAATTAAACTGTTTCAGATGGCATCACGGTCATATGTTCGTAGAGGCAGGGGTGGGGTAGCTCGGAGCGCTCCGGCTGCCAACCCAGGGTCCGAGGCTGAGCCGTCCGGATCTGGTAGTGCTGTTCCTCTCTCCACACCAGCTCCTGATGTGGTCGCAGCCTCCGGAGCTTCGAGCAGTGCTCAGCACTCGGCTACAGCGTCTACGCCCACAGGTAATGTTTAGATCTAAAGTTTTATACATGTTGTAAATACTTCTTCAGTACTAATGTATATTTTATTTGCAGGGTCGAGGATCACCAGCCACGTAGGCGACCGGGGCGTGAAGACGGCCCGGCGCTTGTCGGCCTTACGCGAGCCGCTTTCCCTACAGTGGAGCGGCAGGACCTTTGTGGGCGAGCACGCTTCTGACGCCGCCACGTGGGTCGGCATTATAGTACGGGAGGAGAGGAATGCCCCGATTGTGGGGTTAAGGGGGTGGAAGAACATTGATGCATCCTATAAGGAGAGGATGTATCAGCAGTTTTTGGTACGTTAGTTTCATTAAAGCATTTTAGAATAATATCGTACTTCTTTATAATTTGATTTGATAAAATGACTTGTTTCTAAATTGATTTTACAGGAGAAATTTAAATGGGAGAACATGGAATCCGACACCCATCGGGAGGACTTGTGGAAGATGATGGGTGAGCGGTACAGGGATTACCGTCACGAGCTCTACCAGCTCTACGATTACTTGGTCGGCCAGCCGGCTGAGGAGGTACAGGCTGCGGCCGGGACGAGAGACGCGCCACCGCTACACGTTCTACAGTTTTTGGTCGCTCACTGGGCCACCCCTAGCTTTCAGGTATAATTATAATTTTGTTGATTCGTACTTGTTTTAATGTTATACTAAAAATTTGTATTGATGTTTCAAAATTTAATCGATTAACACAAAGGAAATCTGCTATAGGCAAGCAGAATAGAAGTGCCTCGACTACACCTGCTCCAGTGAAGGGGAGGACCTCCATGCCCCAGCTTGCCCAGCAGCTGGTAAATGATACAAATATTGTTATTATTTAAAGCTCTATACATGTTATATTAACTCATCTATTTATTTTATATGTCCAACAGACACAGTCCTTGGGCCACGAGCCTAATAGGATTGACCTTTTTGAGGCCTCTAGGAGGCGGCGTATCGATGGGGCATTTCTGGACGAAAGGGTTGTCTCGCAAGTGGTAAGTAATTAAATTACTGTTAATATATTCTTATACATATGCCATAAAATATCATTGAATATCATTGGTTGTTTTTATATAGGAGAGGATGCGACTTCTGGTGACCCCGTCGGGCGAGGCCGGCTCCTCCTCCAGCTCAGTATCTGTCGACTCAGCGATGGATACTGTACTGAGACTTGCCACGCACGGCCGTATCCTCTGTACGGGCCTTGGAGTCACGCCCTCCTCCTACTTTGGACGAGAGGGTATGCGCTCGAGGGCACGGGACACCCAGACCGGTGCTATCACTCAGCTGCAGTCTGCGCTAGACGCAGAGCGAGAGCAGAGGCAGGCCCTCGAGCAGAGGATTGAGGCGGAGCGAGAGCAGAGGCAAGCCCTCGAGCAGAGGGTTGAGGCGGAGAAAAAGGCCCTCGATGAGGAAAGAGAAGCTCGCAGGGAACTGGAGCGTAAATTTTATTAATTCATAAGCCGGTCTAGCGGTGGCTCATCCTCATGATCAGGTACTTACTAATCTTTATAATATTAGCAAAAAATATGAATCTTACTAATTTGAGTTTAGATCATATTATCACACTTATGAATTTCCAACACTTAGACTCTAAATCGGTAAATCGGATCGTAAATGGTCTCTCTCTCTCTCTCTCATGGTAATGATGTAGCCTCTGTTTTTCTTTTAAATGATAGAATTTTGTTTTTTAATCATGCTAGGTGTGTGCCTCGTTGGAAGAGGGATATCTCCCTCATGTGACATTTGTAGTGGACACAACAATATGCCACCCAACGGAGTTCGATTTCTATCTCTGCAGTTATGCTGGCATACAGGTAAACTTTGACTGAAGCTTTGTAAGTGCAAATTATTTTAAATTCACTCATGCAATTGGTCCTTTTTACGATTATACAAAGAGAATATAGTAGAAAGATGTAATGGAGAGTTGGTAAAATTTCAAGTGGTTGGCTCTCGAGACCTGGGATAGATTCCCGCTTGCATCGATTTAATAACTGCTAAAGGGTATAGGCCGAACCCTCCCCTCGTACCATCAATAGGGGATCTCAAAAAAAAAAAAAATTAGAAGAGTATCTAATAGCCGATTTGATACTCTTGCTACAGTGGTTTCATTATAGCCGCAACAGTGAAATCATTGTAGCAAGGGTATCAATTCAATTTGATAAGAGTAAAAATTAACCAAATCGATACTCTTGCTACAGTGCAGTCATCACCGTTTAATGAAATTGGTGTTGACTAACTTGACACACGAGTATGACTAAAGAGTTTTAGTCGGTATATAAGTTGGAGTCTAGACTAGAGTCGCATTAGAAGACCCTAGGTGATCCTAACTTCGGTCCATGATGACTCAAGAAAAGTTTACGGATGTAAATTGGTCAAATATCCAATTAGAACCCGCTTGCAAGTCTGAAATACGGAATAATTCCAAGTTTGAATTATCGGATGCCGATCCGTTGACGATCCGATCGAATTCAAACCTATTTCATATCCGAAACACGCTAACTTATGATTTTCCAACACTTAGACTCTAAATCGGTGAATCGGAGCGTAAATTGGTCAAATATCCAATTAGAACCCGCTCGCAAGTCCGAAATACGGAATAATTCCAACTTCGAATTATCGAATGCCGATCCGATGACGATCCGATCGAATCCAAACATATTTCATATCCGAAACATGCTAACTTATGATTTTCCAACACTTAGACTCTAAATCGGTGAATCGGAGCGTAAATTGATCAAATATCCAATTAGAACTCGCTCGCAAGTTCGAAATACGGAATAATTCCAAGTTCGAATTATCGGATGCCGATCCAATGACGATCCGATCGAATCCAAACCTATTTCATATCCGAAACAAGCTAACTTATGATTTTCCAACACTTAGACTCTAAATCGGTAAATCGGAGCATAAATTGGTCAAATATCCAATTATAACTCGCTCGCAATTCTGAAATACGGAATAATTCCAACTTCGAATTATCGGATGCCGATCCGATGACGATCGGATCGAATCCAAACCTATTTCATATCCGAAACACGCTAACTTATGATTTTCCAACACTTAGACTCTAAATCGGTGAATCGGAGCGTAAATTGGTCAAATATCCAATTATAACTCGCTCGCAAGTCCGAAATACGGAATAATTCCAACTTCGAATTATCGGATGCCGATCCGATGAGGATCGGATTGAATCCAAACCTATTTCATATCCGAAACACGCTAAGTTATGATTTTCCAACACTTAGACTCTAAATCGGTGAATCGGATCGTAAATTGGTCAAATATCCAATTAGAACCCGCTCGTAAGTCCGAAATACGGAATAATTCCAAGTTCGAATTATCGGATGCCGATTCGATGATGATCTGATCGAATCCAAACCTATTTCATATCCGAAACACGCTAACTTATGATTTTCCAACACTTAGACTCAAAATCGATGAATCGGAGCGTAAATTGGTCAAATATCCAATTATAACTCGCTCGCAAGTCTGAAATACGGAATAATTCCAACTTCGAATTATCGGATGCTGATCCGATGACGATCAGATCAAATCCAAACCTATTTCACATCCGAAACACGCTAAGTTATGATTTTCCAACACTTAGACTCTAAATCGGTGAATCGGATCGTAAATTGGTCAAATATCCAATTAGAACTCACTCGCAAGTCCGAAATACGGAATAATTCCAAGTTCGAATTATCGGATGCTGATCCGATGATGATCCGATCGAATCCAAACCTATTTCATATCTGAAACACGCTAACTTATGATTTTCCAACACTTAAACTCTAAATCGGTGAATCAGAGCGTAAATTGGTCAAATATCCAATTATAACTCGCTCGCAAGTCCGAAATACGGAATAATTCCAAGTTCGAATTATCGAATGCTGATTCGATGACGATCCGATCGAATCCAAACCAATTTCATATCCGAAACACGCTAACTTATGATTTTCCAACACTTAGACTCAAAATCGGTGAATCGGAGCGTAAATTGGTCAAATATCCAATTAGAACCCGCTCGCAAGTCCGAAATACGGAATAATTCCAAGTTCGAATTATCGGATGCCGATCCAATGACGATCGGATCGAATCCAAACCTATTTCATATCCGAAACACGCAAACTTATGATTTTCCAACACTTAGACTCTAAATCGGTGAATCGGAGCGTAAATTGGTCAAATATCCAATTAGAACTCGCTCGCAAGTCCGAAATATGGAATAATTACAAGTTCAAATTATCGGATGCCGATCCGATGACGATCCGATCGAATCCAAACCTATTTCATATCCGAAACACGCTAACTTATGATTTTCCAACACTTAGACTCTAAATCGGTGAATCGGAGCGTAAATTGGTCAAATATCCAATTAGAACCCGCTCGCAAGTCCGAAATACGGAATAATTCTAAGTTCGAATTATCGGATGCCGATCCGATGACGATCAGATCGAATCCAAACCTATTTCATATCCGAAACACGCTAACTTATGATTTTCCAACACTTAGACTCTAAATCGGTGAATCGGAGCGTAAACTGGTCAAATATCCAATTAGAACTCGCTCGCAAGTCTGAAATACGGAATAATTCCAAGTTCGAATTATCGGATGCCGATCCGATGACGATCCGATCGAATTCAAACCTATTTCATATCCGAAACACGCTAACTTATGATTTTCCAACTCTTAGACTCTAAATCGGTGAAACGGAGCGTAAATTGGTCAAATATCCAATTATAACTCGCTCGCAAGTCCGAAATACGGAATAATTCCAACTTCGAATTATCGGATGCCGATCCGATGACGATCCGATCGAATCCAAACATATTTCATATCCGAAACACGCTAACTTATGATTTTCCAACACTTAGACTCTAAATCGGTGAATCGGAGCGTAAATTGGTCAAATATCCAATTAGAACTCGCTCGCAAGTCCGAAATACGGAATAATTCCAAGTTCGAATTATCGGATGCCGATCCGATGACGATCCGATCGAATCCAAACCTATTTCATATCCCAAACACGCTAAGTTATGATTTTCCAACACTTAGACTCTAAATCCGTGAATCGGAGCGTAAATTGGTCAAATATCCAATTATAACTCGCTCGCAAGTCCGAAATACAGAATAATTCCAAGTTCGAATTATCGGATGCTGATCCGGTGACGATCGGATCGAATCCAAACCTATTTCATATCCGAAACACGCTAACTTATGATTTTCCAACACTTAGACTCTAAATCGGTGAATCGGAGCGTAAATTGGTTAAATATCCAATTAGAACTCGCTCGCAAGTCTGAAATACGGAATAATTCCAACTTTGAATTATCGGATGCCGATCCGATGACGATCCGATCGAATCCAAACCTATTTCATATCCGAAACACGCTAACTTATGATTTTCCAACACTTAGACTCTAAATCGGTGAATCGGAGCGTAAATTGGTCAAATATCCAATTATAACTCGCTCGCAAGTCCGAAATACGGAATAATTCTAACTTCGAATTATCGGATGCCGATCCGATGACGATCGGATTGAATCCAAACCTATTTCATATCCGAAACACGCTAACTTATGATTTTCCAACACTTAGACTCTAAATCGGCGAATCGGAGCGTAAATTGGTCAAATATCCAATTATAACTCGCTCACAAGTCCGAAATACGGAATAATTCCAACTTTGAATTATCGGATGCCGATCCGATGACGAACGGATCAAAATCAAACCTATTTCATATCCGAAACACGCTAAGTTATGATTTTCCAACACTTAGACTCTAAATCGGTGAATCGGATCGTAAATTGGTCAAATATCCAATTAGAACCCGCTCGCAAGTCCGAAATACGGAATAATTCCAAGTTCGAATTATCGGATGCCGATCCGATGATGATCGGATCGAATCCAAACCAATTTCATATCCGAAACACGCTAACTTATGATTTTCCAACACTTAGACTCTAAATCGGTGAATCGGAGCATAAATTGGTCAAATATCCAATTAGAACTCGCTCGCAAGTCCGAAATACGGAATAATTCCAAGTTCAAATTATCGGATGCCGATCCGATGACGATCGGATCGAATCCAAACCTATTTCATATCCGAAACACGCTAACTTATGATTTTCCAACACTTAGACTCTAAATCGGTGAATCGGAGCGTAAATTGGTCAAATATCCAATTATAACTTGCTCGTAAGTCCGAAATATGGAATAATTCCAACTTCGAATTATCGGATACCGATCCGATGACGATCGGATCGAATCCAAACCTATTTCATATCCGAAACACGCTAAGTTATGATTTTTCAACACTTAGACTCTAAATCGGTGAATCGGATCGTAAATTGGTCAAATATCCAATTAGAACCCGCTCGCAAGTCCGAAATACGGAATAATTCCAAGTTTGAATTATCGGATGCCGATCCGATGACGATCGGATGGAATCCAAACCTATTTCATATCCGAAACACGCTAACTTATGATTTTCCAACACTTAGACTCTAAATCGGTGAATCGGAGCGTAAATTGGTCAAATATTCAATTAGAACCCACTCGCAAGTCCGAAATACGGAATAATTCCAACTTCGAATTATCGGATGCCAATCCGATCGAATCCAAACCTATTTCAAAACCGAAACACGCTAACTTATCATTTTTTAACGCTTAGACTCAGTTATAGATATAAACCATTTTTTCAACAAATACATGTTAATTGCAGGAGCAGGGCGGCGTCAGGGGATCGATGAGAGCACCAGCGTTGGTGGCGGGCGGGGGTGGTTGACATAGGGCGGCGTCAGGGGATCGATGAGAGCACCAGCGTTGGTGGCGGGCGGGGGTGGTTGAGATAGGGCATGTATCATTTCGCAGTTTTGGATTGTGTAAATATTATTTTGTAATATATGGTTATTTTTTGTTCTTGTCTATAATTGTCGGGTACTGTGGTAATATTTGATAATTTGCTATAATTTTTTATCAATTTAGGTAATATTTTAAAATTTGCGGTAATATTTTATAAATTGTGGTAATATTTGATAAATTGTGGTAATATATTGTGGTATTGTTGTAAATCACAGGAATTAAATAACATTATTTAGGTAAATTTATAAAAAAAAACATACTTATTACCGACGGACATTAATTATTCCGGCGGTAATAATGTTTTTATTTTTTTTAAATTATAAATAATTTGCCGATGGCATATAATATCCGTCGGTAATATATATATATTATTACCGACGGGAGATATATATGCGTCGGTAATATATATATTATTACCGACAGTATATACCATAACCGTCGGTAAAATACTTATATATTACCGACGGATTGTTAAGATTCGTCGGCAACAATATATTATATTAATTTTTACTTGATTAAATATGACCGACGGCTTTAATATTACCGTCGGTATTAATTATTATTACCGACGGTAATATTTGGTCCGTCGTATTATTTTTCCCGACACCTTTTTTCCCGATAGCCAGCGACGGAAATATCTTCCGTCGCTATAAAATATTATCGACGAAATATTAATATTACCGACAGATAGTTTTCGTCGATAATAACTGTTTTTTTTGTAGTGGCACCTACAGAAAACTCATACAAACATATATATATATATATATATATATATATATATATATATATATATATATATATATGCATGCATGATACGAAGCGAACCCGATGATGAACTATTCATTCATGTGCGTATGATTGGATTCGATGAGAATCTCATCATGTACCACACACCTGAACGCTTGCTCTGATACTAGCTGTTGGGAAAAATTAATTCCCTAGATCAAAGTCTGCGCAGCGGAAGTCGGGCAGCGGTCGTAGGACCACGTTGCCGGGTGTGTGCTACAAAAATTCTGATTATATAATCCTATCATCTGCACATGATGCAATAGTACAAACCCCTAATTGTCATTCTAACGAGATGATGCAACAAACATCAGCTGATCTATGTATTAAAACTTAGAACGAGCAATAGAGAGGTTATACCTTCGTGCAGATTTTTTCACCGCGGAGGATTTTCTTCTTTGTTGGTGGAAACGGATACCGAGGTACGGATGTAGATCTACCATTGGGTTCACCAAGTCTCGCCTCCCAGCCGCGTCCTCGTTGAGAGATCTCTGAATTCCTCTCGTCAACGAGCCCTTTCGATGCTTGCAAAAGCCTTGAGGAAGACGAGAAAGAGAGAGGAATGGTATACTGATTTTTGGCGCAAGAGGGACTTGTTTCGAGCAATAAATTACAGCAAAACACCCCTTCCCTTGCACGAAATTTTCTTCCATCTCTCTCTTAAGTGGCCGGCCATAGGGATTAAAAATCCCCTAGATATGGACATCCTTATCCTATCCAACCATTCGAAAAATCGCCCCCAAGATTTTAGGGGGGGCGGTTCTAACTATGCAACAAACCATATCTGGGGGAGGATCTTCTTAGATCCTCCCCATATCAGGTCATGGCTGCATATGGGCACCCATAACATGAGTGGCTGGCCATTAGGGCATGCGGGGCTATTTGGGAAAAGGCCAAAATGCCCTTCACGCTTCTAATGGTCGTATACTCGTGTACTGGGCTCCGATTGCGAAACCGTTCGAACCTGTAGGACTCCTAGGATTTCTAGTATCCTCTTGACATAGAAATGTTGTTCTCTCACCTAGGGGTGCCCTCAATAAGTTATCCATACTTAGGGGTGTCCTTAGTAAAACGAGGTGCTCTTAGTAAAATTTACCGAAGCAACTCTACCGAGCTCCCGTGCGATGCACGCTCGGATTGTCTGCACCTATGAGGGGTGTTAGATATATTACGTATGCCTCTAACTACTCTGGGGTTGCCCTTTGGAAGCATACTTTATTTCTCTCTCTCTTACGTTCTAGTGCGAAGCACCCGTGGGATGATTGTCTTCCTAACTAAGGTAGTGCAAGTAAGGGAAGAGATGGTAGACATGATTTCGGATGTGGACAAGGTGGAACCTACAGGGACTAGGATTCATGGCTAATAACCAGGCCTCGACCTACACACCCTGCAGGTGTCTCTGTCTGTCATATGAGCCCCGGGTAACGTGCGAAGCTAAACAGAGCACGATGCAAGTTGACCTCCAATCCTCCTAGACTTATTATGTTCTCTCGTATACCCTTGATCTCCGCTCAGTTACAGTAGTGTGATATCCCTCCACGTAGTGCCATGATACGACTCGAGCGGTGGAGAACACCGTCAGACTCGAGTGATCATTTGACATGGTTCCATCCAAGTAAACTAACCTTAACGCACTTCCCTTTGCTTTGGCCAAGCTAGGGGATCCGATCGTCAGCTCGACTGATAACCACCAGGCCTAGTTTTAGTGCGATGTGAGTTCGACCATGGAACGCACTACCGGTTAGGGTTGTGGATAACCTATAGGAGTGACATGCTGATACGACGTCAATCGGGTAACCCAATGCACCGTGGTATTGGGTCGCACATAAATGGATCCCTCACACATTGGTGCATCAAAGCACCACTCAATTGGTTAGCCCACCGGTCATGATTCCTCAGGATTTAGGACCAACTACTCTAAGCAGAAACACGACTTAATACACCAGTGTCTGCTCGCTGATCTGTGCACCATGTTGGCTCCGTTCGGTCACAGTAATTGTGCCTAGCAATGATCATAGTGAAGGTTCTATGCTATGTTATTCCAATAACTTCTCACGATAGGGGAACCAGCCCTACCATAGTTGTGAAAAATTTAGGTTATATGTTTCCAATTCACTAAGCCTTCATCTCAACAGGTCTACATAAACCATGGCTTGCTGTTTTATCATATAACATGTGATATGATTACGTACCACTAATGCAATTCTTATTCAAATACAATCTCTCTATTATTTATCTGAATAAAAGATTTTTACAAGCTAAGAACACATCAATTCCAACAGGCAAGGGGGCAGGAGGTGGTTGTATTAAAATACCCACATTGGACCTCCCCTCACAAGCCAGTTTTGTGAGGAGGGCAGGTATCCAAGGTCGAGGGAACTCACAAAAATTTTATTCATGCAGTTCGAAAATTTCTACTTCTGTGGGTGTTGGTTACCGCTCTGGAGCAATATGGAATTAGATTCGGCTTACAATCCTCTTCTTTTTCCATGCCTCCATCGGATCTCAAGGAGACCAATCTCCTATCTCGGCCCCCTGATCGTCTTCGTCTCTCAAACTCAATAGAAAAGCCCAAAGCAAAGTCTTAAAACCAGCCGTCAAACACAATGACAACTCCTTGCAAAACCTAGGGTGAAAATCATACTTATAGCCCCTCAAAACCGTGCAGACCCAAATCCAACCCGTGCACATTTTGTATTTGGCGCCCAGGGCACTATCAACCTAGGGGCCCAAAAATTCACCGTCGTGAGACCTTTGCCCTAGGTGCAAAAAGTTGCAATTAGGGCGCTAACCCGAGAGGCTGGCGCCCGTCAGCGACTGGGCGCCACCCTGCTGACAGGCATGCCCATGTCCTTTCGCGTTGGGTCTTCTGGTGTGCTCCGTCCTCCCCGAAACTAAGCCAAACTCCGACAAACTCCTTTTGGTGAATTTTCGGCCAGTGCTCCTGTTCCAGCGAACCTCCACCTTGGCAAGTATCAACTCGCCTTCATTGCGCCTCAAGTGGCGAGGTGCTTTCTCCAATGCGCTAGTAGGAGACAAGTTGGAGCAAGCTTGAACAATGCTCAAACTTCTCTCTGGTGACCAGCTTCGTGAGAAAATCTGAAGCATTCTCATCCGTGTGAACCTTCTTTACCTCAATCTCATCATCGTCTAGCCAGTCCCTGATCTTGTGGTACCTGATGTCTGTGCTTCATCATTGCATAGAAGACCGGATTCTTTGCCAAATATATCGCACTCTGACTATCAAACTGTACCTTAACTGAGTTCTAACTAAGTCCAAATTCGCCAGCTTGGTCCTTCAACTAGATAGCCTCCTTCATGGTCTTTGTCAGAGCCATATACTCTGCCTTGGAAATGGAGAGCATCGTCACTGACTATAGCATAGACCTCCAACAGATCGGTCCCCTCCACACCTAAACACATATCCAGTTGTAAGTATCCTCCTATCCAGATCCGCTGCGTAGTCTTAATCAGAGTATCCCATGATACTCTGATCTTTCTCTTCTACCTGGTAAACAAGATCACTTTATTTGCACTGTCCTTCAAAGACCTTAAGATCCACTTGACCGCTTGCCAATGGACCTTCCTTGGATTTGACATGAATCTAGACAAGACACTCACTGCCTGTGCTAGATTCGTCCTTGTGCAAACCATCGCATACATCATACATCCTACTGCGCTGACGTATGGTGTCTTCTGCATCTCCTGGATCTCCTTCTCTGTAGTAGGACATCGCCTCTTGCTCAAAGCGAAGTGCGAAACCAATGGAGTAAAGGTTGGCTTTGCATCCTTCATATCAAACCTCTCAAGAGCTTTTCGGATATAGATTCTTTGAGACAATCAGAGCTTTCTAGCCTTTCTGTCCCTTTTAATCTTTATACCGAGGATCTTCCTCGCATTCCCGAGATCCTTCATCTCAAACTCTATGCTCAACATCTTCTTGAGTTCGACTATCTTTCTCATGTCACGATATGAGATGGGCATATCATCGACATAGAGCATCAATGTCATAGTCTCTCCATCCTCAAAGGTGAGAGTGTAGACGCAGCAATCATACACCCCCCTCGAGTAACCTATCTATACCATGAATCAGTCAAAGTGCTTGTACCACTAGCTCAGTGACTGCTTGAGTCTATAAATCGACTTCTTCAATCTGCACACATGGTTCTTCTTATCATCTTCAATGAATCCGTCCGATTGTGACATGTAGATTTTCTCATCGAGATCCCCATAAAGAAATGACATCTTTTATGTCCATCTGCTCCAGCTCCATATTGTGATTAGCAATATGAGCTAGCAACAGTCTAATGGAGGTATGCTTAATTACAGGAAAGAAGATCTCGTTGTAATTAATTCATTCCCGCTGAGCAAACCCCTCTGCAACCAAATGTGCCTTGAACTTTGGGTCTTTATTTTGCATACCCTCTTTTTTCTTGAGAACTCCATCTGGAACTTATGATCTTCTTTCCCTTAGGCCTAGGACCTAACTCCCAAATGGACTTCTTATAAAGACTACTCTTATCTTTCATAGCCTTCATCTAGCCTTGCCCCTTGGTGCTCATTGCAACCTCATCATAACTCATTGAATCATCTTAACTGATGATAAAAGGCATAATCATCATCCCAACCATATCTCTGAGGCTATTTGACGATCTTTTTTGACTTTCTCAGAACCATGACTATAGGCTCCACCTATGCATGTGCTAGAGTCTCCACCTGAGTCTCCATTGGTGTCTCTACCTGTTGCTACTCATATACATCACCCTCAGATGTGCCAACTGCTTCACCCTCAGTTATCTGACCCATATCTCTCGAGATAACCAAAACCTCTATAGCAGTCTTCTCTCTTTGACTGGATTTTATCGCATCGGCCTTTATCTCTACCATAAGAATGGTCATCTCGTCAAAGATGACATCTTTACTGATGATCTTCTTCCGATTCCTCGAATTCCATAACTTGAAGCCCTTCACTTCTTATTCAAAGTATTAGGATTTGTTGTTTTCTATATGTCAATCCCTGACATTGATATCATGATAAAGATTAGGAAAACACGTGGCACCTATCACGGATAACTCTATATCTCAATACAGGATATGTACAAATCATTAGTCCAACTTAGGTATACTTTAGGGGACGCAAGTGTATTGATAAGATCAGTACATAGGAGATTTGAGTGCATGGGTTTACACACCTCAGAAGGTTCGTAGTTAGTAATCGGATTGAACACTCAATTAAAGACTGTACTACCCAAGCTTTCTTATCAAAGAGAGATGGTCTATCTCGGCTATTGGATTAGTTGAATCTAAGCTAGGAGTATTGGTGTGCTTGTCATCAAGAGAGATGGAAACATATTGAACGGAATCGAAAGAGATGACCTTATCTATAATGCTATCACCTTAGACTATGGTCCCTCTAATACTAGTTGACTAACCCTAAATCCCAAGATGTCCTATAGACTCTGGGTTCGATGTTTGTCACTTTGACCTACCATTCAGTGAAGCCTATATACAGAACCAAAACTGGATAAATTGGGTGGCTTATATTGGATATCGTAAAACACAAGCATGTTGTGAATATTCCTCATTCCTCGAGGAGAGCTAGGTGTTTCTTTGAGCAACCCCATAAAAGGCTAATCACCAAGCCTGACCAGGTAATTCTAAAGATAAGATAATGATCACAAGGACTTGGAGAGTTAGGACTCAAGTAGGTGAGCTATGCTGAGTAAAACAGTTTGAAATCTCAGATATCATACACGAATACCTGGTCATGGACACAACGCGGGCTGGCAGCACGGGTCTGGCGGTCTGTTGCGGTTTGGGCTATTTTAGGAAAAACTAAAGCTATACAATTCCTTATCTATAAAAGGGGATGCTTTGGGACTTTAGGTCAAGAAGTCTAAAGGTTTTGTAGTTGTCGTAAGTGAGAGAGCTTGTGAGAGAGATCATGTAGAAGAGAAGAGGAAGAGAAAGAAGAAGTAAGAAGAAGAAAGGAATGAAGAAGATGAGGGAGGAGAGGTTTTCTCCGGTCATCTCTCTATCTGATTCTCGGATCTTCATCAAGGTTCTTCATCGCATCGACCTTAGCATCTTCTCTAGTGTATCATCTCTTGGTAACGCTCGGTAATCTTTGGTGCATTGTCAATTGTTTGTTTTCTTCGTCGTGAAATTATTCTGAGTGGAAGGTTGAGATTGTATGTGGGGGTTCGACAAACGGTGATCCACCACTGGTCATTATAATCTCTTTATAGTGAAAATTTTATTCCTTGATTATCGGTAATCCTTTGTACATTGGGTTGTTCCTTGTATGGTGTGCAACTTTATTTTTTTGTCTGTGTCGTCTACGGGAAGCATCGGCATCAATCCCTCAGTAAATAATGCTTCCGTGTAGGACCCGGCAACTGGTGGTTGATCGTCGGAGCTCTTGTTCCCCAACCGTGGTATTAGAGTAAGGTTCTGGTTATCTGATCACCAACCAGTTTCGACATTCAGTTTGAGGATTCAAAGTCGATGGAGTGTAGATGGCATCGAGCGAGGTACATGTCATGAAGTTTGACATTGAGAAGTTTGATGGGAAGATCAATTTTAACTTGTGGAAAGATCAATTTTCGCTTGCGATCTCATCCCTTGATAGAGGAGACGTTCTTCTGAGTGGAGATAGACCCATACCTTGTCTTATGCTGGGTATGTCATCAACTTGTGTAGAGTGAGATTTATTTTGTCGCTTTTCCGGCCATCGTCATCATGAGGGGCGTTGGGGAGTGTGAGATGTTGTCACATACCCTTCACTTGAGCTAACTCTTTTAGGTATGTAGGCTATTGTTTTCTACATCATACTTATGATACAGGTTTCCCTCTGTAGCTTCTCTTAAGCTATTGACTAACGTTGCAGGGAAACGTGGTATTTGAATTGTGTGTTAAAACGTAATCGGCCCGACCCCGTCCCAAATCCGATCGGATTTTTTCAAACAATCCCAAACCCGTCCAAACCCATTTAATTCCATCCCAATAGGGTTGGGTCCGGATAGGTAACCCGCTAAACCCATTCAATTGCCATCTCTCTCCAATGGAAGAATCAAGATCTCGCAAATATTTTGATTCCAACTAATAATTAAACAATAGGAAAATGCTACTCATCATTGAGGACGCACATCAATCAAGAATGTGAAGCCCAATCACAGCCCCCCACCCCCTATCGGTGAAGTGCACTCAACCCGATCGTCGGGCATCGGACGGCTGCCACACCAAGATGTTAATGATCGATGTGCATGCTCCATGTTGGAGTAGGCTAGCATTGCTCCATATTATAAACTGAGAAATGCTATTTAGCCCAAAGGTTTTCCTGATTCCGCCAACCCGATTGACTTGGCAGCGTGCAACTGGTGGCTGAAACCCACTAGCGACATTTAAATCTTTTACACCATAAGTTGCATGCGGCCACGTCAATCGGGCTGAGCGGAATCGGTAAAACCTTCGGGCCGAATAGCATTTCTCTTATCGATGTGGTTTATTCCTTAATTCAATAGCATCCTGAAGGATCAATATAACTCCATCCACCCTAGGGGTGTGCAGGATCCAAACCAAACCGATCAAACAGACCAATTTTGATCGGTTTCGAAATACTCAATGGATCGGATTGGATCTGGTTTTTTAAAAACCGATATGATTGGATCGATTGTCGGATTTGTAAATTTAAAACCGACCTAAACCGAACCGAACCGACATATGTACATACATATAATATTTTCTTAAATATACCATACGTCCTCATATATCCTTGTTACCGACAACCGTTGCAATACTGTAGGATGGCTTAAAATCAATTAAAAATTATTAATTATGTCTGATGATTTGATAATAATAATTACTTTTTAAGTTCAGTCTTGGTCCTAATAGAAGGGTGGGAAATTTCAATAAGTATATAGACCAAAGCCCAAACCGATCATCCAATCCAATCCAAACTGACTTAATTGTATTGGATTGGATTTCAATCTTAATTCGGTTTAGATCGGACTGAAAATCCTTAAAAGCAATCAAGGTTGGATCGGTTTGGGTTTTGCCTAAATAGGTTGGTTTGGAACCTATACACACCCCTAATCCACCCAATCAATTCAAATTGGGCTAATAAAGAAAAAACATAATACTGAACAAATAAAAAGAGAGCTAATGTAGGGTGTTTGATTAATGCTGCCATTAAAACTCTTCGAGTCCCGAGATCCCTCGTCGCTTACCTGCTTCGATCCCACACGTGCCACCCGTTTCTGGCCTCTGCCTAGGGGTGGCAATCCTTGACCCGACCCGCCAACCCGACCCGAACCCAACCCGAAGTTAGCGGGTTTGGGTTTAGCTTAAACGGGTTCGGGTCATAAACGGGGCGACCTGATTGACCCGCTTATTTAATGAATCAGGTTCGGGTTTGTACTTATAACGCCATTGACCCGACTTGACCGTTTACCAAATGGGTCGTGTCAACCCGACCCGATCCGAGCCAACCCGAACCAACCCGGCCCCATCCGACTTCCCTTGACCCAACCTAGCAAGTTTACATGGGTTCTGTTGATCCAACCCGAGCCGACATGACCCGACCCGTTTAGTAAACGGGTTAAACGGGTCGGGTTGGGTCAACCCGTTTATTAGGCGGGTCGGGTTTGGGTTTAAGTTTTTGACCTGTTTATTAAACAGGTCGGGTTCGGGTTGGGTGTTTTGCCTTTATACCTATGTCTCAACCCGACCCGACCCATTGCCACCCCTACCTCTGCCATAACGTTATTATGCAATCCACGGATTTTATATAGGGTTGGCAATGGGTCGTGTCGGGTCGGGTTTGTATCGTGTCTAGTTTCGGATTGTGTCCAAAACCCCTAGACTCGGACCCGATCCGTTTAACTAATCGTGTTTAGATTTTAAATCCGTACCGGACCCGTTTATAAACGGGTAGACCCGATAAAACCCGTTAGACCCATTTACCACACGAGTTTATTTAGATGACCTGATCCGACCCAATCCGACTCGACCCGACCTAACCAGATAGACCCGTTGATACTATATATTATAATATCGGATTGCAGGTAGACCCGACCCAAGTCACCCAACTCGACCCGACCTGTTGAATTTTAAACGGTTCTTCCCGGGTCTACCGTGTCCAGACCCGACCCATTTATTAAACGGGTCTATCGTGTCAACCGTTTACGACCCGAATCCGTTTAGTCCTGATCCAGATCCGCTAACTTCGTATCGGGTCCGAAATTGTCAGCCCTATACCACAGGATTTCATACTGTGTGCCTCTCTCAGAGAGAGAGAGAGAGAGTTTTGGCTGTGCTGTGGAGTCAGAGAGAGAGAATTTTGGCTGTGCATTGGAGTCGGTCTCAAGTATCTGGCTCTCTGGTGACAGGCTTCTCAATTTCAAAGATTATATATTTTTTTTCCAGAAATTGGGTTCTGATTGGAGAAAGGGGTGGTGGGTGGGTGAGGCTCATGATTGGGCATATTATTGGACCATTGAAATTTCAGTTAACCAGGGTTGGTGATTGGTGGTTGGTGCATGATGGGGGTGTTAATTATTTTTTATTTTTTTATTGGGGTAATGTGGCTAAGGTCCTTGTTGCGGATTATGAGAGGGCGGAAGGACAAATAACATTTCAGTTGTGTGAAAAGTCTCTCCGTAACAAATATATTTTCAGTGCCCATTTTACTCCTACATGTGGTTGTACAGAAAATATATAGAATATGGATATATTGACACAAATCACTATACCAAATGGTAGTCTTTGGGTTGCAAATTGCTACTCTTACTATAGTGAATTCATTGTACCAAATTTTTTTTTAAAATCAATATCATTTTTTTGAAGAATCTAATTGAATTTTATTTTATTTTTAAATCAATATAGCAAAGGGTAACAATCTAGGCAGATTGGTACTCTTTGCGCCGCAGATTGTTACCATTTTTTTATAAACCTTGCTTTATAAAAAATGGTACAGTGAAATCACTGTAGCAAATATCTACATAATATCGTGCAGTAGGATGGGGGTATTTTTTTTTTCATTTGAACGGTTTGGAAAAGTCAAATTGGCAATTGGGACAACTTACTATATTATGGTATTTCGGGAAGGGACCTGATACAAAACCAAAATGTTGTCTGTCCTTTAGCTTAAAGTGATTATCATAAAAGAACTTATGACTAAGTCTTACAATTTTTTTTAATATATGAAATCCACGATTGACAAGATGATCATGGAAATTTTTTTATGTGATACATCATGCACATGTTAGTTATCATGCACCCCAATCTGCGCTACGTCCACCGTCATCAGAGCATTCAAGAAGTTTTCACTATGAATGAAAAGCAAGATTACTCGAGACACCGTCTAAAGACAAAGAACTCACCTCTGCTTCCATCTCCTTCGACTCCAATCTTCATTCTATGGAAGATCATCGACTAGTTCCCCGTCTTTGAGGAAGAAACCTAGCTAGCCAGCAAACCTCTGATAGCAGCCGTTTCTCTCTCTCTCTCTCTCTCTCTCTCTCTCTCTCTCTCTCTCTCTCTCTCTCTCTCTCTCTCTCTCTCTCTCTCTCTCTCGCTCTCTCTCTCTCTCAAATGGTCTTCAATTCTTCTTACCCAAATGACGACTCAATACGGATTTTATACCAAAACCCTAAAGCAACTCGTCTATGCAACCTAGCCCGTGGACACTCAATTCCACCCTATAAACTCGCACGAGTGTCGGCTCCTTTGCTAGAACCTCCCGAGCCCTGGCCTCGATTGGCCTGGGCACCTAGGGGTTCGCCCGAGCTCCCCCTGTATGGGCGGCTGTGTGCTCAAATAGGCAGCTAGGCTCGCAGCCTCTATCTTGAGTTCGCCCGGGTGCCCTGTACGATCCCTCAGGCGCCTGACAATCTGCATCTGAGTCTGGGTCTGTAATGTCTCTACCGACATGGGGATGGACATCCCAATAGATAGATTAAGATTCTAAGCTTGCAAACATTAAAGATTCTTTGTTTAGATTGCCCATAGAAAAGTCGCCACAACATTGTCGACAAGAAAACTAAGATCTAATATGCAACCTCTGGTGATGGAACCGGAGCTCTTGCCGATGAGATGCAACCACAGTTGCTACGTTTACTGTGACTACCTCTCTAAACAATAATTTCAGCAATATTATTGTTAGTGATATGTTTAGCCTAGTGCATATATCATTCCTTTGTACATAAGCCTCACATGATGACACTATATATGTTGGTCCATTGTCCCTAATGAGAAGACACTCCTCCCCAAAATCCATAGCCTCTCGCTCTCTCTCTCTCTCTCTCTCTCTCTCTCTCTCTCTCTCTCTCTCTCTCTCTCTCTCTCTCTCTCTCTCTCTCTCTCTCCCTCTCCTAGGGTTATTGTCACGCCCCGGATCTGACTACAAGGGTAAACCAGTCAAACCCGGGGGTGATGGGGTTTTAAAGGTAAGTCAATGTTATAAGGTTGCGAGATTGATTCTATTATTTATTATTTATTACTAATTTATCATTAACTACTTACTAGCTGATGATCGAGGGACGGCTTTGAGGAGAAGCCTACCAATAACTTGGCCTTAAGGAATGGCCTACCAGGCAAGAAGCTTTGAGGAGAAGCTTACCAAAGAAATATTGCTGGTTCTGGCATTATTCAGAGCATCTAGAACATGGTTCTACCGTTATTACATAATCAACTGAAATAATAAATTAGTTAACACCTCTAATGTCCTCCCTCGATAGCTAATCAAGCTCCTCTAGGAAGCGCCTGAGAAGGATCTATGGTACCTGAAAAGAGTGTGCAACAACGGGGTGAGTTTACTAGGTAAACTCAGTGAACCGTTAACCCTAAACTAGCTAGGGTAAACCATAGTCATACCCTGCCCTTCTAGAAGTCTACGAGGGCGATAACATATACATACATATATTGTAAATAAGATAGTTCAGCTAGCTAATATGACAGTTTGACTATGGTACAACTACAACTAGTAAATGTAAGACAAATAAGCATCCAGATTAAAAGTATACAACTAATCACCGAAGGTTAGTTCTACCTACTCCTAAAGTGAACCGACAGTTTTCTAACTGGGTCTGCCAACAGAACCTGGGTCCAAGTGTACCTGGAGAGCCAGAAATACCCATATGGCCATAAGGGGGCTTGGTCTTTCACCACGGGGCACTCCCGCCCACCTTGCTTTTAGGGGTCATTACCCAGGGGTGGACTACTAGGCCACTAGGGGCTTTACCGCCTGCCCAACCCTGTGACCCTACCTACTTGATTCGGATTATGCACAGGCGGTGGTTCACCTCCCATCCTGTGCACTCGGGTCCCCTACCCATGCCCGTGAGTAGTGAGTCTTCCCTCTGGGAAGAGAACCTCGACTGAGGAAGTACAACAACCGGTCTCTCTACTGAGACCACCGGTCTCTCCACTGAGACCACCAGTCTTTGTTGCTCAATAGCAACTGGACTGCACCATGCGACCCATGGTCACCAAACACACTCATTCAACAGAATATTAATAAATAATCAGTACATGTATCTACTTGTTTGCATGCATCCTAGTGTGAATCTAGGTTGAGTCAATCATTGTAACAGCTATCAAAATATTACATATATGATTATTCAGAGGCAAGGGATAGTATGCCCACCTCCCACATGCAGTACCGGTTTCCCGCCTGCATGCATTGGACATACTATGCCACATACGGTTTTATTTATTATTTTATAGATACAACTACAATCTACTCTAACTAGAATAGAATTAATCATGTTCACCTGGAGAATAGCTCAGTAGTCCACGCTCCTCACGCCTATCGGTCCGGTGTACCGTCGAAGGAGAAACTGACCATCATGGTTTGAAATGTATAAGTTGTTACATTCATAAATTACTCAAACTAGGTTTCTAAAACAGTTGGTTTAGGGATGAGGGACCCATGGGATCCGGTCTCGCTCGAGTCCGACTTCGGTCGGAGGTTTTAGGGTCGAACCGGTAAAAACCGGTCTACGATCGGTTCAATAGGGAAAAGGGGTCTCTAGGGTCCTAAAATAGGTTTCATACATCGGCATCGATGATCTGAGCACGATGCCACTGGTTTCGTCCAATTCCGAGATCGGACGGAGAATTGGCGGTCAAACCACGGTGCGCCGACTAGATCGGGTTCATGGATAAAAGGGGATACTATACAGTATTATTACTGTACCTAAATATGTCCAACAGGTAGTATTTTCCGAGCCGGTCGTAATGCCGCTGGTTTCGTTCGATTCCGAGATCGGACGAAGAAATGGCGGCTAAACCAATTTCTAGTCGGTTTAAGGGTCTGGTTCAGGTGAACCAGACCGGTTCACTGCTGGGTCGGGTCTGTGTTATCAGGTTGGGTCTGCGGGTCGGGTCTGATGGATCGGGTTTACTGTGCAGTCGGGTCGGGTTGCAGTGTTAATACTTTCAAAATGACCTGTAATAAAACTTTAATTACAGAATGGTCCCTGCTGTTTCTTCTATACGGAAAAACCAGTGCTCTGGTTTTTGCACGACGGCGCGGTGGCGGGGTGACCGGGTTTGAGTGCGCCGGCGGTGCCCGGCCGGTCTCCCGCGTATCACCCCACGGAGGAGACACGGGAGGAGGGGACCGGAGCACCGTCGGAGTCCGGGAAGGCATTGGCCGGAGGGGTTTGCGCGGGTGGTTTGGGTTGGTTTTGGTTGCACCGGCGATCGCCGGTGGGGATTGGGTATTGGTCCTCTCGACGAGGACCGAAGGTGGGTTCGTGGTGACGTTCTCCACCCGAGTGGGCCTCGGCCAAGGGATGGAGGAAGGGGTCTCAAGTTTTGGGTTGGGTTCGGGTGGAAGAGGAGAAGAGAAGGAGGTGAGCAAACCTGGGCTCGGAGCTCGCCGGAGTTAGGGGAGGAGGCAGGGCCCGCTCTTTCTCTCCAGTCCTCTCCCTCGATCTCTCTACTCTTCCCCTCCTTCTCCCGATCTCTCTCTCTCTTTCTCTCTTTCTCTCTTTCTCTCTCTAGTCTTCTCTCTCTCTCTACTCCGCTCCGTCCTCTCTCTCTCTCTCTTCGGTTCACGTAAAAAGGAAAGAAGGGAGGGAGCCGGTATGGTAAGTCGGCTGGGGAATCGGGTTTGTTAAGGCCTCCCCTAACAAGGAGGGGTGGTTATGGCAAGAAGATCGGTTGTTATCATCCCGAATCCTGCCATATCCTCCCCATCCGAAATTCAAATTTTAAATCCCGGGGAGGGCGATCGAGGGGGTCTAAACCCAGCCAAAAGGTTGAAAGAAAGATTCTATGGCTGGTCGGGCTTGGTCCCGAGCCTGAACTGCGCTCGGTTGGAACCCGGGTGCGAACCGTCGAATTACATGGCTGAAAAGAATAATCAGCCATAAGTCATAAACCGGAGGTCAGAAGTAGGCACGGAAGGACCCGTTGGAAAGTTCTCATCGACGCGAACACAACGGCGCTTTGTACATATTTTTCTGTCTTGTAGATCTCCCACAATAAAGGAAATACTCTGAATTTTAAAATAGCAATAACTCATTGTCCGGGTGTCGGATCGACCCTCGCTCAGGCTCGTTGAAAAGCTCTTTCAAAGCCTCACCCAACGTATCCAACCTTGCTACGATCCGATCACCCAATCTCCTGTGGTAAACCAAACAATACCGACAATGGGCTGATCATCGAAATTCTAGGGTTTTAACTACCGGGCTGCCGAAACAGGCTGCGCATACACCCGATCCCTGTACGGGACACACCAATACGACGTACTCGAAAATATAGAAAAAGTGAACGTAAAACATCTTATGGGTTTACGACCCATTATTCTAGAAAAAACCCAACAAGAAAGTCTGACGGTAAAAAGACGAAAAGAGCCCTGGGAGGATTTTTATTATTCTCAAATTTAACACCTCAGGTGTTAAAACCTACACACCTTAAAGAAATTTTCGTCCTCGAAAATTAGATAGAAAATAGAATCAAGCATCGAAAAGATAAGGGTACAAGTGCAACATATCAGACTCCACCTCCCATGTGGCCTCGTCCTCGCCTCGATGACTCCAAAGGATCTTGACCATCCTGATGGTCTTAGTGCGAAGCACCCTATCCTCAGAAGCCAAAACACGGACCGGACGCTCCTCAAATGTGGCATCTGCACTGAGCTCCAAGTCCTGCCAATCCAGCACGTGTGACGAGTCCGGCATGTACCTCCGAAGCATCGACACATGGAACACCGGGTGGACTGCTGAGAGGCGTGGTGGCAGGGCCAGGCGATATGCCACCTCGCCCACTCGATCCAATATCTCGAACGGTCCCGTAAACCACGGTCCCGTAAACCTCGGCGCTAGCTTCCCCCTCTTTCCGAACCGGAAGACACCACGCTTAGGGGAAACCCGTAGGAAAACATGGTCTCCAACCTCGAACTCCAGAGGTCGCCTACGAACGTCTGCATAGCTCTTCTGCCTGCTCTGAGCTGTACGAAGCCTTTCCCTGATCAGTTGTATCTTCTCCGTTGTCTCCTGCACCAACTCTGGTCCCAGAAGACTACGCTCTCCAACTTCTGCCCAACAGATAGGGGAACGACAAGGCCTCCCATATAGAGCCTCGTAAGGAGCCATGCCAATGCTCGCTTGAAAGCTGTTGTTGTATGAGAACTCCACTAGTGGAAAGTGCTCATCCCAATTACCGGCATAGTCTATAGAGCATGCCCGAAGCATGTCCTCCAAGATCTGGATGGTCCTCTCTGACTGACCGTCCGTCTGAGGATGAAAGGCCGTGCTAAAATTGAGCTGGGTCCCTAATGCAGTCTGTAAGCTCCTCCAGAATCCTGAGACAAACCTGGGGTCTCGATCTGAGACTATGCTCACCGGAATCCCGTGCAACCGAACTATCTCTGCTATGTAGAGTCTGCTCAGCTCAGGTAGGGAAAAAGTAATCCTGACTGGAAGAAAGTGGGCAGACTTGGTCAGTCTGTCCACAATCACCCATACTGAATCATGCCTCCTCCTGGTCGGCGGTAATCCTGAAACAAAATCCATCGTGATGTGCTCCCACTTCCACTCAGCCACTGGAAGCGGATGAAGGGGTCCTGCAGGTTTCTGGTGCTCTGCCTTAACTTGCTGACATGTTAGGCACTTTGCTACGAACTCAGCTACGTCTTTCTTCATCCCGTTCCACCAGAACTGATTCTTCAAGTCCCGATACATCTTGGTACTTCCAGGGTGTACCATGTATCGAGAGCGATGTGCCTCTGCAAGGACTTTCTCTCGGACCTCCTGGATCTTCGGTAGACACAACCTTCTTTTGTACCTTAGCCCACCTTCAGAGTCGAGCGACCAGTCTTCCACTGCCTCTCCTCCAATCAATCGAGAGCGCATCTCTTCCAACTCCTCATCCTCAGCCTGAGAGTCTATCACTTGCTTGATCAAGGTAGGCTGAGCTCGGATACTGAACAATCGGTTACCTGAGGGCTCTCCTCTCAATATCAGGTCATACCCTTCCACAGCTATAAGAAACTCATGCCTGTCAGCTATCAGCCGTGATAGTTTGCTCCTGAACTTTCTGCTGAGTGCATCTGCCACCACATTAGCCTTCCCAGGGTGATAGAAGAAGTTGTAGTTGAAGTCCTTCAAGACCTCAATCCACCTCCTCTGCCGGAGATTCAGGTCTTTCTGGGTACAGATATACCTCAGACTCTTATGATCACAGTACATCTCAAAGTCTTCTCCGTACAGGTAGTGCCGCCAAATCTTGAGCACGAACACCACCGCTGCTAGCTCCAGGTCATGGGTCGGGTAGTTCTGTTCATGAGGCTTCAACTGTCTCGATGCATAAGCTACTACTTTACCATCTTGCATCAACACACCTCCAAGTCCAGACTGAGACGCATCTGTATAGACCACGTATCCCTTCCCACTAACTGGCACTGTAAGAACAGGGGCAGTGGTGAGTCGTCGCTTCAGCTCCTGGAAGGACTGCTCGCAAGCATCTGACCACTCGAACTTTACCCCCTTCTTTGTCAACTGAGTCAGGGGCAATGCTAGTCTCGAGAATCCCTCCACAAACCTCCGGTAGTATCCTGCTAGACCCAGGAAACTCCGGATCTCAAAAACATTCCTCGGTGACTCCCAACTCAGTACTGCCTCGATCTTCGCTGGGTCCACTGAGATACCTCCTTCTGAAACCACATGCCCTAAGAACTTCACTTCTCTCATCCAAAACTCACACTTGCTGAGCTTGGCATAGAGCTGGTGATCTCGCAACGTCTGTAGGGCAATCCTTAGATGCTCTGCATGCTCCTCTTCTGACTTCGAGAAGATCAATACGTCATCGACAAAGACCACGATGAACCGGTCAAGATAAGGCCTGAAGACCCGGTTCATCAAGTCCATAAAGGCTGCCGGGGCATTCGTCAGACCGAACGGCATCACTAGAAACTCATAGTGCCCGTACCGCGTCCGGAACGCCGTCTTTGAGATATCTTCATCCTTCACCCTGAGCTGGTGGTACCCGGTCCTCAGATCAATCTTTGAGAAGAACCAAGCACCCTTTAGCTGGTCAAACAGATCCTCGATCCTCGGGAGAGGATACCTGTTCTTCACCGTGACCGCATTCAGTTTCCTGTAGTCAATACAGAGTCGCTTTGAGCCATCCTTCTTCTGAGCAAACAGAACAGGGGCACCCCATGGAGAGACACTGGGGCGAATGTACCCAAGGCTCCTTAACTCCTCCAACTGCGTACTCAACTCTCGTAACTCCGCCGGTGCCATCCGATATGGGGCCACAGAGATCGGTGTCGTTCCTGGAAGTAATTTGATACTGAACTCCACCTCTCGCAGTGGAGGAAGACCGGGGAGCTGGTCTGGAAACACGTCTGGAAAATCTCGAACCACCGGGGAGCGCTCCAAGGAACTCACACCTTCGGTCTCGCTAGACAACTGAGCTAGCAGACTAAGGCAAGTCCTCCGTCGAGGCATCGGATATAAGATAGCCAGTCTCGCTCCGACGAATACAATCTCTGGGCTATCGGGTGGACGAAAGGTGATCTTCTTGGAGAAGCAATCTAGAGTCGCATGGTAAGCCGCCATCCAGTCCATCCCGAGTAGGACATCCAACCCTTCTAGGTCCAGGATGATCAAGTCGGCCACAAGCTCATTATCGCCCACGGAAAGCACACACTTCCTGCATATTCGGTCCACATCTGTGCTAGCCCCTAGTGGTGAGACCACCGACAGAGCATAACCGAGTGGTTCCGACTCTAGCCCCAAGGTAGCCACGAATCTAGGGACTATGTAGGAGTGTGTCGATCCAGTGTCGAACATGACTCGTGCCAGAGTGGTGAAAACAGGAAGGACACCTAAGTGGTAGTGCACGTTATAAGAATCTACTCATCCTAGCATGCAAGCAAAAGAAGGCAAACTACTGACTAAGCAAAAGTAAATCTCCACTAAAAGGAATTCTAGGCTTACCTTCTATGGTAGACCCAGAAGCTCTAGCATCCTGGCTGATGAGTGCATAGGTTCGACCATGCGTCTGCTGACCACCTCCTCCCTGGCGAGCCTGAGGCCTCTGCTGAAGTGGCTGCGGTTGGGGAGGGTGGTAAGGTCGGGAACCCTGTTGATGCTGAGGCGCCTTATGCTGGGGCTGGGGATGGTACGTCAAAGCTGGGCGAGGGTGATACGGCAGGGCAGGTAGGGCTGGCTGCTGCTGCTGCTGCTGCGAAGGACGACGAGTGCAATCACGCCTGACATGGCCATACGTGCCACATCTAAAGCACTTGGGACCCTGAGAAGCTGGGGGACCCTGGGAGTGGTGTTGCTGCTGACGAGGAGGAGCCTCCTGAACTCTGGGCTTCTTGGAATGAAACCCATGATCGCTCCTGCTACTACTACCACCTCCCCGTTTCTCATGAAACATCCTGGTCTCCTCCTGGCCTCGCTCTGCCACTAAAGCTCGGTCCACCACCTCGCGGTAGGTCTTCAGTCTCAATACTTCAATCCTGCTCTTCAATCCGGGCTTCAGACCTCGCTCAAATCTCCTTGCCTTGCGCTCCTCAGTGGCCACCAGGTATGGAGCGTAGCGAGAAAGCTCGTCAAACTTGGCCTCGTACTGGGCAACACTTTCGTTGCCCTGGTACAGGTCTAAGAATTTCTGCTCCATCTGATCTCTGATACTTTCTGGAAAGTACTTCTCCCTGAAGACCTCTTCGAACTCTGCCCAGGTCATAGCCGTCTGGTTCTCTCCTCGGGACCTTTGGACATGGTCCCACCAGAAATCTGCCTCTGCCTCTAGATGATAAGAGGCCAGTGTGACTCTCCTCTCACCAACCACCTCTAGAGCATCCAGCGCCTTGACGATCTGCTTCAACCACCTGTCGGCCTCCACTGGGTTAGGATCACCCCTGAAGGTTGGCGGCTTCAGTGTTTGAAAGTCCTTCAGGAGCTTTCCCATCCTGTCTCCATCTGCCCTCAGCCCCTCCTGGGCTGCTTGTTGGGCCTGAGCCTGGGCCAAGGCGGCCTGAGCTGCTGCAGCCTGCTCTTGGGCAGCCGCTTGCTGCTGGGCAACCATGGCTTGCTGTTGCTGCAGCATGGCTTGTTGTTGCTGCATCATCTGAGTCATAGTGCGGAACATCTCCATGGGATTAGGAGCCAGTACCGGATCAGACGTCTCAGGAGGAGAGGGTCTACCCCTAGTGCCAACCATCTGCAATAAGCAAATCTATCAGGCACTCAACTAGACGAAACTGCCTACAACTAAATCCCTTAGGATCATATCCCTAAGCTCTGATACCAGCTGTCACGCCCCGGATCTGACTACAAGGGTAAACCAGTCAAACCCGGGGGTGATGGGGTTTTAAAGGTAAGTCAATGTTATAAGGTTGCGAGATTGATTCTATTATTTATTATTTATTACTAATTTATCATTAACTACTTACTAGCTGATGATCGAGGGACGGCTTTGAGGAGAAGCCTACCAATAACTTGGCCTTAAGGAAAGGCCTACCAGGCAAGAAGCTTTGAGGAGAAGCTTACCAAAGAAATATTGCTGGTTCTGGCATTATTCAGAGCATCTAGAACATGGTTCTACCGTTATTACATAATCAACTGAAATAATAAATTAGTTAACACCTCTAATGTCCTCCCTCGATAGCTAATCAAGCTCCTCTAGGAAGCGCCTGAGAAGGATCTATGGTACCTGAAAAGAGTGTGCAACAACGGGGTGAGTTTACTAGGTAAACTCAGTGAACCGTTAACCCTAAACTAGCTAGGGTAAACCATAGTCATACCCTGCCCTTCTAGAAGTCTACGAGGGCGATAACATATACATACATATATTGTAAATAAGATAGTTCAGCTAGCTAATATGACAGTTTGACTATGGTACAACTACAACTAGTAAATGTAAGACAAATAAGCATCCAGATTAAAAGTATACAACTAATCACCGAAGGTTAGTTCTACCTACTCCTAAAGTGAACCGACAGTTTTCTAACTGGGTCTGCCAACAGAACCTGGGTCCAAGTGTACCTGGAGAGCCAGAAATACCCATATGGCCATAAGGGGGCTTGGTCTTTCACCACGGGGCACTCCCGCCCACCTTGCTTTTAGGGGTCATTACCCAGGGGTGGACTACTAGGCCACTAGGGGCTTTACCGCCTGCCCAACCCTGTGACCCTACCTACTTGATTCGGATTATGCACAGGCGGTGGTTCACCTCCCATCCTGTGCACTCGGGTCCCCTACCCATGCCCGTGAGTAGTGAGTCTTCCCTCTGGGAAGAGAACCTCGACTGAGGAAGTACAACAACCGGTCTCTCTACTGAGACCACCGGTCTCTCCACTGAGACCACCAGTCTTTGTTGCTCAATAGCAACTGGACTGCACCATGCGACCCATGGTCACCAAACACACTCATTCAACAGAATATTAATAAATAATCAGTACATGTATCTACTTGTTTGCATGCATCCTAGTGTGAATCTAGGTTGAGTCAATCATTGTAACAGCTATCAAAATATTACATATATGATTATTCAGAGGCAAGGGATAGTATGCCCACCTCCCACATGCAGTACCGGTTTCCCGCCTGCATGCATTGGACATACTATGCCACATACGGTTTTATTTATTATTTTATAGATACAACTACAATCTACTCTAACTAGAATAGAATTAATCATGTTCACCTGGAGAATAGCTCAGTAGTCCACGCTCCTCACGCCTATCGGTCCGGTGTACCGTCGAAGGAGAAACTGACCATCATGGTTTGAAATGTATAAGTTGTTACATTCATAAATTACTCAAACTAGGTTTCTAAAACAGTTGGTTTAGGGATGAGGGACCCATGGGATCCGGTCTCGCTCGAGTCCGACTTCGGTCAGAGGTTTTAGGGTCGAACCAGTAAAAACCGGTCTACGATCGGTTCAATAGGGAAAAGGGGTCTCTAGGGTCCTAAAATAGGTTTCATACATCGGCATCGATGATCTGAGCACGATGCCACTGGTTTCGTCCAATTCCGAGATCGGACGGAGAATTGGCGGTCAAACCACGGTGCGCCGACTAGATCGGGTTCATGGATAAAAGGGGATACTATACAGTATTATTACTGTACCTAAATATGTCCAACAGGTAGTATTTTCCGAGCCGGTCGTAATGCCGCTGGTTTCGTTCGATTCCGAGATCGGACGAAGAAATGGCGGCTAAACCAATTTCTAGTCGGTTTAAGGGTCTGGTTCAGGTGAACCAGACCGGTTCACTGCTGGGTCGGGTCTGTGTTATCAGGTTGGGTCTGCGGGTCGGGTCTGATGGATCGGGTTTACTGTGCAGTCGGGTCGGGTTGCAGTGTTAATACTTTCAAAATGACCTGTAATAAAACTTTAATTACAGAATGGTCCCTGCTGTTTCTTCTATACGGAAAAACCAGTGCTCTGGTTTTTGCACGACGGCGCGGTGGCGGGGTGACCGGGTTTGAGTGCGCCGGCGGTGCCCGGCCGGTCTCCCGCGTATCACCCCACGGAGGAGACACGGGAGGAGGGGACCGGAGCACCGTCGGACTCCGGGAAGGCATTGGCCGGAGGGGTTTGCGCGGGTGGTTTGGGTTGGTTTTGGTTGCACCGGCGATCGCCGGTGGGGATTGGGTATTGGTCCTCTCGACGAGGACCGAAGGTGGGTTCGTGGTGACGTTCTCCACCCGAGTGGGCCTCGGCCAAGGGATGGAGGAAGGGGTCTCAAGTTTTGGGTTGGGTTCGGGTGGAAGAGGAGAAGAGAAGGAGGTGAGCAAACCTGGGCTCGGAGCTCGCCGGAGTTAGGGGAGGAGGCAGGGCCCGCTCTCTCTCTCCAGTCCTCTCCCTCGATCTCTCTACTCTTCCCCTCCTTCTCCCGATCTCTCTCTCTCTTTCTCTCTTTCTCTCTCTAGTCTTCTCTCTCTCTCTACTCCGCTCCGTCCTCTCTCTCTCTCTCTTCGGTTCACGTAAAAAGGAAAGAAGGGAGGGAGCCGGTATGGTAAGTCGGCTGGGGAATCGGGTTTGTTAAGGCCTCCCCTAACAAGGAGGGGTGGTTATGGCAAGAAGATCGGTTGTTATCATCCCGAATCCTGCCATATCCTCCCCATCCGAAATTCAAATTTTAAATCCCGGGGAGGGCGATCGAGGGGGTCTAAACCCAGCCAAAAGGTTGAAAGAAAGATTCTATGGCTGGTCGGGCTTGGTCCCGAGCCTGAACTGCGCTCGGTTGGAACCCGGGTGCGAACCGTCGAATTACATGGCTGAAAAGAATAATCAGCCATAAGTCATAAACCGGAGGTCAGAAGTAGGCACGGAAGGACCCGTTGGAAAGTTCTCATCGACGCGAACACAACGGCGCTTTGTACATATTTTTCTGTCTTGTAGATCTCCCACAATAAAGGAAATACTCTGAATTTTAAAATAGCAATAACTCATTGTCCGGGTGTCGGATCGACCCTCGCTCAGGCTCGTTGAAAAGCTCTTTCAAAGCCTCACCCAACGTATCCAACCTTGCTACGATCCGATCACCCAATCTCCTGTGGTAAACCAAACAATACCGACAATGGGCTGATCATCGAAATTCTAGGGTTTTAACTACCGGGCTGCCGAAACAGGCTGCGCATACACCCGATCCCTGTACGGGACACACCAATACGACGTACTCGAAAATATAGAAAAAGTGAACGTAAAACATCTTATGGGTTTACGACCCATTATTCTAGAAAAAACCCAACAAGAAAGTCTGACGGTAAAAAGACGAAAAGAGCCCTGGGAGGATTTTTATTATTCTCAAATTTAACACCTCAGGTGTTACAGTTATTGGTATCATGGTATCAGAGTGGGACTGATCTCTTGGACCCTCCTCTCCGTTCGCTAGAGCGATGTGTCGACCTCCTCACAATCCTCCGAATGTGATCCTCTGTATGAGAGCCTCCCAATCAATTTGATCCTTGATGAGATCCAACTATCAAGAAACAACCAACCCGATCGAGATCTGACTGTGCGTCGCCCGGATAAGCTCCAAACTCTAGCGAGGCTTACCTCCGAACTCCAACGAGATCTAGCTATGAAAAATGACCTTCGACTTCCGCTCGAGTCGTCGACTATCGACCTACTGCTCTACCTCAATCCATCTGTGCATCGCGCGAAAGACCTGTCTCTTCTCGAGCCGTCGATCATCAACCTCGTCATCAGCCTCCTCTTGCTCGAAAATCCTCCCCGATCCAACTGTACATCACCCATATGACTTCTACCACCTCTCGAGCCTGATCCACTGCATTGATGTGCCGGATCTCCCCTCCCAATTAGATCAACTGCTTCCTATACTTGATCCCTCCTCTGATGTAGGTCTGAGCCGGGATCCACGACATCGGCAAGCCTGGATCCTCTTCTCCTTGAGTCCTCTCCTTTTCATGTCCACTGCTGTCAGCCACTCTACACTTCAATTCACTGAATCGAGTGATCCATCAGAAGTTGCGAGCTCTCGGTGCTCGAGCTACCACTACTTCTTCTCTGATCCCTCTTGGATCTAGGATCAAACATCTATATTTGGAGACACTATAGATCTGGAACCCATATTCGGAGACACCATTGATCTGGCACCCTATTACAGCACAGTACCCTGAGGCACCCTTACTATTTTCTTACTTTCTGGCATCCTATTCCTCTTGAGTGAACCCTCAACCTCTATTGAGTGCACCCAACGCCCCTCTTCATCCCTCTTAGCCTCTACACCGACCGTGCTCAACATAGATCCATGGGTAGGCTCCCACGATCTCTGCTCCTTGTTCCAGCATCGGTCCGCACCATTTGCGACCTCCAATCATGCTTCTCTTATGGGATCTCAGGTCTTGCGAATCCCTATGCTCTTCTCTGTGCGCAATAAGAGCTCCACACTACTAGATCCTTAGTGCACTACTCCAGCCTTCTCTCTCGCTTTCTCTCTCTCTCTCGGATTTACATTATGATGTCATTGGGCACTCTAGTGACTCAGGGCACCACACCTTCTCTTACCGAGGGCACTCAAGTTTTCTTATTCACGACACCCGATGCTTCCCTTGCTTCCCTTCCTCGAGCCTCCTATAGGCCTCTATGCTACATGTGTTGTAGCTCGTGTGTCCTGAGCGTGGATTTTCTGTATTAACATTAATAAAAATGACTTTGGTTATTATTTTAATTAGAATACTACTTTGGAATATATTAATACACATATAATAAAGGACCCTAGGGAACACAGTAGGCTACTGAGGCGCATGGTGGATCCATGCTTGGGAGACCCAGTGGACCAGTTATGTGTAGACCTAGAACTAGTTCACAGCTTAGGTGATGTCGGTCGCTTCACCGAGAACAAGTTGCTGGCAGATAGAGGATGTGGTGAAGTCTCCAACACGGGAACATGGGATTCACATTCACCTGACCAAGCACGATGATCATGTTGAATAGGAACCAAGACGGTGCACAGTTCAGTGATTCAGACACTAGTACATAAACCGTCTTACTACTATGGATAATCTGTCCTTAACCCTGAGGGACCATGTACACTGGGCCAACCAGTTGTGTGGTGCTTTGATGTGCCAACATGTGCGAACCTTCCATAGTCTAATACCATGGTACATTGGGTTACCCGGCTGGCGCTTGAGTGACATGTAATCGCTACAGGTTATCCGACGTCCAGTATTGGATGGGTGCATTTTGATGAATCAATCTGTCCACACAGTTAACCCAGGTCTGGTGGTTGTCAGTATGACTGACAATATTCCGGATGCTAGGCATAGCATCAGAAGGTGTGTGGTGTTATAGATGACAAGTCATCAATTCCTAGTCAAATAATCGATCAGGATCTGACGGTGCTTCCCACCGCCCGAGTCGCATTATGGCACCAGTAATAGGAGGGACTAAGGATTATCAGAGTATAGTAGAGAACAGGGTTACGAGGGAGTAACATAATTTTAGGATCACTAGAGTTTAACTCATGTCGCACTCTGGGTGGCTACACGGGTTCATCGGATTAGGGCTGATTAACTGAACTTTCGGTATGTCACCAGAATAGTTAATTAGGGATCCGGTTGGAGCTAGAGATCCTGAACCCTGAAGGTTCTACCCTGTTGTTGCATATAGGAATTGTTCCCTGACCTGGTTGGATACGTTTGATGCAAAGTAGCGCGATGGAGCGCAAGCCCAGAGCCTAAGAACCTAATTCACATGTGTTAGGAGCCGTAGGGGTATATTGGTAAATATTGAAATATGGCTCAGAATATATTAAATATGAATCTTAGAATGAGCGGAATAATTCCAAGAGCTCATAGGCGTTGACGGAACTCGATTCCGAGTAGCGCACCTCACTCAATATCTCTTTCAGTTTTTTACTTTTCGTGAAGGGCGTTTTCTTCGCTTCAAGATAGCCCTGTGGAAAACCTAAAAACCACCCCCTCTTATCTCTATCTACCTAGGGCCGGCCATAGCTTGCGTATGGCACTAGGAGGCCGGCCCTATATAAGGAACAGAGAGGGAGGGGCCGACCCAAGCTCTCCCCCTCCTGTAAAACCCAAACTCCCTTCCCTCTCTCCCTCTCTGAGGTTTCGGCCAAAGAAGAAAGAGGAAGAAGAAGGAAGAAGGAAAAAGAGAGAAAGAGAAGAAGGAGATCTCGTGGCTCGCCATCATCTTCGCAATGAATTCCTTCATCGGCTCGTAGTCCTTGCACTCAGAGATAGGACTTCGAGGATTCCTCAATTCGCAAAGGACTATGTGTCATCCGATAGCTTCCCTTGCGATTCACGTGTAGTTCATCATCGTTCCATTCTCTCCGGATCATAGATCCACAAGGTATGCTGATTCTAAACACCTAACTAGATGCATGCTTGTCTTCCGTAGATCGTAGTATGCCTCTAGGGTGTCCGCACATATGCTAAGATCATAGATTTGCATATAGATTATTTTGTAGAATTAATTGTAATGAAACATACACCGTATGATCTTCGGATCTGTCTTTTGCTTCCGCTGCGACTCTGATAACAGGATCTAATTCTAATAATTGGTATTAGAGCACGTTTTGGTATGTGTTTCATGCATGAATTCATGAAAACATCATGTGAATATATGATGGCATATGTTTTCGTCGGGGTTCGATGTAGATCATGCATATGGATTGTGCTATGTATCGTTTTTTTGCAGGTGCCGCGCTGAATAGTAATATGAGATTGCATGCCTCCGGGGATCGGACCCCGGATTTAATTTTGTATTGATTATTATTGTGCTTGTGGATTTTAAGGCTCTAGATGAGCGGGGGTGGACGTTGACCACCCTCGGTTCCCTGACTATGTTTTCTATGATTGTTTCTTTTTCTTTCTAGTGAAATTATACATAAACGATCACTTGTTCGGAGTGTGTTAGTTTTTCGGTCACAGAAAGAAGGAGATGATGCTACATCCACGGTTCGGGCAAGCGGTACCATGGAGTGCAAAGACCCGGCGAAAGCGTGCATGTTGGCGATGATCGGGATCGTCGTCGGAGATCATACAGAATAAACGAACATGATATCTTGGCTGTGCTATTCAGGTTCGGGGTCGGACCCTAGACTTGATTCAGTTTGGATGTTTTTCTGTTGTTCTCTTTCTTAGTGTTTAGAGAACCCTGATGATAATTTAATTATCTATCTTGCTTGTGAGTTAGTCTCTAGATCAGACTTAGGGTTAGTACTAAGCTTATGGATTCATCGGTGTCTCTATATGGTTCTAACACGTGTGAATCAGGTGGCTAGCTAAAAGAAAAGGTGGTAATCACCTAGTGGTAGTTTAGGTAGCCAAGTATTGTGTACCGAGATAGACGCAATGTTAGATTTGTTAAGAGATAACTAATGTCCCTATAAGAAGTATGAAAACCCTAGTGGGATGCCTTTTCCCTATATGGTCCTAGCGACCAATTTAGGTTAGAATTCTACTAAGTAATACCTGTTTCTAGTTGACGTTTGATGGTAGTATGAACTCATCATAATTTGGTTATGCCACCATTAGGTTGAGGTCAGGCGGAGGTTGTCAGATGTACCTATTTGGTCAGCATCGAAACCTATAATGAGATGAGGTCTACTATGACATCAGGCATCAAATTGTGAACGAGGCGTCATTCTAGTGGGATTCCTTTCCATATTGACCTTAGGCTAGGCTCTAGATCTTAGGATTATGGGCAAACTAGTAAGGTATCAGGATACTTGAAATCTATGTAATGTGATCCTTGCAAGAAAGGCGAAAGCTGAGTATTCTAGGTAGGGACTATGATATTTTCCAAGGATACTAATGCTTTGTGGGAAGGTTTGTAATCCTAGTGGGAGCACGGTAGACCAGGGTCTGAGTCTAGGAGGTCGTGACCTGTCTAGATATGCATAAAACCTCATAAAGAAGGGATGTGTAAGAGGTTCCATCCAAAGAAGAGCCCCTGGCCTCCACAATCAACCGGCTAAGGGTCTGGGTGGGAGGTATACAGTTCGATATTCCCACTGGGTGAGAGCTGTGCTTCCTTCCATGCTGGTTCGCCTAGTGGTTTCCTTCGGGACATGGAGGATACCGGTAGCAGTGGGTGACGGTTTTTTTCTGCATCGTGGGAGCCTATGAACCCCCCTGCTGACACTACCTAGATTTGTGGGAAGCATCCGAAAGCTTGTGTGAAGCCGTCGTTGCTGTACACGTGGGTCACATAAAGCTGGCCAAAAGGAGACAATGAGGTTTTTCAGTTTACCATGGGTAATTCTGATGAAGACTGGGTCGTAAAAACCCCGTTGGCAGAAGTGGTTGCATGCTCTCACCGAGATGCTATCTCCAATTCAAGTCCAATAGTCTCAGTGCTCGAGCTTAGGGAATTTAGATTCCTGGATGTCTCCACTTGAGGTAGTGAATACATAGCGGCTGGAGTAAACATTATCTTTTTTTAAATTCCATAAAATAGATTGTAGTATATCCTAATTTTTGCTTTAAATAATTGTTTACATAAATCATGACCAAGCTCGACCCCCTTGCCTCCATCCTTTATGATAACAAACTTACGGGATCAAGCTACGATGACTGAAAGCGTAACCTAATGCTCATCCTAAGGGTTGACAAACACATAATTGCCCTAAGTACCCCTCAACCGGCCATGCCGGGACCAAGTGCTACTGAGGCTCAGTTGAAGGAATAGAAAGACTGGCTAAATACTGATGAGATGTGCAAGTGCTATATAGTGGCATCCTTACAGACCGTTCTTCAGAAGCAAGTCGAAGACATGGCCTTTACTTCAGACATGATGCTCTATTTAAAGGAAATATTCGAGGGTCGTAGTCGGGTAACTCGTTACCTGACCATCAAGAAATTGGTGTCCACAAAGATGGCAGAGGGGACTTTAGTTCGGGATCATATGCTGAAATTATTTGGCTATGTGAATAAACTTGGTTCTTTTGATGTCATCTTGGATGCAGAGATCCAGACCGATATTTTTCTCGTGTCTCTATCAGGAGCGTTTGAGGGCTTCGTTATCAACTTTAACCTTAACCGGTTGGAGATGTCTAACGCAGAGCTCCTAGTGACGCTCTAGGCGGCAGAGGATGGGATGAAGGCAGGAGCCCAATCCCTGAACATAGAGCGGAAGTCTTCTCTGAAAGCCAAAGGTAAGTTTCAGAAAAGAAAGTCTACAAAGCCCGTGAAGATGGGCCAGGTGCAATCGCAGGTTCCTAAGCAAGATGGTCCGGCGAAGTCCAAAGGAAAATATTTTCGATATGGCAAGAAGGGGCACTAGAAGGATGACTGCCGTGCGGCTCCCAAGAAGACTGAGACAGGTATATCTCAAATCCACATAGTGGAATCCCTTATAGCATCTAGTTGTTCTCCAGTTTCGTGGATTGTGGATTATGGTTCCACTAACCATGCTTGCAATAATCTGCAAGGGTTCAAGAAGACAAGAAAATTCGGTGATAGGGAGATAATCCTAAGCATGGGAATTGAGGCCGTGGCAGAAACTAAAGCAGTTGGAGATGTCGTCTTGCAGTTTCTTGATGGAAGAAGTTTATTACTTAGAGACATACTTTATATACCGTCCTTGAGACGAAATTTAATTTCTATTTCCTTATTGAATAATAAAGGTTTTTCAGTTTTATTTGATGCTTCTGGTGTGTCAATTAAATTGAATGGTTTCTTTGTTTGTAAGGGAAAGACACATAATGGTCTTTATGTAATTAACTCCAATCATAAGCAGGATAACATAACTGAAGCCTGTGTGGTTAATTTATCTAAAAAAAAAAATCTCTCAGATAATCCAATACTCCTTTGGCATCTAAGGCTTGGACATATAGCCTCAGACAGGATTCACAGGTTGGCTAAGGTAGGACTTTTAAGTCCAGATATTTCAGAAAGCCTACCAACGTGTGAGTCTTGCCTGGAAGGCAAGATGACTAAAAGATCTTTCCGAGCCAAAGGTAGTAGATCTCAGGAGGTATTAGAGTTGGTACACACTGATGTATGTGGGCCCATAAGTGTCCGTGCTATAGGAGGCATCGAGTATTTCATCACCTTCACGGATGATCAATCAAGGTTTGGATACATATACCTAATGCGATGGAAGTCTGAATCATTTGATAAGTTCAAGGAGTTCAGAGCTGAAGTAGAAAAGTAGACGAGTAAGAGTATCAAGTCTCTTTGATCGGATCAAGGAGGTGAATACCTATCGGATGAATTTATTTGGTACCTGCGTGAGCATGGGATCGTATCCCAGTTGACTGCACCAGGGACACCGCAACAAAAAGGTGTATCTGAGAGGAGAAACCAAACTTTGTTAGACATGGTTCGGACTATGATGAGTTATGCAACATTGCCACCTAGTTTTTAGATATATGCCCTAGAGACGACAGCATATACTTTGAACTTTGTTCCATCAAAGTCAGTACCTCTAACTTCTTGGAAGCTGTGATTGAAGTAAAAGCCAAGCCTACAGCACTTTAGGATTTGGGGTTGTCCTGCACTTGTGCGGAAGGACAAGCGAGATAAGATAGAGTCAAAGACTAAGGTATGTCTGTTCGTTGGGTATCCAAAAGGGACAAAGGGTGGCTTATTTTATGATCCTGAGGATAAAAAAGTTATCGTCTCGACAAATATCATATTCTTGGAGCAGGATTATTTAATAGACCATAAGCCCACCAGTAAAGTAGTTCTTGAATAATTGCTTGGTACTGATAGGAGTATACTGACAGAAAACATAGTAGGAGCCGATATCACTAAGATAAACTATACTGTAGAATCAACTCCTATGGAACCACCGTAGGCTCATCGCAGTGGGAGGACCACAAGAGCTCCTGATAGATACATTGGAGAAGCCTTCTTGGTATATCCAGAGTTTCAGAAGGATGATCCTCTGAACTATGATGAAGCAATGGTATCCTCTGACCAAGCAGCATGGCAGAAAGCCATGGAGGCAGAACTGATATCGATGTCCCAAAACTCGGTCTGGATACTTGTAATATCGCCTCATAACATTAAACCTGTTGGGTGTAAGTGGATGTATAAAAGAAAAAGTGGTCCGGATGATACCGTTGAGACTTACAAAGCTAGACTAGTCGCTAAGGGTTATACCCAACGAGAAGGGAACGACTATGATAAAGCCTTTTCTCCAGTGGCTATGCTTAAGTCAATCCGGATCCTCTTGTCTATTGCAGCCCATTATGATTGGGAGATCTGGCAAATGAACGTCAAGACCGTATTCCTCAACTGGGATTTAGAAGAAGACATCTACATGTCTCAGGCTCTAGGCTTTAGCGCAAAAGGCCAGGAAAGTCTGGTGTACAAGTTGTAAAGGTCCATTTATGGACTGAAGTAAGCATCCAGAAGTTGGAACATGCATTTTGATCAGGCTATCCAGTCTTATGGATTTGAACAGAATATGGATGAACCATGTGTTTATAAAAGGAGAGATAAGACTACAGTAGTTTTTCTGGGACTTTACGTGGATGATATCCTGCTCATTGGAAACAATATTGGAACATTGTCTACAGTGAAGGTGTGGTTATCCTCTAAATTTGACATGAATGACCTGGGTGAAGTGAGTTATGTTGTGGGGATCAAGGTAACTCAAGATCGCCAGAACAACACTCTCTCGCTGTCACAGTCAGCCTACATAGATATTATCTTGGTCAGATTCAATATGCATAACTCCAAGAAGGGACTGGTTCCATTCAGACATGGAATGCAATTATCCAAGGATCAGGGTCCTAAGACTCCTGAGGAGAGGGCAGAGATGTAGAAGATACCTTATACTTCGGCTGTAGGGAGTCTGATGTATGCTATGCAGTGCATAAGACCAGATATATGCTATGCAGTAGGCATGATGGGTAGGTATCAGTCAAATCCGAGTCCAAGGCACTGGACTGCTATGAAAAATATACTCAAGTATCTTCGTAGGATAAGAGATTATGAGTTAGTTTACTCTTTACAGGAACTGATGCCGATTGGATAAACGGATTCTGATTTTGCATCGGATTCGGAATCCAGGAGATTGATGTCAGGGTTTATATTTTCATTGGGAGGAGGAGCTATCAGTTGAAAGAGTGTGAGCAGGGATGCATCGCGGATTCGATGACAAAGACTGAGTACGTTACGGTGTGCAAAGCAGCCAAGGAGGCGGTGTGGCTCAAGAAGTTTCTCACGGACTTAGAATATATACCAGGAGCTCAAGATCCTATTGTCCTTTACTGTGACAATAGTGGAGCGATAGCACAATCCAAGGAGCCAAGATATCACCAGAAGAGTAAGCATATCGAGCGGAAATACTACATTATCCGGGACTTGCAGAAGCGAGGGGAGGTTGCAGTGACTCAGGTGGCGTCTGCAGATAACATGGCGGACCCTTTTACAAAGGCGTTACCGACCAAACCTTTTGAGAAGCACGTGGATGCCATGGGAGTTAAGACTGTTGTTCCCCGCTAGGCCAAGTGGGAGATTATTGTAGCTCATGTGTCCTGAGCGTGGATTTTCTGTATTAACATTAATAATGATGACTTTGGTTATTGCTTTAATTAGAATACTACTTTGGTATATGTTAATGCACATATAATAAAGAACCCTAGGAAACACAGTAGGCTACTGAGGTGCATGGTGGATCCATGCTTGGGAGACCCAATGGACTAGTTATGTGTAGACCTAGAACTAGTTCACAGCTTAGGTGATGCCGGTTGCTTCACCGAGAACAAGCTGTTGGCAGGTAGAGGATGTGGTGAAGTCTCCACCACAGAAACGTGGGATTCTCATTCATCTGACCAAGCACGATGATCATGTTGAACAGGAACCAAGATGGTGCATAGTTTTGTGATTCAAACACTGGTGCATAAACTGTCTTACTACTATAGATAATATGTCCTTAACCATGAGGGACCATGTACACTGGGCCAACCAGTTGTGTGGTGCTTTGATGTGCCAACGTGTGCGGACCTTCCATAGTCCAATACCATGGTACAATGGGGTACCTGACTGGTGATTGAGTGACATGTAATCCGTATAGGTTATCCGACGTCCAATATTGGATGGGTGCATTTTGATGAATCAATATATCCACACAGTTAACCCAGGCCTGGAGGTTGTCAGTATGACTGACGATGTTCTGGATGCTAGGCATAGCACCGGAAGGTGTGTGGTGTTATAGATGACAAGTCATCAATTCCTAGTCAGATGATCGATCAGGATCTGACGGTGCTCCCCACCACCCGAGTCGCATTATGGCACCAGTAATATGAGGGACTAAGGATTACCAGAGTATAGTAGAGAACAGGGTTATGAGGGACTAATATAATTTTAGGGTCACTAGAGTTCAACTCGCGTCGCACTCTGGGTGGCTATACGGGTTAATCGAATTAGGGCTGATTAACGGAACTTTCGGTGTGTCACCAGAATAGTTAATCAGGGATCCGGTTGTAGCTAGAGATCCTGAACCCTGAAGGTTCCACCCTGTCGTTGCGTATAGGAATTGTTCCCCAACCTGGTTGGATATGTTGGATGCGAAGTAGCGCGATGGAGCGCAAGCCCGGAGCCTAAGAACCTAATTCACATGTGTTAGGGGCCGTAGAGGTAAATTTATAAATACTAAAATATGGCTCATAACATATTGAATATGGATTTTAGAATGAGCAGAATAATTCTAGGAGCTTAATGGCACTGACGGAACTCGATTCCGGGCAGCGCACCTCACTCAATCTCTCTTTCAGTTTTACACTTTTCGTGAAGGGCGTTTTCGTCCAGGCTGTTAGGATTGATGTGTTCTAAGCTTGTAAAACTTCAAGTTTTGGTCTAATAAAGATTGATAGTTATTAATATATATGAGATGCATATAGGTGCGTAACATAGTTACGTGTTCTTTAGAGAACAGAGAGCCATGGTTATATGGTAGTCCACTGAGTTGAAGACTAAGTGGATTGGTCCCGTATAACCTAAATATGTTCGCAGCTATGATCAGGTTGGTCGCCTCATCATGATAAGCTGTTGGCGATGACAGTTCATGGGATGTCTTCACCATGGTCATCACCAGGCACAATGTCTGTGGCTGAACGGAACTAACACGGTGTACAGATCAGTGAGCAGACACTGGTACACTAAGCCGTGTTTCTGCTTAGGGTAAAACGGTCCTAAACCCTGAGGAACCACGACTGATGGACTAACCAGTTGCGTGGTGCTTTGGCGCACCAATGTGTGAGGGTCCATATGCAGTGATCCAAAACCACGGTGTACTGGGTTACCCGGCTGGCGTTGCATTAGCGTGTCACTCCTGCAGGCCATCCACACCCCTGATGGGAGGTGTGTTCCTTGGTGTGACTTACACTGTACCAAACCCAGGCCTGGTGGTCATCAGTTTGACTATTGACCGGGTTCGATTACTCGACGGGGTAATCAGAGGTACGATGTATAGGTCAACCTGGAAGGAACCAAGTCATATGATCATTCGAGTCTGACGGTAGTCTTCACCGCTCGAAGTGAATCATGGCATCAAGTGGAGGGACAGCGAGTTTACCACTACTAAGCGGAGAGCAGGGGTATGATGGAGAACATAGTAAGTCTGGGTGAATTGGAGTGCAGCCTGCGTCGCACTCTGGGTGGCTACGCAGGTTAACTCGAGCTCAGAGGATCGATGGTACACTTGGGTAGTGTGTCGATCGAGCTTGAGTTGGAAGCCATGAACCCCGGTCCCTGATGGTTCCACCTTATCAACATTATGTACGGTTCTTGAACCGTCTCCTCGGAACACCATAAGCATTAGGAGGAAGAAAGAAGTATACGCTCCGTGTGTGCTTGGCACTAGAGCACGGTAGATGCGTAACTACATACGAGTACTAAGGGTTGAGCCCGAGACTAGTGCAGAGTCGCATGTAGTAATCCCTAGCCATAAGTGAACTTCGCTGCATAGGTGCGATGCACCGGAGTATGTTGCGAGTTGACTAGTTGACTTTGCTAGAGGCACCCTCTGGTGGCCTCAGTTAATAGTAGGTAACTAGTAAAGATCACTTAGGAAGTGGCCGCTAGGTCTCGCACGCTAGAAATGGTCAAAATGAGGCGTCGGGGCGTTTTGGTAAAAACCTCACTCTGCCGGACCTCACTGTTGGCCGACCCTAGTAGTGAGGCACCTTGCTAGGGCCGGCCCTACGATGTAGGGATAAGAATCCCTCATCTATAGGGCCGGCCATATAGATAGGGATGGGGCGATAAAAACGGATAAAGTCGAGCCCTAAAAAGTGGGAAAACGGATAAATACGCAGAGAGATTAAAAGGAGATAATGGAGAGATAATGAGAGGGGGTCATTATCCCCTTGGATCCTTATCCAAGGGGGTTGGCCGGCCCTATAAAAGGACCTATGGGGCGCCGGCCCCATGTGCTAGAAAATCCGAACCCCCCCTCCTCTCATCTCTCTAGTTCTCTCCCGTTTCATCTCCCGTTTCCCGCTTGCTACTTCGTCTTCCTCGCGTGGAGTTCTGAAGAAGGAGAAGGGTCATTCTTCGGAGGCACTCAGAGATCCGAGAGCGACGTTCCGTGCATCGTGTGAGATCGGGTGAACAAGAAGGCAACATCTCCATTCGTACCATCGGCATCTTCGCGAACGATCTTCCGTCTCCATCGACAAAGATGACAATTCTCCGCGGTTAAAAGATCCGTACGAAAGGTATGTGTAATCTAACATGTAGATCTAGCGAGCATTATGATTTGCATGCATGCTAGTTAATCATTACGCTAGATTGCCGTTAGGGGTTTTCGATTCTCGTGCATACACATGCACACATATGTAGATTAGTTTCTATGAAAATTAAATAGTGTAACGTGCACCATGAACGGTCTTTCGACCGCCAAATCGCTTCCGCTGCGAGCCTCTGACCCGGATTAACTTCCAACACAGGCTTCACAATAGACCTGTGGAAACCCTAAAAACCGCCCCCTCTCATCCCTATCTACCTAGGACCGGCCCTAGCTTGCGTATGGTACTAGAAGGCCGGCCCTATATGAGGAATAGAGAGGGAGGGGCCGGTCCAAGCTCTCCCCCTCTTGTAAAACCCAAACTCCCTTCCCTCTCTCCCTCTCTGAGGTTTCGGCCAAAGAAGAAAGAGAAAGAAGAAGGAAGAGGAAGGAAGAAGGAAGGGAAATAAAGAAGAGAGAAAGAGAAGGAGGAGATCTCGCGGCTCGCCATCGTCTTCGCAATGAATTCCTCCGTCGGCTCGTAGTCCTTGCACTCAGAGATAGGACTTCGAGGATTCCTCAATTCGCAATGGACAAGGTGCCATCCGACAGCTTCCCTTGCGATTCACGTGCGGTTCATCATCGTTTTGTTCTCTTCGGATCATAGATCCACAAGGTATGATGATTCTAAACACCTAACTAGATGCATGCATGTCTTCCGTAGATCGCAGTATGCCTCTAGGGTGTCTGCACATATACTAAGATCATAGATTTACATGTAGATTGTTTTGTAGAATTAATTGTAATGAAACATACACCATATGATCTTCGGATCTATCTTTTCCTTCCGCTGCAACTCTGATAACAGGATCTAATTCCAGCAACATGCGTACCGTGGCCGCCATCAAGTCCCTCCGCTTTGAGGGAGTTCACGGTCTTTCCCCTCTACCTTGTACTTTCAATGCAACATGTTTTCTTGTGATCTTTCCTCACACTCGAGCTGTTTCTCTAGACCAATTTTAGCTTCTTTAGCATCATATTGCTCAACTCTAGCTTTGCCTTGTCTAGTAATGTACTACAGGCTCCGTCAGTTCTATCGGCATCTCCAATGTCTATGTTCTCTTGCCACATCGAGTATCTCTGCCACCTGGATCATGGACTCCCGGGCCTCATATCACATTATACCTGACGCTTTTATGATTATCTCATGTCACCCTGTACCGCACTTCTAACAAAGTCACCCTGTACCGCACTTCTAACAAATTCATACTGCTAATGATTCTATCATGACCATCAAGCAATTTGGATCCATTACTATTCCTCGAATCTTATAGGACGCCTGTATCTTCTTTTTATATTGCATGTTATATTGTAGCTCTTATGTCCTGAGCATGGATTTTCTGTATTAATATTAATAAAGATGGCTTCGGTTATTGCTTTAATTAAAATACTGCTTTGGTATATGTTAATTCATATATAATAAAGACCCTAGGAAACACAGTAGGTCACCAAGGTGTATGGTGGGCCTATGCTTGGGAGACCCAGTAGACCAGTCATGTGTAGAACTAGACTGAGTTCATAGCTTTGGTGATGCTGGTTGCTTCACCGGGAATAAGTTGTTGGTAGGTAGAGGAATATGGTGAACTCTCCACCACGGGAGCGTTGGATATTTATACTTCTAACTAAGTACGATGATCGTATTGAACAGGAACCAAGATAGTGCACAGATCAGTGTATCAGAGCCTGGTGCATAAACCGTCTTACTACTATAGATAATCTGTCCTCAATCCCGAGGTACCATGCACACTAAGCCAACCGGATGTGTGGTGCTTTCATGTGCCACATGTGCAGACATTCCATAGTCTAATACCATGGTATATTGGGTTACCCGGTTAGCGTTGGAGTGTCATGCAACCCCAATAGGTTATTCGATATTCAAAGTTGGATGGGTACGTTTTGATAAGTCAAACTATCCACACAATTAATCCAGACCTAGTGGTTGTCTGTATGACTGACGATGTTCCGGATGCTAGGCATAGCACCGGAAGGTATATGGTTTTATAGATGACAAGTCATCAAATATTAGTCAGATGATCGATCAGGTTCTGATAGTGCTCCCTACCGCCCAAGTCAAATCATGACACCAGTAACATGAGGGACTAAAGATTATCAGATTATGGTAGAGAACTCGATTACGAGGGAGTAACACAAGTTTAGGATCACTAGAGTTCAACTCGCGTTACACTCTAGGTGGCTACACGGGTTAATCAGATTAGGATTGATTAGCGGAACTTTCAGTGTGTCACCAAAATAGTTAATCAAGGATCCGGTTGAAGATAGAGATCCTGAACCCGAAAGGTTTTTACCCTATCATTTTGTATAGGAATTGTTCCTCAACCTGGTTGGATACGTTAGATACGAAGTGGCACAATGGAGCACAAGCCCGAAGCCTAAGAACCTAATTCAAATGTGTTACAGGGTCATAGGGGTATTTTTGTAAATACTAAAATATGACCAGAACATATTAAATATGGATCTTAAAATGAGCGAAATAATTTCCAGGAGCTCATAGATGCTGACAGAATTCGATTCTGACTAGCGCACCTCACTCTATCTCTCTATCAGCGCTTACCCACTATGAAGGGCGTTTTTTGTCCAGAGCTATATAAAGATTAAAAGGGAAGCCCTAACCCTAGCTTAGCCCTAGGAAATCTGAACCCCCCTATTGTGACCATCATAGGGCCGGCCACAAGTAGTTTGTGCTTGCGCAAGCCATTTGGTGACTGCCCTATAAAGGCACAAGGAGGGGGGAGGGGCCGACCCTAGCATCCTTTCCCTTTCTTGGAAAAACCGGCCCCTCTCTCCCTCTCCCTCTTTGTGGTTTCAGCCAAGGAAAAAGGCAAAAGATGAAGGAAGAAGGAGGAGGAAGGAAAGGGAAGGAAGAAGAGAGAAAAAGAAGGACAAGATATCGCGCCTCACCATTGTCTTCGCTACGTGCAATCTTCCGTCGGTGCATCCATACACACAGATATGGGACATCATGGGTTCCTCCCTTCACAAAGGATAAGGTGCTATCCGATAGCATCACTCTCGATTTATGTGCAGTTCATCATCGTCTATTGCTCCGTGCTCCTCGAATAGAAGATCGGGAAGGTATAACGATTCTAAACACTTAACTAGATGCATGAATGTAGATCCTTCATAGATCATAGTATGCCTCTAGGGTATCGGCCCATATGCTAGGTTCATAAATATGCATGTAGATTATTTTGTGGAATAGATCATGATAAAACATACACCATCCGATATTTGGATCTATGTTTTTTTACTCGTTGTGACTCTGGTATAAGGATTAAAATCCAACATGCTCCTCAGCTTCTATTTTACCATATTTCTATTAGTTTCCTGTGTGATTCTGGATACAGAGTTATTTTTTACTCATCTTTTTATACTGTATGGGATCCTCATCCTGGTCAGGTCATCGGTTCAGATCAATGGTAGGGCCATCTTGACCACCTTTAACTTTCCACTCCTCCTTCTGGGTTATGTACGTGGTGTTTTCACTTCTGATGTTGATATATGGCATCGATAATTGGGCAACATCTTTGAGCCTAGACTTTGGTGGCTCTTTCAGTCCAAAACTCTCAGTCAAGTCATTCGTTATCTTGATCTCTTTGATTATTTTGGTTGCAATCTACCCACTCATACAGCTCTCGATCTCCTTTTCTTCTAGTCTTACTCATAGTAGTAGTCCATTTGATCTGGTGTACTCTGATATTTGGTGTTTATCTCCTCTTCCTTCGATATATGTCTATCGCTATTGTATTTCTTTTGTGGATGACTTTAGCAGGTACACCTAGGTTTACATCCTCCAACACCGCTTCAAGGTTCTCCAGGTCTACCATTGTTTTTCTTCAATGGTTCATACATAGTTTGGTTGTCGCATCAAGACCTTTAGATCTTGTATACTTGAGTACCTCTCCATTGCTATGCGAACCTTTCTTCAGTCCCACGAGACCCTCTTTCAGTAATCATATCTTTACACTCACGTGCATAATGGAGTAGCCGAGAGGAAGCACTGCCATATCCTTGAGACGACTTGTGCTCTCATTCCTTGCACCTTCTAGGCTAAGGTTGCCTTGACCCCAGTCAACCTCATCAACTTCACTCCTTTATTTGTTCTCCCGAGCGATGTATCCCCTCATGAGTGCCTTTTCTCCTCTTCTCCTGGCAGGTTAGTTCCTCTGGTACTCCTAGCATGTGCTCTTAACACCTCTAATACTTTGTTTACTATATACCCAGCTAGTATCCACGAGTCGAGGATCTTCGCTCGCCATCCCGCTACCTTAGCACAAGAATTACCTACCTTACTGCTTTAGCTTTGCTTTTGGGCCACCTGACCTTTTTGGCTTTTCCACTATTACCTCCTACTCGCTCCAATTCACCATCATTCTTACAGCCCTTTACTCTGAACAGGAGCCCTGGTTCTACTGTGAGGTTATTCAGTCCACTCAGCCAGGCCATGGCAAAGGAGTTTTGTGCCTTCTAAGATGCTCGGACTTGGGACCTAATTTGAGGCTACTCGTGCCTGATTTGAGTTCTTCAGGCAAGCAGTCACCACAATAAGAAGTAGATTATTTCTCTCTCCAATGCCAAGGCAAAATTAAGGCTAAGACCACCACCACTAAGGAGAATATTCACCAGTGGTGTCTCTTTGGAGATCTTGGATTGAGCTCTCTGGACCTACATCTCTTTACTATGATAACTAGAGTTCTATACAGATTGCTAGCAATCCGGTTTTCTATGAGAGGACAAAGCATATCAAGATCGACTACTATTTCATTTGAGAGTGCTATGAGGCCAATATTATATCTCTCGCTTATGCCTCATTTATAGAGCATATTGTTGGCCTCTTCATGAAGTTACACCCGCTCCTCAGTTTCGGTTTTTTATTAGCAAACTCTTGGTTTTTGACCCACCATGAGTTTGAGGAAGGGTGTTAGTCATATGTATAGCATGGTGCATATATTCTTCCTCTGTATATGTATAAGCCTCACATGAGGACACTATATTTGTTGACCCATTAGCTCTAATGAGAAGACACTCCTTCTCCCCCAAAACCCTACTCTCTCTCTCTCTCTCTCTCTCTCTCTCTCTCTCTCTCTCTCTCTCTCTCTCTCTCTCTCCTAGGGTTATTGGTATCAATTATTTTTGTAATATTTTATGTAGATTGAGTTCTCACATTAAATCTTAAGAATGGTATCGTTAGAAATTAAGAAGCTATAGGAGAAAATGGTGAAGATAAATTAATTATCAACCTCAAAATAACTTTGCTATGATGATGATGGCGGTGAGTAGAGTAAGGCCCTTTGTGAATTAGCTTCTGATTCTGAAAAAATTGATTCCTGTCAGAATCGAGAATTGATTTTGCCAGGAATCAGCTTCCAGATTCTGCTGAGAATCATTATATATTGTTTGAATTGATCGAGTTTTTAGAAATTAATTTTAGTATGTCTAGAAGCTAGAATCATGTTTGGTAAAAATAGCTTCTGCTTCTTAGATTATGTATCAATTACCCTAATCTAGAGAATATAAGATTTTGATTTTCAAAATCCTCAGTTTTCTATATTAGCGTTTGTATAGAATTTGGGTTTTTTAACATTACAAACAAAAGGAAACAAAATCTGCACTATCTTGCAGCATTCGAGATCTTGGATGCATTGAGAGAGAGAGAGAGAGAGAGAGAGAGAGAGAGAGAGAGAGAGAGAGAGAGAGAGAGAGAGAGAGAGAGAGAGAGAGAGAGAGAGAGAGAGAGAGAGAGAGAGAGAGAGAGAGAGAGAGAGAGAGAGAGAGAGAGAGAGAGAGAGAGAGAGAGAGAGAGAGAGAGAGAGAGAGAGAGAACCGACGCTGATTCATGGCTCTCAGGGGGTCGATCGCCTCTGTTTCGTTGCTAGGAGAAGGAAGCAGTCGCTGATTCTTCGGCGTAGGGGGAAAGACAAACCGATCGTGAATCATGAATTTCACAATTTCCACTTTCTGATCAAATCCTCAGGTTTTTTTAATTTTAAGGGCAAACCGGATCTTTTTCCAAAATTCCCGAAGGAAGCTGTAATGTGAAGCGAGGTCGATGCCGCTTCTACCAATTGCCAATAAAAATCGGGCCAGAATCGGGTTCTGAATTCTACCAAGAATCAGTACAGGGGGTATTACCCAAACAATAATTGTCGCAGAATCTTATTCTCCACAGAATCCAGAATCAGATTATAGAGTACCGAACTTGTTTTGAGATTATCACATTAGCTAGTGAGACAAAGGATATATGATGATGATGACGATACCAATGGTGTAGATGAATTTGGTTTGGTCAAGAAGGGGTAACAAAGAACTAATTGTAATTACCATTTGGAGGAAGTGCAGCCTAAATCATTCCTTCATAAAATATTTGTTTTTTGAGAAATTCATTAGGAAAATATTGCCAATTGGGCCCATTCACATGCAATCATGGTCCCACGCTTTATATACCAGCAAGTTGTAATCAGGGCATGTGCTATTCCATTGGACAAGATAATAAAACCCTAGGATCCACTCCCATTCTCATGTTCCATCAATTCAGCCTTTCATATATGGGTTCTGACGCTCTCCACTGATGACCGTCTCCCCTATCGATCGCTGATGATTTGAGGAGCGACTGTGGCAATTCAAAAATCAACAACCATGGTCTATCATTATGGGATGAACCCAAGGGCCCCTTGTCACTACCCACCACCTGTTGTTGTCGGCCGCCACCGACCATCGACCTCTCGCTCCACTCTCCATCTATCCGGTAGGTTGGACGACCACAGATTCACAAGCGCCAATATCCGGGCCTAGACTAGATCTTCGGGGCTGTTAATGTTGGAGAATATCCTCGCATTCCGCTCTAACTAATTGCTTCAGCAAGTCACAATACAAAAGATGTACCAAGTCCGCCTAAGGTCTGAAGGTACTCTTGTCCTACGCCAAGAGCTCCAAAGTTGAAGTAAACCAGTAGGATCTAAAATGTTGCTTATGATATGAAATGCTGGTTTTAGAAGCGAGCACAGTCATACAGAGAAGGCCGTTTTTTTTTTTTGATACAACTAGCTTGATCATAACTTGATGATCTTTATATCCTCATGACACACGAGAGTGGATAAACCAAAAGGAAAGTCAGACACCCAACAACCTTCCATCCCATCAAGCCGAACTTCCTGTACTAACCAGTGAAAAGGCCGATATCCATGCCCATTATCGTTGTAGTGAGTGTCCTGTGTTGTACTAGATAGCGAGTCAACACGCTCATAATTTATTGAGCAATTTTATTCAGCCATCTAGTTGTCTATTCGGATCAGGCCATCCTAATGTGGTATTTGATCATAGCCGCCCTCTGCCTGATGGTCGGGCTGAGTGCAATTCACCCGTAGAGATTGGAGTGCAACGGACAGCTATGATCAGGTGCCACATCAGGATAGCCCGATCTGGATGGAAAGCATGATGGCCAAGAAGCATTTCCCCACTTTATAAACCCTAGACAAAACCGCACCCATCCTTTGCTTCCATCCTAAAATATTGTAACATGCCTTGATAAAATCTTCCCACCTTGATCACATTCCAGAAAGCCCGTACGATTTCCGCACCCGCTTAATATAACATACATTATATACCAAATGCTCACTGATATGGAGAAGTTTATAGATCTAGGCTTATCATTATAAATTAGCTAACTTGGTCAAATGTGCTATTCAAAGTGGTTGGCAATATGATTAGCATGGTGGAAGAATCTAAGATTAGTTTTATGTATTCATTATCGGTCAATGTAATCATCATCCAAGTATTATTCCTCTAAGATAGAAGGAAAAATACTATTTGGTCCGAAGCGTTTATCGCAAATGTTCAACCATAATGATGTGTCACAAACATATCCATTCGTTGCACCCAGCCCCAACCATTGAATCACAGTCGTCTCCAGGGGCCCAACTATGTAGATGGATTCCCTGTATGCCTCCTCTGAATTCAACTTCGGCCAGGCACAACTGTGATTTCGCCCGGGCGCCCTTGGAACTTTTCTCGGGCACCCGGCAGTCTAACTGTCAAGATTTTCTTTATTTCCTACGTTGGCTCTGCGATGTTTCTCGAACTCAGGATCCACCTCTCAACAAAAGGTACACTATGATTGGATGCTACGCCATTTTGGTTGAATATACGAGCTAAATGTTTCAAGTTGCATGACACTTGTTGAAGATAGAATCAACTAACTAGCAGAAGATTTCAGATGTCCTCCTAGCATCGACCCTCAAGGCCAATGCCCAAACCCTAATCAAGCTAACTTTGCAAGAGATCGGACTTGCTAAAAACCTAAGATCAACTGATGAGTAAGGAGACTTATCTTATTTGTTACAAAGTTGAAGCTCATTCAACCACGAAGGTTTTAATTCCTTCTCTATTAGTTATTGACAAAACTACGTACACAAGAGCTTCAACACTACACCAAATTTTGTAAATAAATTTGAGAATTCAAATGTCAGTATTTGTTGAGTGGATAGCCCCACATCAGCTAAGAGGTGGAAGCTTGGTGTCTTCATATATATGTTACTCATGGAATAAATGTCGACAAATTTTCTATGAAATCATCGAAATATGTCTTTTTTTCAAGGGTCCGACATAGAAATTGATCGAATTTTTTATAGTACCAATTTCCTTCCGATATTTGGCCGAAATGATCAACATTTGATCGAAATCCGACATTGTCTTTTTTCTAGATAATTCCACTGAAAATTTTTATATTTTTTAACAAAGAAAAGCTCATCTTTATCCGTAAGAAATTATATATTTTTCTCAATTTTGATTTTTTTCATAATAGACAATGTTAGATACCCTCACGTCCCAAAACCCGGGTTTTAAGGGGAGATCCATAGGGGGTATATTAAACAGGTGATGGTTGCCCCTCTCACCGATGTGCGACTATTTGTCAACACTCCCCCTCATGCGGAGCACGCATGGCAAGGCAAAATCGATGGGGAGCACCCGGAGCGGGAGCAAGAATAAGAGGCGGACCAGCTCTGATATCATGCTAAATACCCTCACGATCCAAAAACCCGGGTTTTGGGACGTGAGGGTATCTAACAGATAATATTTTACTGTCATCTTTATCGTGAAGTATTACTGAAATATTTCATTTTTTTCATATCAAACGAACAAAATCAAAATTTGACCGAAAAACGATAAATTTTTATCGAAAAACATCAAAATTTGACCTAAAATAAAATATTTTCACTGAAATTTGTCTTTCCATTTTATAATTTTTCCACCGACAAATTATCGAAAAACAAATTTTTATCTTTTTTTGGCCAACTGACATGGACACCGAAAACGATATTTAAAACCTTGATGTTACTGTCTTCCCCTCACAATCGGTTTTGAGGGGCATGGAAGGAGTTGGTATCAGAGTTAAGTCCCACCCCATCTCCTCTCCATGTAGTCCTGTACCACCTGCTGTCGCCTCATTCTCTGCATGCGAGCAGGTGTTGAGCGGATAGTCTCACATCAACTAAAAGGTGGGAGTTCAGTGTCTTTATATATCTATTGTCCCCTCCCCCTCACAACCGATTTTGAGGTGACACGGGATTAGTGATATTTAGATGCGTCTTTACTCGGTTTTATTGATAAACATTTTATCAGATATTTATTATTAGTAGTTCAACAAAGAATAGTGGGCATTATGTTTTGATTCAAGTTGGAGAAAAGAACACCAAAATCCATGGGCATTATAGTAACTTTGGTGAACCAAGTGTGCAGGCACTTCACATGCAACTCCACTCTCTTGAACCTGCCACATCTCCCACAAGCACCCAATCTAATAAAATAAAAGAATATCCAAGGGAGAGAAATAAAATAATCAGATAATAAATCAAAACTGCAACCACTAATGACTAGCTATCAATGCAAGATCAGGCCTTTGACATCTCTACATCATCAAGCAGTGGATTAAATTAAGTGTTTTTTTTACCTTACCCCCTACTTAATTGGGACAACTTAGAAGTACCCCTCTAATCTTAATTAATTGGGATAACTTAGAAGTACCCCCTCTGATCTTAATTTTTGAGTCTATCTCCCAAAAACCACTTTTTCATTGCAAAAAGTCATGTGGATTTAGGGTCAACAAAAGGTAAGGTGTAAAAATTAAGACTAGAGGGGGTACTCTTTAATTACTGCAATTAGCTAGGGGGGTAAGACAAAATAATCCCTTAAATTAATGAACAGAAGTATATCCATAGTGCAATTTAATTAGTGTTTAGGTGGTGGTTGCTATGTAAATCGTACGAGATATGTTGAGTTGGGTCTCAATTACTGCTAAAGGGACCTTCCCACTGACGACTGGCAGAGGGCCGAGGCTGGGTAAATGGCGGAGAAACCTTAAGATGAATAGGGTTGCTTGTACCAACAGGCTCTTGGTCCGTTGGTACTTTCTTTCTCTTATGTTGGAGCGGTTCCTTGTTCGACTCCTGGTATGGACATAGTGGAGCGAATTTTTCCACATGGCCGTTGTGTCTTTTTTACGTAGGCGAATCCTGACCGTTGATGTCATAACAGCCACTGCCTCCCTGGTTTCGATCTCCGGACCTCTTTGAGCCTTTGCTCTAGCACCTTATCATCTGACCGCCTGGCCAGTCCAGCATAAAAAAAAAAACAAAAAAAAAAAGGTTGCTTGATCCACGGTTTCTTGTGGATTTTGATCGTCGTAACCCGTGATTTTTTTGATGTTTGAGTTTTCCACGTAAATCATTGCGTCGTGCCTATGGTTATTCCTAAATTCCTGGGATTATTCCATGTTGGTGATTTGTTCTGCGATTGTTTGTGCTTATGCTTTCGTGGTTGCGTAACAATGTAGGAATTCACAACATTCATTTTGGTCTAAATCAACTTGCATCATACCCATGTGATGATATTGGGATAAATGGATGACTCTGATATGGCCATGGATGGTGAAATTTCATGTACACTATTAGTGTGTGAAGAATCACACACTATAGCTACCACCAAAGAGAGCCCATAGGTTCTTAGAATCTCAGTCCTGAGAATTTTAAGAGAGAGAAACTTATGATCAGTATTTTAAAGCTTGAGCCATTGTAGCAGAAACCAGAGTTATTGAACAATAATATTATATTTTTATAAAATAATGCAAGTAGTATAAAACAAGGAAAATAAGTAATATATAAGAAATAGGATCCCCAGTTCTATATATTCATGGGTTCCACCTCACAAGCAAGAAACCATAGATCCCAAGAAGCCCATCAACAAAATCAAAGAGATGGTCAGTCTCCAGATGCTGAAGAAGTGGAAGAGGGTTTCAGCTGCTCCAAAGAGCAAGAGCATCAACTTCCTCAAGAGGACACTCCCCTTCTCGGACGACGGTGGCGGCGTTCCGAAGGGGTACCTCGCGGTGTGCGTCGGGGAGGAGATGAGGCGGTTCGTGATCCCGACTGAGTACTTGGGCCACCGGGCCTTCGGGGTTCTGCTGGGGCAAGCAGAGGAGGAGTTTGGGTTCCAACAGGAAGGGGTGCTGAGGATCCCTTGTGCGGTTTCTGTGTTTGAGAGCACTCTCAAGGTGGTGGGTGAGAAGAGTAGGGGTGGGTTTGGCTGCTGCCCCTCAGAGGCTGAGCTGGGTTGCCCTCATCAACCTCAGAAACATATGTGCAGATGACAGTGGGTTTACTACTAATTAGCTGCTTCTCTCTTCCTTTGATTCTCCTCTTTCTTAATAATGTTATTATTTCTTTGGATAGGTAATCAAGGATTCAAGAAACTTGGTTAATTCGTCCATGTTTATCATCTCAATTTTCTCTAATTGATGTTGAGCTTATACCTTTAGGTTGCCAGAGTTTAAGCGGTTAGGGCATGGGCCAACAATGTATATCAAGCTAATCAACAGCATGGTCGTCGATTTAGGTGTCCGCATAAGAATCCGTCGCAATTGCTTTAAAAGGTTTCGATTGTCGATTTTGTGGAGCCTTTTGCGGCAGCTAGGCCGTCGATTTTGCTTCCTCCATTAGGGCAGCTGCGCCTAGTGATAGAATTTGCTTCATTATATTCAGAGTCTGGCCGCTGCAAAAGACCAATTTGAAATTCAAACAAAAAAGTTAGCCCAGACACCTAGCTTGACCCTGACCATAAGATTTTATTCTGATAATACCAGGAGCTAGAATTGATCCAAGGTCTCGGGTATGAAACTCCCCGATACTTTATCAACTTAGCTAGTTGTCACTTGTACTTGTACAACAAACCCTCCTACGTATTTATTATGTTAGACCAAAGATCAGAGACGGAACTACATTGAGATCAAGGGGGGCCATGGTCCCCCCTAAATTTTGGATTTGGTAAATAACATTTTGCCCCTCCTCAGAGACCGAGCTACACATAGACCAAGGGGGGCTGCATGCTCCCCCCCCCCCCCCTAAATTTTGGGTTGGGTACATTACACTTTGCCCCACTGAAGTTTAGCTCAAAAACGCTTAACCCCTATAGTTTAAAAACTAAATTTTATTCCCATCAATTCAGTTTTAATCAGATAAAAATTATCAAATGAGGAAATAAGTAGTTGACAAAAGAGGGGTTATTGTGCTAACATTTCAAACTTTAGGGTGCGATTTGGAACAAAATAAACTACAGGCGGGTTAAGTGTTTTTAAGCTAAACTTCAGGGGTAAAATGTAATTTATCTTTATGGATTTATCTCTCTCATGCTCTCCCCTCACAAGATGAATTTTTTCCATTGAATTAGTGAAAAAAAAAAAAAGGTTCATGCTTTGGCCCCCCAAAGATGAAATCCTGGTTCCGTCCCTGTCTTTTTATAATAAATCTGAAATTATCCTCCTCTACTCAATTCTCTCATCTCTCTCGAGCGCGATCACTCGCTGCCGCTGTCGCTGCCTCGGTCCCTGATCCAATAGACCTCGAGTTGTAGTTGGTCACCACCGTCGCCCCGACACCGGCGAGCAGCGGAGACGAGTGGGTATGACCAGGGTTCGGTTTAAGCCTTCGTTAGGGTTCGGTTTAGATCCAAAGTTTAGGGTTTATCTCATGGCCCATAGATCTTAGGTTTAGGGTTAAGTTTAGGTTCGGTTCGGCGGCAGCAAGCATCTCCGACGGCGGCTAGCAGCTCCAACACCGATGAGTAGTTTGGTGGTTTGGTTCGGAGGTTCGGTGGCATTGCAAAGAAAATTTGAAATACAGTAAAAGTTACTTTCGTCCATGGAATTTCTCAGTCCTTTAGACTAACTGATCACTTTGTTAGAGATGGCTCACTAAGTCCCCTAATTTATTTCATAAATGGGGAATACTTGTCCAACTGATTATTTATGATTAAATTGGTAGGATTTGATCGCATTAACCACTCCATTGGAGGTACGGAGCCGTCCGTCATTTGTTTAAGCCTAGATTCTAATCTTTGTTTAGACTCGGGTGCCCACCGTACGGTACCATGTCAGACCACAGCCACCACCTTTTCTTTTACAAAAAAAAGATATTTAATTATTCCTTGTGAAACAATTAATCTATTTAAAAGAAATGGCTAAGGTGGTGAGATAAATTTGTTAGCTAATTGGAAAGCTTTTGTTTAGCTAACAAGAATTTTTTGGGTTTTTTTTTTTTTTTATGGATAATATTTGTTAGGTCCCTAGAAATAATTTCGAATCGGGATAAGGATGACTAATGTTCAGCTATAGCATTAGGTCCCTCAAAATCGCAAATGACTAACCAAATGACTAACGTTAGATTATTTATTAGGACTTAGTATTAGAATTTATAATTTAGGATTTGGGTTTAGAGTTTAGATTTAGGGTTAGGTTGGGTTTAGGATTTAGACTATAGTACTTTGCTATTATTGTTTACTACAGTAGCATAAAACATTAACATTTAGATGCAAAAGCGTAGCAATTGTTACAGTACTGTGTTATAGTAGCATTGAAAAGTAGTATTTAGATGCAAAAGAATAACATTGCTATCGTACTTACTCCAGTATTGAAAAGAGTAACATTTAGCTGCAAAAGAATGATAATTGGTACAATACTTTGGGTTTAGTGTTTAGGAGTTAGGGCTAGGGTTAGGGTTAAGGTTTAAGGTTTAAGGTTCAGCTGAATGTAAGGGAAGGACAGTTTTGTTATTTTTAAAGGGAAAAAAAGTAAAAAATTACTATTGGGAACCTGCATTAAATGTGTCTTTTCGGAGGAACATAGTATAAAAAGAAAAAATATTCTTGCCTTATTGACAACCCAAACTGTTTCTAGAAATCTCTCACTAAGTCCCCCTACTTTTTTTTTTGATGAAAAACGGCTAACAAATACTAAGTAACCCACGAATCAAATCACTTCAACTAAAATCTAGGCAACTTATTGGCTACTAATTATGTTCAGTGCTTCATATAAAATAAAAAGAAAGAAAATAGTAGAAGTGAACTAGATAGTTTATTGATAAACCTTAAAAAAAATTTACATAGTTTAGATATAAACTAGCCGTTAAGTTTGGTTATCCCTATCTCAGGTAGAATGGGCCAAGAAGCACTAACCTTTATAGAAGGATCTTCAGACAACAACTAAATCCTGATAGCGCCCAAAAATAAAGAGCTCACAGCATTCCGCACATCAAAAGGAATATACTACTATAAGATCATGCCTTTCGACTTAAAAAATGTAGAAGCCACCTACTAGTGTGCCATGCAAAAGATCTTCGATGACATTCTTCATCAAAATATGGAGTGCTACTTCGATGATCTCGTCGTGAAGTTCGAGCAAAAATCAACATATCTTCAAGATCACGAGCTTATCTTCAAACGGCTTATAAGATATCAACTCCGCATGAACCCACTCAAGTGCGTGTTCGGATTCTCCTCTGGCAAATTCCTTGGCTTCATGATACGACATTAAGACATTGAGACAGATCAATCCAAAATTGATGCTATTCTCAACATGCATGTGTCAAAGACGGTGCGAGATCTCAAAAGCCTCCAAAGCCACTTGACTTATAGCAGCATAAGATTCATCGCCAACCTAGTTGGAAAGTGTCATCCTTTCAGTCGCCTCATGAAGAAATGAGCACCATTAAATGGGATGAAACGTGTCAAGACACCCTTCAAAGTATTAGGGACTATCTTCTCAAGCCATCGGTTTTGTTAGCACCGGTTCTAGAAAAACCACTGGTCCTCTATATCAGTGCCCAGGATCAGTCATTGGAGGTAGTCCTGTCTCAAGACAACGAGTTAGGAAAAGAGATGGTGTGCTACTACTTAAGTCGCACCCTCATCGGTGTGGAGCTAAACTACTCCCCAATTGAGAAAGTGTGCTTGACACTCATATTCACTACAAATAAACTATGGCACTACATGCTGGCACACGTAATCATGCTCATCTCAAAAGCCGACCCTCTCAAGTACATCATGTCAAGGCCAGTGCTCTTCAGACATTTGGCCAAATAGACGCTTCTTCTCCTCGAGTTCGACATCATCTTCGTCCCATAAAAAGTAGTCAAAGGTCAAGCTCTTATCAACTTCTTGGCAGAATATACTCTCCCAGCAGATTGGAAACATTTAGAAGATCACCCAGATGAAGAAGTGTTCTCTGTTGATATCAATCTAGACCGTTGATGCAATGTTCGCAGGATTATGGAAATAATAAATAGCAGTTGCTGACTGCCTCCCCCCATTTTGATCTCCGGACCTCATTGAGCCCTTGCTCTAGCGCCATGTCCTCTGACTGCCTGGCTGGTCCAGCAAAAAAAAAAGAAAAAAAAGAGAAGCATTTAGTGGTGTCGATTACATGCATCAACTCTTTGTTGTCAAGGTCGAAGTGAGCCACTATCCCAAATCCCCTCTTCCCCAAGGGTTAGGGTTTTGCGTTCTCCTCCCCTTGGCCTTCTCGGTCACCGATGGCGGCACTGGGGAGGCCTGGACTTCGGTGAGACAAGGTGCTCGAGGTTGGATCTGCTACCCCGGCCCTTCCATCCCCATGTTGATAGGGGCTCTCCAGTGATGTATAGATTCTCCTCCTCCCCCCCTCTTTGTTGTTTTGGGGTTTTGGGATGTTGGAATAGGCCCTCCCGGCTCCTCTCAGGTCAGGTGGATCCATCTCCTGCGTGGAGCGGCAGTTAGATTTGATCGTTGTAGCGGCCTTTGTATAGGTCTATCGGACCTCACCCTTGCACATCTTCGACAGCTCCCGACCTCGGTGGTAAGGTGGCTCATGCTTGATTCGGTGGTGGTGGCTCCTTCCCAGCGGCGTGCCTAGCTCCTACTCATTGTATGTTATTTCTTTACTTTTTTGTTGTCTGTATGGTCGTGGTGTTTGAGGTGCTGCTTCAATACCTTGAAGTCGACGAAGTGCTCCTCTACCTCTTGTAGTTGACATGCTACTCCACCTCTTGGAGTTGAGTTGCTGCATGAACTCTTTGAAGTCGATAAGTTGCTGCTCCGATTCATGGTTGGCATCGTCCTCGATCCCACTGACAATGCATCCTCCTTTTTTATCAACTTGAGAGGCGATCCTAATGGGAGAAAAGATGGCAAGATTCCTTCTATTCTATTTCGAGTACTACAGAGGTCGAACCCGTCTTTGTAACTTGGGGTGCATATGCTATGAGGCCTGGTGCACCATATGACATCGGTTTTGATTTTCAGGGCATCGTGCTAGAACGAGCCTCAACGTCATCTTCTTCACATATAAGTTCTATTAGGGTCTGTTTGGTTGGAGGGAGTTGGAACCGGTGTGTTCCAACTCACGCGTGTTCAGCTAAAGCGGCTGTTTGGTTCCGTGCGGAGTCTCCCGACCAGATGAGTTTCAACTCCTCCACGGGTTTCAGGTGGAGTTCCAACTCATTCCGTTTGTACCCCACGCGTGAGTTGGAACACGCCGGTACCAACTCCCTCCAACTAAACAGCCCTTATTTCTCTTTCTTTTGTAACTGAACCTTTGCTTGTAGACATACCTATAGCCAAACTAGCCTTGATTGTTATCTAACATGCAGAAACCCCAACAACACACTCTAAAATAGCGGTGATGAAAATTTCATCTCTTCCCAAGTTCCACACCATACGGGGGGGGGTCTTACAAGAATCACGCACTTGTCATCTAGTGAATCACAGGAGCAAGGGTGGAGTCATGCTATCCCAGTATGGGAGAACTACTCCTCTCAAAAGCACACAAGCCTCCTCAAAAACCCACCAAGAGAGATGTGAACGATATTTATACCCAGCCAAGTATGCACTTAATTGCACTGGGTGTGCATGCGCAATGCTCTTTTAGCCACACAGATCGACAACACAAAACCTCCTAAAAAACTTGAAACCCAAAGTGAAGGGCTCAATCGAAAAGCAAATCGATCAAATACAAAACCCGATGCAATCCATTCAAGATCAAGTTTCAGGGTGCATAAATCAGAAAACGATCGATAGTGAGAAATCCAAGAAACACGAGAAAAATAATCAGACAGCCATGGCCAAAACACTGAGACGAAGGGACAGGGAGTTCTAACTATTCAAAAGCAAAGAGTAGGATGTATATATTTGATAGTAGTAAATCAGAAAACTGATATTTCGTTTGAAACTGTTGCACTGAAGTCTTTGTGGGTTGTAGATCGCTGACACATCTGGACACACATGACTCAAACTTACAACTCAATCTCACCAAGACTGTTTTGAGCACAAAATTATGCCAACAAGGTGGTAGACTCTTCATGTTAGAGAGAGAGAGAGAGAGAGGGGTTCATCTTCACTCACATCCATTAGGATTTCTCTTAGTTATTTCTAAGAGAAGAAAAGAAGAGAAAACAAGGAAGAAGAGGACTCCCACAAGTCGATCAATTGTCGGCCAAGTCGTGGAATAAACTATTGGGATTAATTGGTTATGTTTTACATGCCAAACCACGTACGTCTTTTGACATTGGGATAACGATAAGTAAAAAACTTTTATACCTTTTGCAGATAACTCTTTATTATCCCAATCCATGAGATGTACAAACCATCAGTGCACTTGAGTGCACTATACACATCTAAGTGAGTTTGCAGTCGATAACCGAATTGGATGCCTAGTTTGCAAAGACTATAACACCCTACCTTTCTCGTTAGAGAGAGAGATGGTCTATTCGACCATTGAATTAGTTGAATGACAGGCCTTATGGAAAATATAGTTTCTCCCTCATGCTATTTTTTTTGTATGAAAAATTTGTTGTAGCTCGTGTGTCCTTAGCGTGGATTTTCTGTATTAACATTAATAAAGATGACTTTGGTTATTGCTTTAATTAGAATACTATTATGGTATATGTTAATACTACATATAATAAAGGACCCTAGGGAACACAGTAGGCCACTGAAGCGCATGGAGGATCCATGCTTGGGAGACACAGTGGACCAGTTCTGTGTAGACTTAGAACTAGTTCACAGCTTAGGTGATGCTGGTCGCTTCACCGAGAACAAGCTGTTGGCAGGTAGAGGATGTTGTGAAGTCTCCACCACGGGAACGTGGGATTCCCATTCACCTGACCAAGCACGATGATCGTGTTGAACAGGAACCAAGACGGTGCACAGTTCAGTGATTCAGACACTGATGCATGAACCGTCTTACTACTATAGATAATCTATCCTTAACCCTGAGGGACCATGTATACTGGGCCAACCAGTTGTGTGGTGCTTTGATGTGCCAACGTGTGCGGACCTTCCATAGTCCAATACCACGGTACGTTGGGTTACCCGGCTGGCGCTTGAGTGACATGTAATCCCTACAGGTTATCCGACGTCCAGTGTTGGATGGGTGCGGTTTGATGAGTCAATCTGTCCACACAGTTAACCCAGGCCTGGTGGTTGTCAGTATGACTGACGACGTTCCGGATGCTAGGCATAGCACCGGAAGGTGTGTGGTGTTATAGATGACAAGTCATCATACCCTAGTCAGATGATCGATCGGGATCTGACGGTGCTCCCCACCGCCCGAGTCGTATCATGGCACCAGTAATAGGAGGGACTAAGGATTATCGAAGTATAGTAGAGAACAGGGTTACGAGGGAGTAACATAAGTTTAGGATCACTAGAGTTCAACTCGCGTCGCACTCTGGGTGGCTACATGGGTTAATCGGATTAGGGCTGATTAACGGAACTTTCGGTGTGTCACCGGAATAGTTAATCAGGGATCCAGTTGGAGCTAGAGATCCCGAACCCTGAAGGTTCCACCCTGTCGTTGCATATAGGAATTGTTCCCCAACCTAGTTGGATACGTTGGATGCGAAGTAGTGTGGGTGCAAATTTTGGCAAGAAGTCTGCAAAACAGCGGGACCCACCAGCCCTGCCTGGTGGGCCCACAAAGACAACAGCGGGACCCACTGGCCCTGCCTGGTGGGTCCCCGGAAACTACAACGGGACCCACCGGCCCTGCTTGGTGGGTCCAGGAGCCTGTGGAATCCCCCGAGAGACGGCAGCAGGGGCCACCGGCTTTACTTGGAAGATCCCCAGATACGACAGCAAAAAACCGCCATTTACCACCAGAGAATCCTATAAATAGCAGAGCCTTCGAATGTAAATGGATCGGAAAATTCTGATTTCCATTCTGAGATCTGATTTTCAGAATCCAGAGCTCTGGAATTTCTCAGCTTTTCCTCTTCCACCTCTCTTTGATCTTCTTCTCTCCTTTGAAGAGATCAGAGTGGTTTCAGTGATACTCGGCCTGTCGAGATCACTTCAAGAAAAGTGTTAGTGAATTTGGGTTGCTCCCTATAGCACGGAGACGTAGGCTTCGACTGAACTCCGAGATCACATCTCTCGCATCAACTCTCTGATTACATCTCTCTCTCTGTTTGCATATCGAAAGCAACGAATTCAATCAACAGATCGAGTAACGATCTCTTCGACTCAAAACTTCAATTGACTGGTGAGGCGAAGTCTTCGGGTCGGCACGAAGATTTTCCCCCACAGTTTGGCGCCGTCTGTGGGATCGAACGAGAAGCTGTGTCCGTTCTACAACTACTATTAGATCAGTTGAGCAGACAACTGATCAAATAGTCAAACTTCCTCGCCCTCTCGGTTAAGCAAACAACCACTCAGACGTCGGCACTCTCGTTGCACCCTTCGCTCTTTGAATGGCGAAGACGAAGCACCAGGGTCAACCAGAAGGAAGTAACACGCATCAACCTCGACCTGAGACTCGATCAATGAGTCAAAGGCTCAATTTCGGGCAGCCCCTTGCTGCCCCCAATATGGACACTCGATCAGGTAGTGGGAGATCGGTTGATCGACCGATTGCCCCACCTCCTCATCCATCAATAGGGCATACAACCCCTACTCCCGCTGAAGACCTTCCCTCAACTTACCAAATCTCGGTGGTTGATTTCCAACTACTTCAATTAGCAAAGCAGAATGCCATCCTCACTGCTGAGAGGGACGCACTCAAGAAGGCAGCTTCCGAGGCAGGAATTACTCTTCCCATCCCCTCGACTAATGAGAGGGTCGATCGGCCACGACCATCAATCCACTCTGAGCAACGGAGGTCAATGGGCACTGTTGCCCCCGGAAGGATTCATCGTGACCCAACTCCCTCTGCTGCCCCATGGAAGCAGAGTGTTTGGGATCGCCTTGACGATGAGTCCTCCCAATCCTCTTCTGGTCGCAACTGCGACAGGAAGGCACCTTCCAAGCCCGACATGCCAAGGAAGCATCAAATGAAAGGCGCTCCTTCAAAGAGTAGAGTCTCCCCTTCCATTCCACTTCAATATGGACTTGGATCGGACCTTCGACACCGACTTCAACGGGCAAATACTTCAATGCCTGAGCAAGACCTTGCGATCTTGCCTCTTGACCCACATCTAGGTCAAGGACACGGTCGTAGGGATGGATATTCCTCCGCCGGACCTCTCCATCGAAGCCTCTTCGAGTCAACATTTCCAAGGGGATGGAGAACTCCTATCCTTCCTAAATTCAACTGTGTCAAAGGAGATCCGACTCTCCATGTACTTGCCTTCAAACAAGCCTTGACACCGCACGAAGAAGAGAACAACGTGCTTTGTCGCACTTTCACCAGGAGTCTCGATGAGCCCTCACTTGATTGGTATCATAATCTCCGAGCTGGGTCCATCACCCAGTTCGGTGTTTTGGCTAACCTTTTCGTGCAGCATTATCAACTCAATCTGAAGCCAGAAAAGAAGCTCGACTCCCTATATCGACTGAGGATGGGTGCTGATGAGACTCTCCACAATTTCACCAGGAGATTTTGCAACGAGCATGCTGCCCTCTCTGGAAGACATCTAGATGATGAAGCCATCATGTTGGCTTTCCAGAACGCCCTCCGATTCGATCTACACATCTACAACGACTTTATCCGGAATCCCCCTCCTTCTCTGGGTTCTATGTTCGATCGAATCCAGAGGGAGATTGAGGTTGAAGATGATCAAGTCGCTCGAAAAGGGCGAGAGACGAAGCAAAGACCGGCGGAAAGAGAAGCTCCCAAGTATGCTGCCAAAGCCCACAATGCTGAGGCAGCAGCCCCTCCAGTCAACAAACGAGCAAAAAATGACGGACATCGATCTCCAACGAAGACCACTTTCACCGAGTGGAATTTACCAATCGAGCAGATACTCGACCGCATTCAACACGAGGAGTTTCTTCGAAGGCCCAATCCTCTTCAGCCAAACTCAAAATTCACGGCTGACAAAACGGTCTACTGAGACTTCCACCGAAGTCATGGCATTCCACCGATCGGTGCTATCGGCTGAAATTCCATCTTGAAGACTTATTGCGAGAAGGCCACCTTCAAGAGTTCGTCAAAGGCGGACAAGATCAACGTCGAGCCTCTGCAAAGGGGAAAGAAGCATGTTGGATCCATCAAATCTCCTCCAACCGGCAACCTATCTCTGTGAATGCCAACGTCTTTGGTATTCATGGAACATTGCACAATCAAACCTTGACCGGGAAGGAAGTGGATCGGCAAGTTCGACGCATTTTCCACGTTCTTCTGCTGCGAACAAGGAGGATACCTGGATCGAGAAGCCTATCGAAGGTTTGGCTTGGCCATCCATTGTTTTCAACGACTCCGATCTTCAAGGAGTTCATACTCCCCATCGAGACCCCCTGGTCTTGAAACTCCTCATCAACGGAAGCACCGTCAATCGAATCCTCATCGACACCGGGAGCTCCATCGATATTATGTTCTCAGATTGTTTCAAACGTCTGGGACATAGATACTCAAGCCTCGATGTCGTCCTGACCGTGATCACTGGCTTCAACGGCGAACAAAGCATCACGGTAGGCGAATCGAGATTCACTCTCGACCTTAGCCGAGAAACTCGAGTCTTGGTGAGGTTTGCAATTGTCGAAGGAATATCCAGCTACAACGCCATTCTCGAGCGACCATTCCTCCACCAGATCAATGCCATCTCCTCTTCATACCACCAACTCCTTAAATTTGCAACGGGAGAAGGCATTGTCTGTATTCGAGGCAATCAGCAAGCTGGGAGGTCCTGTGAAGCTGCTGTGGCTAAAACAGATCGAAAAATCAATATTGCTCCTCCAAAGCGGCCGCGAGACGAAGCTGGTCCCTCCTCCAAATAGCAATTAAAGGAGATTCCACTGGTCGATCCTCCACCAATCGAATGGGAAGCCTCACCTTCAATCGAAGAAATCATCCCTATCAATATCGGCAGTGGAGATCTCCCTCAACAAACATTCATTGGTACCGGTCTTAGCGACGCAGAAGCGCGAGACATGGTATCCTTCCTTCAGTCCAACATCGACGTCTTCGCCTGGTGTTTTGAAGACATGCCTGAGATCAATCGAGATGACGCCTGCTACCGGCTCGCGATCAAAGAAGAAGTGAAACCTGTCAAGCAAAAGCCACGCACAATCCGACCAGAATTACAAATTGACGTTCAAGAAGAGATCAGCAAACTACTTGCAGCAGGCTCATCTGTGAAGTAGAGTATCCTACTTGGATCTCTAATATAGTTGCTGTCCCAAAGAAGAACGGAAAGGTCAAAGTGTGCATCGACTTCTCGCCGTGACCGATCAAGCAATCAGTGCGGTCCTAGTCAGCAGAAGAGAAGACATCGAGCATCCAGTCTACTACATCAGCCATACTCTTCTTCCGGCTGAAACTCGCTATTCAAAAACTGAGAAGGTCATCCTGGCCTTGCTCACTTCATCACGTCGTCTCCAACCCTACTTCGTCTCTCATCAGATCACTGTCATTTCAGAACACCCACTCAAAGATATTGTTGACAAAGCTGGTCGAGCTGGTCGAATGACCAAATGGGTGATCAAAATGAGCTCTCTGGGGATTCAATTCGAATCTCGCACTTCCATCAAAGGTCAGGCCATTGCTGATTTTCTAGCTGACTTTCCGGTTGAAGACCCCATCTCTTGGGAAGAAGATGTCATTATGCGCTTGGAAGATGAGGCTAATTCTCCAATCAATCTTGCAACAAAAACCGATCCGAGCCTCGAGGCTATTGCCACAAATCCTCCATGGAAGCTTTATACTGATGGAGCTTCAAGTGCGATCGGTTCGGGAACTGGGATAGTCTTGGTATCCCCCGAACTTGATCATCTCCAAAAATCGACTCTCCTCGGATTCAATGCCACCAACAACGAAGCCGAATACGAAGCACTCATTTCCGGACTTGAAATGGCTGAATCCCTGGGGGTAGATCAAATCATCGTTTACAGCGATTCCCAGCTGATCATAAGGCAAATCAATGGAGAGTATACAGCTCGTGAAGAGAGAATGCAACTCTACTTGGCCTTAGTACGACGTCTTCAACAACGTTTTACTAATTCTGAATTCGTTCAAATCCCAAGAGCAGAGAACCGAGAAGCAGATGCCTTAGCCAATACTGCCTCAGTTCTTGGAGACTCACTCGGAGGAAGGCAAATACAAATCGATTATCAAGAAGTGCCCAAGACCACCCCCGATCAACAGATCCTTGCTACTACAAAAAGATCTGGGGGTGGAGATCAACTGATATTGAACCTCGCTACTACAAGTGAGCTTGAAGATTGGAGCCGATCAATTTTCGACTTCTTCAAACATGACAAAATGCCGGAAGATCCAAATCAAGCTCGAAAACTTTAAAGAAAGCTTCCGTGCTATACTATTCAAGGAGAAGATCTATACTTCAAATCTCACGACAGGATGTTGCTTAAGTGCCTTGGTCCCGAACAAGCACAGGCAATCCTGATTGACATCCACTCTGGAGCTTGTGGAAATCATTCGGGAGGAAGATCTCTTGAAGCCAAGACGAAGCTACAAGGTTACTACTGGCCAACAATGGCAAGGGATGCTCAGCAAGTTGTTCAAAGATGCGAGCCATGCCAACGACACGCTTAAGCTATCCATCTCCCTGCAGATGAGCTTCACCAATTGTCGAGTCCGTGGCCTTTCCATCAATGGGGGTTGGATTTCTTGGGTCCTTTCCCTCCAACTCCGAGCAAGAAGAAATATCTACTACTGGCCACGGACTACTTCACCAAATGGGTTGAAGCTGTGCCACTCTTTCGAGAGACCGATGATGAAGTGATCAAATTTATTCGGCACAATATTTTCTCAAGGTTTGGTATGCCGCAAGTTCTAGTTGCTGACAATGGAGCACAATTTGACTCTGACATGTTCCGAGAGTTCTGCCTGAACAACGGGATCAAACTCTTTTATTCAACTCCAAGATATCCTCAGTGCAATGGTCAAGCTGAAGCCTCCAATAGAGCTATCCTTGGTATACTCAAGAAGAAGCTCAACGACAAGAAAGGATTGTGGGAACAAGTCCTACCCGAAGTTCTTTGGGGATATCGCACAACTCCAAGAAGATCCACAGGGTTCTCACCTTTTCGTTTGACGTACGGATCGGAAGCAATACTCCCAACAGAGAATATATCAAATACTTTGAAAACCAGGGCAGTTGAGGAAGGAATCAATGAAGAGCTTCGCATCAATGATCTGAATTTCTCTGAAGAATTAAGAGATCAAGCATCCCTTCGCATGGCCAAGTATCAACAAAAGATCAAGCAAGCCTACGATCTAAAAGTCTACAAAAGGCAATTCCCAATTGACAGCCTGGTCCTCAGAGCAGTTTTCTACAACACGAAAGAACACAGCAGTGGGAAACTTGCTCCCAACTGGGAAGGTCCATATATCGTCGAATCAGTAGGAGGCAAAGGCTCTTATTGATTGATCTCACCAGAAGGAGATAGATTGCCACGAGCTTGGAATTCTAGACACCTCAAATTGTTCTATCCATGATGTAAATCCTATGATGAATAAAGATCTCTTTCAATTGTTCAAGTGTCCTAGTTCTGGAGCAGTTTCAAATTATCTATATTCAAATTACAAGGTCTTTTAACAAGTTTGGGTGCTTGAGTTATGACTCAACCCCTTACGGGCAAATGCTAAAAGGATTTCAGGTTGTCATACAAAGCAACCTTCAAGTCACTAGTCCGTTTAACAGGTTTGGGAGTATGTGTTGCGACACTACCCCTTACTTATAGATGTTAAACTGACCTTCAATTTCGATCTTCAATTTCAATCAATTTCGATATCGTCTAACAAGTTTGGGTGTATGAGTTGCGACTCGACCCCTCACGTACAAATGTTAAACGAATTCAAGTTCAATTTTCAAGATACTTAACAAGTTCGGGTGATTGAGTTGCGACTCAACCCCTTATTTACAAGTGTATGAATACGCAAACATTCCAATAACATTCCAGAACTCAACATTCATAGAATTCAATACCAGAGACATTCAATTTTCAAACACCAAAAGGATTTCTATTATCAAAAATTCGCCAAGTACAGGAGTGAGCTGTTATATATCAAGAGTTTACAAGTGCTACAACAAAGAAGAAGGTAGAAGTACATCAGAGTTTAGCCACACTGGGAGCGCGCGACTTCTCTCCTTCAGATCCGCCTCGAGCTTTACGCGCCACGGAAGCCTTAGAAGATCGTACACTGCTAGTATGGATCCTAAGTGCCTTCACCGCCTTCTCGGCCGTTTCCCTGTAACTCGCGCATTCAGTGCGCATATGCTCCAACTCCTTCTGAAGAGCCTCCTCCTTAGCAAAAGAAGCAGCCTTCTTAGCAGCTAGAGCAGCCTCTCTTGCATCAAGAGCAGCTTCCCTGGCGTCAAGTTTGCCCTTCAACTCCTGGAGCTCCACCCCTCGGTCGTGGGCCAGGGTCTCTATCCTGAAGAAACATTTCTTCAACGATTCAAGTTCATGACCCCGAGCCTCGTAGCTGTTCTGCCAGCCCTTGCTTTCAAGTTTTTCCTTGCGAAGGGCCTCAATCTTGGCCTTCAAGGCCTCCTTCTTGGAGGATAGAAGCTCCCTCAGCTTATCCTTTTCCTCTTGGGCAGCTTCCAGTTCAGCAGTTAAGCGAGAGACTTCAGCTGAAGCCTCTCGCTCTCCATACTTCTTGAAAAGCTTCGTGCCGAATTTCAGAACCGCTGAGTTCTGCGAACAGACAAGAGATGATGGAAATATATCGGAGGATTCAATTTATAAGATAATTCAAGCTGGTGCACTTACCACCACTTCGAGCCTATGAAAGGCTTCCTCGATCGGGGCCCCCAGAAGGTTGCAGAGCTTCCGGATCACGGGAGTTGGGTGATTGATGTCAACCTCACCCAAATCTTTCAAAAGTGAAGCCCTGCCAGCAGGAGTCCCTGCAAATCGAACAAAAGTTCAAAAGAGTTAGAATATTTTCAAACTTCAAAGGCAGTATGGTCAGAAGTAGAATCTAGTGAGGATACCTGAGACATCGACCTGAGACGCTTTGCCCTTCCCACGGTCGGAGCTCTTACCCTTGAGAGTAGACTTCTCCTTGGTGGGAGTGGGCTCCGGCTGGGGTTGGGGAGTCTCATCACCCACCCCGCTTCCTCTCTCTAAGTGTGTGAGAGAGGGAACATCTCGAGGAGGGGAGATCCCCCCTTCATCTTGGTGCCCGCTCGAATGCTCGAGCCCGGCCATGATGAGTGCCATCTCATCGGCCAAAGAGCGCGAAGGGGGTGGGGGTTGTTCAACCTCCAGACCCCCACTTGTAGTTGTGCCTTCGAGACGGGGAGTGACTGGAGGAATTTGGTCGAGGGGTGTGGGGTTGCTTCCAACCCCACCACTCCCCGAGAACTTTATCTTGAAGCGCACCGGGCGCTTCTTCAAATCGTCAAAGTGGTAGGCGGGAACCACCTTGTGGCCTTCGCCCTCCGCATCCATGACTCCCTCCATTCGACGGGCCTTAGCCTCATCGATGGGGATAGGAAGAGAATCTTCCTCTTCTGCACCACCAGTGGGGGTGGGAGGAAGTTCATCCCCACCACCCCCCTGTCCTTGGTCACCACCAATGGGGGTGGGAGGAATTTCTTCCTCACCACCCCCGTTTCCATTATCTCCACCAGTGGGGGTGGGAGGAAGATCATCCTCACCACCCCCATCCTCCTCTTCTTCATCGTCGCCGTCGTTGCCATTGCTACCGTTTTCGGTCTCTTCTTCTTCTTCTTCCTCATCTTCCTTCTTCTTTTCTTCTTCCTCTTCTTCTTCATCTTCATCCTTCTTTTCTTGGTCCTCTTCTTCATTCTGCTTGACGAGGATTTTCCTTTTCTTCTTCGCTGGGCCCCTCTGTATCACCAGCTTTTTCTCAGAGGTGGGCAATCGGCGCCTTGCACCGTAGGCCTTCTTCTCGATTCTAATCTTTCTGATAATCTTGCCAGACTGAGGATCCTCCTCGTAGTCTGAGTACAAGACCTCATTATCTTCGTATCTGGCCTGCGATCGGTGAAGGAGGTTGGCGTTGCCATACCTGACCGGACAGTTTGAGAATTGTTTCCATGACCTGGTGCCACAGGTCAACTCCAGGAATAAGTTGTCGATGGCCCCAACCCTTTCCGAAGACCAAGCCAGCTCTCCTCCTGCGTAATACATTTTGATCTCCTTGTTTACCTCAACGCGAGGAGTCTCTGGCACTGAGAGTGGCGTCCAGGCACCAGCCACTGAGAGCGGCCACTCAGTATACAGCTTGTCGGAGGCAACGGTGTCGGTGAGGGGGCGTAGAGCAGAAACCCCTGTAAGGTTGAAGAAAGGGATGTCTTTCCTCGAAGCCCATCAGTAATGGAAGAAGAAGTAGCCCAATTCGATCCGGGCCTCTTCGTCATCTGGAAGGCTGGAGTAGCATTCCCTCAACTCCTTCTGGAAATCTGACTCTACGCGGCAGAAGGCGTAGATTATCCTCCATGCGTTGCCGGTGATCTGTCCTGGGCAGAGGCCGGAGGTGTTTAGCAACCTCGCGGCAAACGGCAGCAGCGGAAGACAAAGTCCGCAGTTCAGCTGACCCACGGAGACCACTGTCCCCATCACCTGCTCCATGCTGGCAACGTTCACAAACATGGTCTGCTTGTCGATGCCAAAGCCAGATTGGATCCCAGGCAGTGAAGGCCGGTTCTTCCCCTCTGTGAAGCATGCCAACAGCCTTTGCCACTTTGCCCTCTTCTTGTCGGTAAACTCGCCACCTGTGTTGTAGATGTAAGCAGGCTCCTCAGTCAGAGGCAACAAAGGACCTAAGACAAACTTTGCCTTCGGGATGTGCTCCGGCCTTGATGGAGTGGAAGCAAATCCAACTCCAGCGTGCCTTTTGCCCAGTTGGCCCAACTTCACCAGCACCGCCTTGCCCTTGCCACGACCTTTGGGGGGGGATGATTCTTCAGCAATCTCCTTCCCCTTCCTCTTCGAGGGGACCGCGCTCATCTTCTTCGAGTTACCAGAGGAGGCCATTCGATCGATCGAGGAAGGACAAGGAAACAGAGAACGAGAGATCGGAAGCAAAAGCTCTGGACTTCGAAAATTTTCTGAAAGCGTGAGGCGAAAATGACAGCCAGAGAAGCTTAAGTATCTTGAGGGAATTAGACACACAAATCGAGAGGACACATGTTGTCACCATATCAAATCGCGTGTTTTTGCAGGTACACGTGGCATCTATCCGTAGCAAGCGCAAAACCAGGCGAACAGTCGGGACCAGACGAAACGTCAGACCACCGGTCCAAATAAACCACCGGTCCAAGCAAACCACCGATCCGAGTGAACCGGACCGCCGGTTCAAAACCTCATTCAGGCAAACCGAAGATTCAAAAAACAGAAATAATCAAACTTCATCAATGTTCAGAAACTCTGCCCAAAGATCAAGAAGAAGAACAAACTATACTACCTTCTCTGAAGGGCAGGTTCGAAACTTCAACTTGACCGGCTGAATTTAACCAATCGGTCAAACTTGACCGATTGGTCAAATTCATCCAATCGGTCGATTTTCTACTGGATCAGGCAATAAGCTTGGTTTTTTGCCCGATCCCGCCAACCTTGACCGGCTGATTTTAACCGATCGGTCAAACATAACCGATCGGTCAAAATCAACCGATCGGTCGATTTTCTACTGGATCAGACGAAAAACTTAGTTTTTTGCCCGATCACTCAAACCTTGACCGGCTGATTTTAACCGATCGATCAAACATGACCGATCGGTCAAAATCAATCGATCGATCGATTTTCTACTGGATCAGGCGAAAAACTTAGTTTTTTGCCCGATCACTCAAACCTTGACCGGCTGATTTTAACCAATCGGTCATACATGACCGATCGGTCAAAATCAACCGATCGGTTGATTTTCTACTAGATCAGGCGAAAAACTTAGTTTTTTGCCCGATCACTCAAACCTTGACCGGTTGATTTTAACCAATCGGTCATACATGACCGATCGGTCAAAATCAACCAATCGGTTGATTTTCTACTGGATCAGGCGAAAAACTTAGTTTTTTGCCCGATCACTCAAACCTTGACCGGCTGATTTTAACCGATCGGTCAAACATGACTGATCGGTCAAAATCAATCGATCGGTCGATTTTCTACTGGATCAGGCGAAAAACTTAGTTTTTTGCCCGATCACTCAAACCTTGACCGGCTGATTTTAACCAATCGGTCAAACATGACCGATCGGTCAAAATCAACCGATCGGTTGATTTTCTACTAGATCGGGCAAAAAACCTTGGTTTTTTGCCCGATCACTCAAACCTTGACCGGTTGATTTTAACCGATCGGTCAAACATGACCGATCGGTCAAAATCAACCAATCGGTCGATTTTCTACTGGATCGGGCAAAAAACTTGGTTTTTTGCCCGATCACTCAAACCTTGACCGGTTGATTTTAACCGATCGGTCAAACATGACCGATCGGTCAAAATCAACCGATCGGTCGATTTTCTACTGGATCAGGCAAAAAACAAAAAACTTGATTTTTTGCCCGATCACTCAAACCTTGACCGGTTGATTTTAACCGATCGGTCAAACATGACCGATCGGCCAAAATCAACTGATCGGTCAAATTTGACCGATCGGCCAAAGTTGACTGATCGGTCAAATTTGACCGATCGGCCAAAGTTGACTGATCGGTCAACTTTGACCGATCAATCATTTTTATGCTAAAAACTCGACGAGCTTCTTCATATTTTTTCGTGAACAGGGAGTTGACAGTTTTTGCACCAAAAATCCAAGCCAGCCAGGATGACCCCTTGCTAACTTGGAGGGGGTAACTGTGGGTGCAAATTTTGGCAGAGAAGTCTGCAAAACAGCGGGACCCACCAGCTCTGCCTGGTGGGCCCACGAAGACAACAGCGGGACCCACTGGACCTGCCTGGTGGGTCCCCGGAAACTACAACGGGACCCACCGGCCCTGCTTGGTGGGTCCAGGAGCCTATGGAATCCCCCAGGAGACGGCAGCAGGGCCCACCGGCTTTATCTGGAAGATCCCCAGATACGACAGCAAAAAACCGTCATTTACCACTAGAGAATCCTATAAATAGCAGAGCCTTCGAATGTAAATGGATCGGAAAATTCTGATTTCCATTCTGAGATCTGATTTTCAGAATCCAGAGCTCTGGAATTTCTCAGCTTTTCCTCTTCCACCTCTCTTTGATCTTCTTCTCTCCTTTGAAGAGATCAGAGTGGTTTCAGTGATACTCGGCCTGTCGAGATCACTTCAAGAAAAGTGTTAGTGAATTCGGGTTGCTCCCTATAGCACGGAGACGTAGGCTTCGGCTGAACTCCGAGATCACATCTCTCGCGTCAACTCTCTGATTACATCTCTCTCTCTGTTTGCATATCGAAAGCAACGACTTCAATCAACAGATCGAGTAACGATCTCTTCGACTCGAAACTTCAATTGACTGGTGAGGCGAAGTCTTCGGGTCGGCACGAAGATTTTCCCCCACAAGTAGCGCGATGGAGCACAAGCCCGGAGCCAAAGAACCTAATTCACATGTGTTACGGGCCGTAGGGGTATTTTGGTAAATACTAAAATATGGCTTAGAACATATTGAATATGGATCTTAGATTGAGCAGAATAATTCCAGGAGCTCACAGGCGCTGACGGAACTCGATTCCGAGTAGCGCACCTCACTCAGTCTCACTTTCAGTTTTCCGCTTTTCGTGAAGGGCGTTTTCGTCCGGACTTCACGATAGACACCCGGAAGACCTAAATCCGACCCCCCCTCATCCCTATCCACCTAGGGGCCGGCCCTAGGCTCCTTGGAGCCATGGGAGACCGGCCCTATAAAGGAAATAGGGAGGGGAGGGGCCGACCCAATGCTTCTACTCCCTCCCCTCCAAAAATCCGACCCCTAGTCTCCTCCTTTGTGGTTTCGGCCAAGGAAAAGAGAGGAAGAAGAAGGGAGAAGGAAGAGGAAGGAAGGAGAAGGAAGAAAGGAGAAAGAGGAGGAGAAAATCTCGAGGCTCGCCATCGTCTTCGCAACGGATTCCTCCGTCAGCTCGAAATCCCTGCACTCAGAGACGGGATTTCGAGGATTCTTCAATTCGCAAAGGATAAGGTGCTATTCGACAGTTTCCCTTGCAATCAAAGTGCGGTTCTTCATCGTTCCGTTATCTCCGGATCATAGATCCATAAGGTATGATAAATCTAAACACCTAAGTAGATGCATTCATGTCTTCCGTAGATCGTAGTATGCCTCTAGGGTGTCCGCACATATGCTAAGATCGTAGATTTGCATGTAGATTATTTTGTATCACGAATTGTAATGAAACATACACCGTATGATTTTCGGATCTTTCTTTTGCTTCCGCTGCGACTCTGATTAGCAGATCCAATTCTAACAAAATTTTCATAGTAGTGTCCTTGTTCGGGCATATCTTGCCCATATCGGTATGAATTTTTCTCCGATTTACCCGCGTTCTGGGAGGGAGTCGGAGACAGTTACTCATTGTGTTTTTTTCTTGCCATTTTGTTTCTTGTTTATGGGACCTAGTTATTCTCCTTATTCCCCAAAGGAGATTAGCAATCTCTTATGTTAACTTCTTGGTAGATTGTGTGGACATCTATATAACATGGTACGTCGGTTTGGTGCTGACTAGACAAAATGAAAGTTGACCAGGACAAGCTGACTGGACAAAAATGAACCGAATAGATCTAACCATTCGTTCAAAAATCAATGCACAATCTTTATTTCCCCATGCATTTGTTCAAAAATCAACGCATGATCTCTGTCCCCATCAACCAACTCCCTTCCTAACCATTTAAACTACACTAAACCCCTAAAATCCTTACCCATTTAAACTGCACTAAATCTGACCGTTCTGTTGGAAATAAATCCATGGTAGAAGCCCGCAGCGGAAGCAAAGTGAAGGTCCGAAGACCATGAGCGGTGTGCGTTACATATCAAAATTTTTATCGAAACGATCTACACGTACGTGTATGAATCTAGCATGACAACTATGCGAACCCCTAACGTCGATCTAACGTGAAAGAACAATCTAGCATGCATGCATGTTCTATCTATGCTAGATCTACATGTTAGAGATCATACCTGCGTGCGGATTCTTTCACCGCGATAAGTTTCTTCTTTGTCGATGGAGACAGGCTCGGATCTGCTCGACATAGCTTCGGTGCGACGGCCATAACTTTCTGCTCCAAACTCGGATTGGGCTGAAATTTGGACTGCAGGTACCCAACTTCAAGACGTAACTTTTGTAATAAGTTTCACCTCGTTTGGACTTCTGTAAATCTCAAAATCATAAAAAAAAATGCTGATTTTATGTGCAGATTCTTGACAGCAAAAGGTTATGGGAGATGTCTTCTAGTTTACCCGATCTCACACGATGCACGGCACCTCATCGATGAATCTCTGAGTGCCTCCATCCGACGAGCCTTCTCCTTCTACGAAACCCTACGCGAGGAAGACGAGTCGCCATCCAATGGCGCAAGTGAGAGAGAGAGAGACGAGAGAGGAGAAGAGAAGAGAGGAGAGGGGGCGATTAGGGTTCCCCCGTGGCATGGCCGGCCCCTAGGGCTTGCATGGCCGACCCCCCTCTCTTCTTTTCCGTTATATAGGGCCGGCCTATCCATATGGATAAGGATAGTACGAATAAGTTTGACTGATTCAAACCTCTCTCTATATATCTCTTCTTTTATCTCTATCTTTTTCTTGGTTTTGAAAACGGTCAAAACCAGCTCATTTTCTGTGCCTCATCATCGGCCCATTCATTGGAGGCAACAACCTCCTAAAACTAATGGGGCCGGCCTTGACCAGCCTTCCAACACTTAGGGCTGGCCCTCTTAGTGCATAGTGGTTCATGGTATGACCAAAACGCCCTTATGTCACTAGTCGGCCGTTCCATGTGTACGAGACTTTGCAAGGCACACATAAGTGAAGTGCATTAGTGATTTCACTATTCTCTGAGGTTCCCGTAGGGTGCCCCTAGTGAATTCAACTAGTCAACTCGCAGTATGTACCGGTGCTTCGCACCCATGTGGCAAAGTCCACTTATGACAAGGAATTGCTACATGCATCTCTGCACTAACCTAGGGTTTTCCCTTAGTGCACACACGTAGCTACGCATCTACTGTCCACTAGTGCGAAGCACTCAAGGAGCGTAGGCTTGGACTTCTCGCTTCCTCTAACTACGTTCTGTGTTTCGAGGAGATGGTATAAGAACAGTGCATAAAGTCGATAAGGTGGAGCCTTCAGGGACCAGGGTTCATGGCTTCCAATTTAGACTCGATCGACACACTACCCGAGTGTACCATCGATCCTCTGAGTCCGAGTTAACCTGCGTGGCCACCCAGAGTGCGACGCAGGCTGCACTCCAATTCCTCCAGACTTACTATGTTCTCCCTCATACCACTGCTCTCCGCTTAGTATGGTAAACTCGCTGTCCCTCCATCTGGTGCCATGATGCAACTCGAGCGGTGGAGAATACCGTCAGACTCGAGTGCTCATATGACTCGGTTCCTTCCAGGTTGATCACATACATCGTACCTCCGATTACTCTTCCGAGCAACCGGATCCGTCATCAGTCTAACTGATGATCACCTGGCCAGGGTTTAATACGACGTAAGTCAGACCAAGGAACGCACCTCCCGTTAGGGGTGTGGATAGCCTGCAGGAGTGACACGCTGATGCAACGTCAGTCGGGTAACCTAGTACACCGTGGTTTTGGATCACTGCATCCGGATCCTCACACATTGGTGCACCAAAGCACTACACAACTGGTTAGTCCACCAGACATGGTTCATCAGGGTTTAGGACCGTTTTATCCTAAGCAGAAACACGGTTTAGTGCACCGGTGTCTGCTCACCGATCTATGCACCGTGTTGGTTCCGTTCGGCCACAGATACTGTGCCTGGTAATGACCGTGGTGGAGACACCCACACTCTGTCATCCCAACAGCTTATCTTGATAGGGCGACCAACCCTAATCAGAGCTGCGAACTCATTTAGGTTACATGGGACTGGTCCCTTGAGTCTCCCACTCAAGTGGATTACCATGTAGCCATGGCTATTTGTTCTGTAATCAGAACACGTACTAAGGTATGTACCAATATGCAATCATATACGATCAGCCATACATAGCTAAATTATAGGTTTTTACGAGATGTAGACCTCACCAATTCTAACACGTTCATCCCGTGATCGTTGTTCGCATCAACTGCTATAAACTATGTTGAAATTTCGGCCTTCCCAAACTATCGGGTCGATCTCGAGGAATACGTTCGAATAGAGATAGCTGTCATTGATCAATTATAGGGGGAGGGGGAGTTGGTTGCGCCGAAGGCGCCCGTTTCGTGTCAATCGGTATAGGCGAGGAAATGGGTGTCCCTATAAATACCGGTGTTGTCATCGAAAGTTTTTTATTGCCGAAGGCGTTCAAGTGTGTTACCACCGAAGACGGTCTGTCACAGTGCCGATAGATGTGTTACCACCGAAGACGACCCGCTACAGCGCCGACGAGCACGTGCATGCACTAGTTAACAACCTTATCAGACCATTTTTGATCAGTTTGGTCTGAAATATTTTGACAATGTGGTCCTTTCTCCCTCATGCCACTCGGCGTGTGTTCTTCTTGACGTGGTAACCTTTTGGTTCCCCCCCACGTATTCAGTCCGACTCCTCAGGATGGCATCAGCTTTTCAAAGAAAGCTACAGAACCTGAAAATTTTCAGCACATCCTGCGTACCATACAACCACGGGCCCACTGCGATTCAGCAGATACGAGGTAGCGGGCCCCAGCAAATTGGGTAGTGGCCCTCAGCGTGCTGATAGGCTCTGAGGGCAGTGGGTCCCTCGGTTGTATGGTACGCAGGATGGTACGGGACATCCGGTATGCAGGGAGTCGTGTAGTACCGTCTCGGCGTGGACAATAATGCAGCGGAAAGCGTCGTATGCGGTTGCAAACGTCCACGTGGACAAAAGTTTAGCGGGAAAAATGCCCCTATAAATACGCCCAGTCCCACTGATCTTCTCAACTCACTCCAAAGCCCAAAACACTACAGGCCTCGGATCACAGCGGAGCTGAGATCTCGCAATGCGATCTAGGGTTTCCCTTGAACCCTAGCTCTGAATTGCTGGCCTTCTGCTCCCATCCCTGCGTTTCGCCTCTCGATCGACCGACCTTGCCGCCCGGTGGAGCTGCTGGCCGAGGCCATGTCGGCCGTATTCTCCGCTCACGCATACGGCCGCTCGAAGTGTAATTGGGGGAATTTCCGAGTCTTCTCGAGGGTGAGCTCCAAGCCGGAGAGAAGGCATCATCTAGTGGGAAGATCGGTGGTGACTATAAGATGCTGTGGGAGTTCCGAGAAAGCAGAGCCTTTGGTCGCCAATGCTGGCAGCATACGGGCGTCCGAGACGGAGACTGCAGTTGTTGAGAGACCGGCGGTGCTTGCTGCATTCAAGGTGTTCGAAGGAATGCCGATGCCAGGAATGCCGATGCCCTTTGGCGCACACTAGATCGCGTGTTGGGTCAATTTTGCTGTTTGTTCTAGTGGTGCTTCCTCGGCCACGCTTTGCCTCTTCACCCTCTCAGATTTGATGGCGGTAGGCTTCCGTGGTTTTTGTTGGTAATGCAAACTTGTCTTTTTTTGGTTATTAATTTCTAATTTATTGAATTAGTTGATTTTAATGTTTCATTTGATATGGCCCTGTCTGGCTGTGTTAATTTGAGAGGGAAGTTGATAAAACACCCCAAACCTTCTTTATATAGTTTGCATCCGTATAGTACTGCAATACCACTGACACACATGAAGAATACTATGCGCACACATACACATGCGTTCTAGTACTCTATGGTTCGTCCTTTCCCTTGATTCATTTGGGGCCCAGCGCATATCACAGTTGCGAAATGGCAGGCACCTCGACAAGTGTACCGCACTCATCCCCAATTGCGCCTCCATAAAACGGCTGTGATTCCATCATGTCCCCAACCGAGTGGATCAAGGAAAATGACTAACCGTAGAGGAGCCGAATCCCCAACACCGCCCCCCCCCCCCCCACCCCCCCCCCCCCCCCCCCCCCAACACACACACACACACGACGAATACTACTCACAGACAAAAATACAAAGCACCTCCTTATACTTATAGTTTTGATGTATGCGGAATTGTTAAAATAATTAAAGTGCAGATTTTAAGCGCTTAAGTTACAATTTCATCACATTAGATGCCCCTTTCAAGTCAATGATAAAAAGCACTAGCTTCAACCCAAATAACACCCACGCAATATTGCTTCCACAAAGATTTTAAGTGCTTAAGTTACACTTTTGTTTTTACTATATCTATATCTATTTCTATATTTTGTTTCTTTTTTTGAATAGGATTAGGATTTTTCTTTCTCATTGTATATATCATGTAGTAGGGCTAGAAACTTTCAACCATTTATTGGCTTGATATAATTTGAGTTATCTTTTTCTTGGTGGATTCTAAGAACCTCCTTTGGAGATTTCTTGGTGGATTTTAAGAACCTCCTTTTGTTTGATACATATAAAGGGTATTGAGAGACCAAATTGAAGGTGGTTAGTGGACGATTTGTGAGGGACTTGGTAAGATTCTTGAGAGGAAGAAATCCTAGGGCGATTAGGGTCTTCTCGTTGAAGTTGAGCGTTACTTGTAACTTCTTGGTTTCTCCATTATAGTGGATCGTCTGATTGTATTTGCCCGTTGATTTCTCCCGCATGGGTTTCCATATGAAATCTCTCTCCTCTCTGTATGCATTGTGTTTGTACGTTGGATTTTCCCTATTCATGTTTTGTTGCTTCTATTGCTTGAGATTATCATTGTGTTCCGTGATTGAACTGTCAAAAGGATATATTTGCAATTTGATCTATATTGTGGGGGTCCGCCTACACTAACGTCAACGCCTAGCCCCACAACTTCCAGAATGGGTTGACCCTTTGGAGGATCCTTGACTAGAATGGCATGCAAGAGTACTACCATAATTTGGGCCTTGGAGGGAGGACTGATTCAGAGTCTTCTAAGCCTTCCTACGTCGCGAGTGACGGGCTCTCCAGCACCCATCCTCCTTCGTGTGGTCTCATCATCACCAGATGGGTGCACACGGTGGCGAACAATGAGAGGACTGGGCCAGTAATCATGTCACATAGAATAGAAGGGCACATATCAAAGGGGCACTATATAGATGAAGAGGTAGAGGATGTAAGGTGGAACCAAATAGGCAATCATGTTTCTGACACCATGTTAATTTGAGATACTTTTTTGTTTTCTCCACTCCAAACCATAGGAGTACATCTTTTTGGTTTTTTGTATAGAGAGCACATGTAAACTGCTACAATACTTCTCACATATAAGAATCCTGCTCACACAGAGTAGACTTCGCACGCTCATAGACATAAAACTACAAGAAAACCCTCGTATAATCTTATAGTTTCCTACAAACTGGAGGTATTTGTTGCTGGAGGGTGGTGGACAACAATTTTGTACACTCTTCATCTGGACAAGCATGAAAGTGTAATGATTACCTTCTGAAATAATTACATAGATTTGTTTACAGGCTGACAAATTTTGCATCTCTAAGACTCTAACATGGAAATCTACCGACATCAACTAAATGTCAAGATAAACTAAAGATTCACTCCCATTGCTTGATGATTGGCAATGAGGTCACAATCAGATCATTCAGCGGAAAAGATAAGATATGCGTTTTTGTGAAATAAGAGGAAAACAATTGCAGTAGTGTATTGTATAATTTATGTCTGCGGCGTGTGATTAGAATAGTGTGATTTGTATTCTTTATCTTGGAGTAGAAATCTTAGTCTGAAGTCAGAAGCTTATAAGCTTCGATGATGTCACTAAATTTGAAGTGTGAATTGATGGGTTTCTTATGGTAACTAGTCTTGTGTGTGCTTTATATGCTAATGTTTTTGTAACCTAATGCCCAACCAAAGCCTAACAAACTTAAGTCATTAGCTTGGATTTACCTAGTTATTGTACGCTCGCTAGTGTCTCTCTGATTACTCTGTTATATTCCATTGTTTCTACACTTTTGGTGCAGAACAGAGTCACTGAGCAGATTTCATTTGACCCATTGGTCAACAAGACTGGGAATGTTTGGCATATTTTTCTTCAAGGGGAATTTGAGGATATATTATATGGCTACAAGTTTGATGGGAAGTTATGTCCTGCAGAAGGACGTTACTTTGATCATTCCCGAATTTTATTGGATCCATATGCTAAGGTTGGTTTTATTCGAATCTTTATCTTGAACTTTGATATGCTAAATTTCACTACAATGCTGTTGAGTTTAAATCCCTCTCTAGCTTTCGTTTTGGGCACTACCATTTGGGGCATCTACTAATCTGAGATGTATGCATCTGCAATAGTATGCTCTCCACAATTAATCCTTGTGTGATTTTTTGTAGGCAGTTGTAAGCAGAGGAGATTATGGTGTCCTGGGACCTGATGGTAACTGTTGGCCTCAGATGGCTGGCATGATACCATTTTTTCCTCAAGAGGTCAGTAGACATTGCGACCTAGTTGCTTTTCTGCATTTATTCCATTATGCTCATGTTTTCTTTGCATACTCAATTTAGTTGGACTAATCACGTTGGTAGTTGCATAGGTAGTTAGTATTAGTCGTTATTGAAGTCAGTATTAGTCGTTATTTCATGTGGTACCGACAATTATAGTGACGGTTATAATTCACCAATAAAAAAAAGAGAACGAAAGAAGAAAGGAAAAGAAGAAAAGAAGAAAGAAGAAAGAAGAAAGAAGAAGAGAAGAAAGATGAAGAAAGGAAAGATAAGAGGGGAAAAAGGGAAACAAAAGATAGGGAAAAAAAGTGAAAGAGGAAAAAGAAGAAAATTCTTGCCCCCGTCTCGCCATGAGTTTCTATTCTCTTCTAATCATCGTTCTCCTTGTCTAGTTGTTCGCCCTCTTGCTGCAAAAGGCCTCCCGCAATAAGATGTATGTGGAAAAGAAAGGAGGAAAGGATATTCTAGTTTAAAAAGCGTTTGTCCCATTTTTATCAAAAAACTTGTTGGGATTGATACCCAGTGATTAATCGAACGCAGATGTTTAGATACTTCTATCAAGGATTGGCCTTACTAATCTTTTGACTCCAACGCTCATCCTTGATGGGGTAATTTGTAGGCATCAAACTTTGCTAAAATCTAGATGATTATAATTCCTCAAGTCTGGATCACCCCTGAAAAGAATACAGGTGCAAACAAGCCATTGCGGAGAGCCCAAACCCATGCCTCACCAAGGCTGACCAGCCACGAAACCAAGGCTAGCCGGCCCCAATAGCAGGTAGGGCTGGCCCGCCCCAAGTGGTAGGTTGGGCCGGTCGGGAGAAAAAAAAAGAAAAGACGAAGAGAAAGAAGAAAAACAGAAGAAAGGAAAAGAAAAGAAAGAAAAAAAAGAAAAGTAAAAGAAAAAAAAGAAAAGGATTGACTCGATCCCTACAAGCGCAAATCCGTATCAATCCAATTGATCCAACAAGTCCATAAATGGTTCAGATCATCTAGGTTCTAAGTGCATAAAAGGCCTAAAACCACAAATTGAAGGATCAAATTAATACCATAATTACCTGGGGAAAGTCATAAAGCCATCCGGGAAATTATGTCAAATTAGAAGGGGGAAATGCAAATCTTTCAGATAATTATTTCCCAGCATAACTTCCCTCTTCACCCCACTAACTCCTTTTTGCCTATAAATAAGAGCACATGGGAGTAGAAAAGGGGGACGAAAAACTCAAGACAGAGAGGTTGTCGAACCGACACTTCTGGAGGCTTTGTATGCATAGCATATCTCCATTGAGAGAATTCCTGCTCACTACACGCACAACGTCATCACGAAAATGCACTTGGGCATCTACAAAGCTTCTCTCCATTCACGAATAAGAAAGTTCGGAGAAGGAAAGAATAAAAAAACACTACGCCAAAGCTAAAATGAAGAGGAGGGGCGCGGGGTGCAAAGGGGAGCAAGGGGTGGGCGCGGAGTGTAGGGGAGGATGGAGGGGGGCCTGCGGGGTGCAGGGGGGGTAGCGCGGGGTGCAGAGGAGGCAGGGGGGTGGCCTGCGGGGTGCCTGGGGGGGGGGGGAGGAGGGGGGGCTGCGGGCGGCTGGAAGGGGAAGGGGGGGCTGCAGGAGGCTGTCGGAGGAGAAGGAGGTGGCAGGGGGTGGCGGAGGAGAGCTGCGGGAGACCGGAAGGGGCAGGGGTGAGCTGCGGGAGGCCTTGGGGTGTGTGTGTGGGGGGGAGAGAAGGGTGGGCTGCGGGAGGCCGGAAGGGGTAGGGGGGGCTGCGGGAGGCTGTCGGAGGAGAAGGAGGTGGCAGGGGGTGGCGAAGGAGAGCTGCGGGCTATGCAGTCAAAGTCGGTAGTCGGCCCTAGTCAGCCAAGGGCCGACTAGGACTAGTCGGGACTAATTCGGGACTAGTCGGCCAAAACTTATTCTAATCCCTCCCCCCCTCCCTAAACATATATGATATATGAACTAGCATAAATGTCAATAAGTATATGATATTTGTCGGTTAATAACTATACATACCTTCACACTTCACAGCATGGGTATAAATACATAAGTAACAGTCTAACAGAACACAGTTGTATTAGCTTCATGCCCATGTCAAAAGGCTCAGAACTAAGAATTCATCACAATATTTGTTTGATGATGTTTAATCAGTGAACAACCCCAATTTTGATTATAGGGTTATATAGATATCAACAAATAAACTAATTATTTGTCTATGTTTTTATCTGAAATTCTCAGGTGCTCAACAAATGATTACAGGGAAGAGCCATAGTTGTGAGTCTTGTGACTCAAGACTTTGAGCCAATGTAAAAAAATCTAAACAAAATTGTTTGCAAAGACTCATTTCAAAAAAAAAAGTTTGCTTGCGGAATGCTGCCTGGGGACTAGTCGGCAGTCGTTAGTTGGGGACTAGTCGGGGACTAGTCGGGATTCCGCCCAGCAATGACGGAATCAAAATTAATCGGTCGGCAAAATGCCGCCCAGAGACTAGTCGGGGACTAGTCGCCGACTAGTCCCGACTTTGATAGCATAGGCTGCGGGAGACCGGAAGGGACAGGGGTGGGTTGCGGGAGGCCGGGGGGGGGGGGTGGGGGGGAGGAGGGTGGGCTGCGGAAGGCCGGAGGGAGCGTGGGGAGACCGGAGGAAGGAGATCGAAGCCGGAGATGACTGTCGGCGTCGTCGTTGTCACCGTCGGTGCGCAGGAGAACCCTAGAGCTCTGATACCATGTTAGAAGATAGAGACTAGGGTTTGGAGAGAATGGAGATCATCACATTGAGGGACTAAAGCCCAATATATATGTACATGTATACACATATAACCCGACCCGATCGTACATATAACCCGACCCATCTCTATACATAACACAAAGCAAAGCCAAAGTCGAAGAAATCCAAAGAGCCAAAGGAACACAAAGATCGAGGAGCAAAGCAATACAAGCCCTAATCGATAAAGCGCGAAGCATCAAAGGATCAAAGCACCACAAGTCTCTTTTATAAAATTTCCAAAACTCTTGCCAGTACTAATTAAGAGTCCGACTCTTCGAAATTTCAAACAAAAACCAAAGAGATAGATGATTAGAGGATCAAAGAGAATTTTCTCCACAAAACCCTCACACCCGCTTCGCTCACAATGCACGAGTAGGTTCGTAATTTGTTCTTGATAAAATCTTGTTATTACACCGGGCTTCAGAGGGAGGCCTTGATTGTTATTAAGTATATAAATTAAATTCATACATGACTCAAAGGTTCGGTAAACTCGGGCTCAAGTTTATTTAATGTTGGCATGGAATCAAATTTCAACAAATGTTGGTTGAAATCACTGACATATGTCGGTATTTGGAGGCTCCGACATAAAAAAAAGTATGAATTGTCGATATTACAATTTGTTAATCGACAGTGTCGGTGGATGTCTACAAATGTCAGTGATTTGTCGGTGCTGTCGGCGAAAAGAACATGTGACTGTACAATTATTTTATTTGTCGGGCTCTTGTCGGTTTGTCAGTGAATTTCATTGGAAAAGATGGGGTTCCCAGCTGTTGCTCTTCCTTTGTGAACAAAATATAAAATTTTTGGTTGGTAGCATTGTATAAATTGTATGCTTGCTTGTATTAATAGTTTGCAGTTGTATGCTTGTATTTTGTATGGAACTTGAGCATTCTAGTTCTACGTTTGTACTTTGTACTTTGTAGTTGGTATAACTATTCTACAATCGTTGTCTATTCTATGGTTATGGATTCTACTTTCAGTTTCAGACGTTGAGTGGCTTTGAGATTTTGTATGGCATTCTACTTTGTAATTCATTAAGTTGTTTAAAATTTTAAATATGAATCTGAAATCCTAGATAAGTAGATATGCATATTTATGTCACAGAAAGGTTATCCTGAAGTTTTGCTGAAATATTCTATCTTTTTCATATCAAACGAACAAAATCGAAATCTGATCGAAAAATGATAAATTGCTATCAAAAATTACCGAAATTTGACCGAAGAACAAAATATTTCCACCGAAGTTTGTCTTTTCATTTTACAATTTTTCTGTCGACAAATTATCGAAAAACTAAAATTTTTCTTTTTTTGGCCGACCGACATGGACATTGAAAACGACATTTAAAACCTTGAATGTTGGTTCCAATGTTTTAAAAAGCGCTAGGCATACCTATGGCGGTGAGGAAGTTCCAAGGCAGTAAGGTGAAAGACGAAAGGCGTTGCTTAGAGATTTAGGCGCCCGTAATTTATAACATTATTAATGTAGATTTGATTTAACTATGATGTTGTCATTACAGTCTTGCGTTTAGGTGTTCACAATGGGCCTAAAGGAGTAACTAACATCATTCTTTCAGGTGGTCACAATGGGGCAAGGGAGTCACATTTTAGTAGTAACACAATAGTTTACTAGTTAAAGAAGAAAAGGAACCTAACAATGGATGGTTCTTGCAGACACATCAATGACCATTCTGCATTAGACGCCAAGAAAAGCAGCCCATACAATGCGGTGCAATCTAAGGCCCAAAACACTTATGCGGACACCCGAACCACTTTTTAGAACAATGGTTGGTTCCTAACCAAACTAGGAGTTTTAGATAGACGAATAATAACAACTAGTTTGACAGTAACTTTAATAGGACAAGTTGAACCATTTGAGGATTATAAGTGCACCTCGTTCGCAATCAAGATTCAGTAACTGATCTAGAAAGTACCAAGCGACGATCCGCGAGCTAAAGAAAACATACGTTACATGATGAGCTATGAAGGAGGCCGAGAAAAGTCATGCTAGCCGGCAGAGTTTCGATGATGTTGAACGGTGGGGCCCGGGGTGGCACAACAAGTGCACGAGGCCTTAGGGCAGGGCTGGCAGGGACATGGGGCTGCATGCGTGGTCGGTAGGCAGCACAGGCGGGTTGAGCAGACGGTCGGACCGTGGGAAGGACCGATGACGTCGAGCGAGCATTCGACATAGAGGAGAGGAGGACGGACGACGGTGTGGTTAGGTGTTGAGGCGGGCCTGCAACTGGCTATCCTTTATGGAGAGAGAAAATAGGAGAATGTGGTGGGGAAGACATGAAGTCCCACCAGGTTGAGGAGTCACACCTCGTGATACATTCTGATGTAGCCCTGATCAACACCATCAGATCATCGTCGCATCTTCAGTTCGATGCCAGAGACTTCTATTTTAGTCGTTTTTATTTTATACATGGAGAACATTTGTCACATCAGGACTTTTAGTCGTTTACTTCAGTTTTTGGCCTATTATCTATGTTTTTGGCCTATTTTCTGTATTTTATATTAATAGTGTTCTTGCCCAATTCATGGGGGATGTCCATGATCTCATTCGAGAGCTTTTCGGATTGAATCCGGATAATTTTTGGGTGAGTTTTCTGCATTATATTAATAAAAATTTGTGCGTGTGTATTTGCGGGGTATCGACAGACGGAATTAAGTCTCAAAACCGACGGTTAGATGGCAAATAACTTAAAAATAGATGACGTGGCACATATTGGGCTTTAGTTAAAACCTAAGTGGGCTTATCTTAAGCCCAATAGGGCTTCACATGAGAGAAGTAGTTCCCCCTCTCTCTCTCCGCTCATACCCGCTCACGACCCCACGCGTCCGTCCCTCTTTCCGTGCGGAAACTGAGGCAAACCCCTCATTGCCGTCCCCTCTCTTATCCCCCTTATTTCTCTCTTTTCCCTTTCTTGGCCGATCACATCCCCACCACTCCCCTTTGTTTATCTTTGATCCAAGCCATCCGTTGGAAACCCTAGTTTTACAAAAAGGAAAAGATTGAATAAGAATAGAGATCTTGATGCATGCTGAAATTTGAGCCTCCGTGTGAGAGCTTCTGGGAGAGACGCGTGTCCCCGACCCCCGATATTTCCTCGACTTCGCCTCAAGACAATCCGCAACTTTGCCTCGTGTAGGCCTTGGTTTGTTCTTTCGAAGGATCCGACTTTGCTTGACGTCCAGCCTTGCTCCTTGAGCGGGATCATCGGCGCATCCTCGCATCGACCCAAGGCGGAAACCCTAAGCATATAGCAAGAGTCCATAGCCTTCTTTTCTATTAAAATATGATGCATGCCTCTCTTTTAAATTAGTTATCCATTGCTGCGATTAAAATATTATATGTTGAATTCGTTTTTATGGTATTGCTGCATTTTAATTTGTTAGGGTTTGTCTTTTTGAGTTATACAGCGCTATATTGATAATTAAACCCTAGTTTGTTGCCCAAAGGGAAACCCTAAGGGCTTAAGATTGTAGTGCGCCTCATCGCTGCCTGCATCAAGTTGGTATCAGAGCAATCTGACGCCATGTCCTATCATAGCGTCTGATCCTCTTATTCGCTTGATCCATTAGATACCCGAGTCTATAAAGAATTTATTAAACTATTCAAATCTTCTGGGCCATGTCCTACTCTTTTCCCAAGATCTCCGATAGAACGTAGTTACTCCTCTTAGATTCGAGATCGAGCCCATGACCTAGATTTATCTTCCAAACATTCTGTTCAATGGATTTTATGGAGTCCTTCATTGCTATTCTTGAAAGCCAGATATATTGAAACCCAACTCTTATTTGACGATATTGGGGATGAGTTGGCATGGCGAGAGAAGCAGAATAAGAAACTTGCCAAACGCAATAGACCCCCACTTCCAACAGAGCCTCCACCTCCTATGGAGTACTCGGTTCCACCAGTGGCACCACTTGAGTAGCGTTCACCTCCAGTGAAGTTTTCTTCTCCAGTGCCTATAGAGGTGCCACCTCCTCCTTCAGCGACTCCAGAGCAGTTTTTTGCACCTTCAGCAGTGCCTACAGAGGTGCCACTTTTTACTTCAACGACTCCAGAGCAGTTCCCTCTACATTCAGCAGTGCCTACAAAGGATCCACATCCCCTAGTAGTGACTGCAGAGGGGCTTCTCCTACCTTCCACAGAGTTGATAGAGGAGACACCTCTCCTACAGTTCTCCCTACGGCAGAGACACCTGTGGAGCCTCCGCTTACCATGGAGCTTCTACCACCGCTACAGTCAGAGCTAGTCGTGGAGTTTCAGCTAGCTGAGCCGCTTGAGCAGTTCGACTTCGTCGAGACAGACCGATCGTTTACAGCTCGCGTGCTTCTGTTCATGTACCTCAATAACTTCTGGTCCTCGCTTGACTCCAGCACTTCCTTCGCGAGGGATCCGAAGGTTGTTGATTGTCCGAGACATCACTTGTTGGGGATTCATCATCAGATCCAGACACATCGACGATCCCATGGTGGTGCTTCCCCTTCTGCTGTAGGCCATGTTTTCCGACATAAACTCAAGGACGAGTTTTTTTGCAGCGGAAGCGATTGATGTAGGCCTGATCAGCACCATCAGATCATCGCCGCATCTTCAGTTTGATGCCAGAGACTTCTATTTTAGTCGTTTTTATTTTATGCATGGAGAACATTTGTCACATCGGGACTTTTAGTTGTTTACTTCAGTTTTTGGCCTATTATCTATGTTTTTGGCCTATTTTTTGTATTTTATATTAGTAGTGTTCTTGCCCAATTCATGGGGGATGTCCATGATCTCATTCGAGGGCTTTTCGGATTGAATCTGGGCCTTTTTCGGATGAGTTTTCTGCATTATATTAATAAAATCTGTGCGTGTGTGTTTGCGGGGTAACGACGGACAAGATTAAATCTCGAAACCGACGGTTAGATGGCAAATAACTTAAAAATAGATGATGTGGCACGTATTGGGCTTTAGTTAAAACCTAATTGGGCTTATCTTAAGCCCAATAGGGCTTCACATGAGAGAAGTCGTTCCCCCTCTCTCTCCGCTCATACTCGTGTGCGACCCTACCCGTCCGTCCCTCTTTCCGCATGGAAACCGAGGCAACTCCCCCTTGCCGTCCCCTCTCTTCTCCCCCTTATTTCTCTCTCTTTTCCCTTCCTTTCTTGGCCGATCACATTCCCACCACTCTCCTTTGTTTCCCTTGGATCCAAGCCATTCGTTGGAAACCCTAGTTTTACAAAAAGGAAAAGATTGAAGAAGAATAGAGATCTTGATGCTTGTTGAAATTTGTGCCTCCGTGTGAGAGCTTCCGGGAGAGACGCATGTCCCCGACCCCTGCCGCTTCCTCGACTTCGCCTCGAGATGATCCGTGACTTCGCCTCACGTAGGCCTTGGTTTGTTCTTCTGAAGGATCCGGCTTCGCTTAACGTCCGGCCTTGCTCTGTGAGCGGGATCATCGACACATCCTCGCATCGACCCACGGCGGAAACCCCATGCATTATCTATCTTTTTTTTATATTTCCTCCGCTTCCACATTGTTTCCACTTATTTTCCTTGCCTCTGCTCTGCATCGCAGCCGTACCCCTCGCCGTTTCTAGTTGATGCCCAATACACGCCAAATCATCATAATCGCCATCTTTAGTCTCTGTAACCCTAGCAAGCGTCCATAGCTTTCTTTTCTATTAAAATCTGATGCATGCCCCTCTTTTAAATTAGTTATCCATTGCTGTGATTAAAATTATTATATGCTGAATTCGTTTTTGTGGTATTGTTACATCTTAATTTGTTAGGGTTGCTGTCTTTTTGAGTTATACAGCGCCATATTGATAAAGTTTGTTGCCCAAAGGGAAACCCTAAGGGCTTAAGATTGTAGTGCGCCTCATCGGTGCCTACATCACATTCAATCTCGGGATGAAAACTATTTGATTCATTCTTAGCATAATAACTAAAGAAGTCTAGGTACCTATATAAAGGCCGCTTGAACACCACACGAGTCCTAGGACAATATGAGACTAAACGAAATAAACCATGTCCACCTAATAAAAGACAAATAAAAAGAGTGCAAATCAAATAAAATATGACTACTCACTAAGCCATAGTGAGATCATTATCATGGTCTGTCGTTGCTATGGTTTAAAAACTCGGTTGATACAGAGTCATATCGTCCGATACCGAGTCAAGTTTCTATTAACTGAAACCGAGTTACTGACCGGTACCGATACTTGGCTCGTATCAACCGATACCAAGTTATATTGGTCTGTATCAGCCGAGTCAACCCCGTTTTTACCGATACGACTGAGTCATATCGGCTGGGTTCAACAAATTTTTTTTCTTGTTTTTTATCAGAAAGTGGTCAAAATTGATCAGAGCCAAACCGACCGATACCGAGTCAACTCGTTCGAGTTGACTCGGTGTCGATGCAAACTCGGTTGCGATGAACGGAAGCTAGTTATATTTAGAACAATCTATGATCTAAATTAAGCCACAAGTATTAAAATTTAGCAAGAAAAACTCTCCCAATACAATCAAATTTTATAAAGAACTAGTCTTCTGGATCATGATAACATGCTTATAGTTTGACAAATAAAGAAAGCAAGCAGCATGATATAATTTGTAACTCAAAAGATCATTGCAAATAACAAATTCAGTGAATAGAATGTCATAGATAGAAACACTGAGATCTGTAATTTGGAAAATGCTTGAAAAATCTGAATGTTGTTTATCAACATGTTTGCACTGTTGATCTGTTTCTTGATTGTTTGTCTCATGTGATACATGTAATAAAATCCCCCCCCCCCCCCTCCTCTCTCTCTCTCTCTCTCTCAAGTCATGTATCTAGATCATTGCCTTGAATGTAATCTCAGCTTTCAGTATTTCATGCTTTCAGTTTGATTGGGAAGGAGACTTACCTTTGCGGTATCCTCAAGAAGACCTTATAATTTATGAAATGCATGTACGTGGTTTTACAAAGCACGACTCAAGTAAGACAGATTTTCCAGGAACTTACCTTGGTGCAGTAAAAAAACTTGAACATTTGAAGGTGTGTTTTTATTTCAACCCAATATATCCGTTGTCATTCTATTATGTATAAATTCTTATTTATTTGGTTTGTGATTCATTCATAATGAACATGGAAGAGTGTGAGACAGAATATTTTTCTATTCATATGACCTTATGTTTCAGATATGTACATGTCAATAGACAATTTTGATTAATGGTGCTTGGTTTGGCTTGACGTGATACAACTTCTACATAATGTGGTCACAATTAAATCTAGAATGTTGCACTATGACATAATGATATTGGAGAAAACTAAAAAAATATGTTATATTATACAGTTTCATAAATATATCTGTTATAGTCTTAACAGAATGAGTGGAATGGTTAAATTTTTAATTTTCCCAAATCTGCGTTTTTGAAGTCTTTGTTTTAGTCTGAATCATAGAGTTCTATCTTAATTGTTGATGATCAACTAGTTTTCTTGAAGCTGGCTTCTTATTGACACTGTAACTAAGGTACCCAGTGGGAACTGTTTGTTGATGATTAGTTCTCATTCTTTGAATCTTCTTTTTAAGAAATCACAGGATTTCCTTGGTGGATCAAGTAGGATTCTTGGGATTTCAAGGGTCTCCATCTTGCAGTAATGTTTATAGGATGAGGATTAGGTTTAAGAGCTTCAATAATAAGCAGAGCTATACCGAGGACGTGGTTGTGGAGACTAGGTGCTGAGGGGGAAGATTTGTGAATAGAAGTGATTAATGGAAACACTTTATGGTTTTGCGTCTACCACTTTGGGTGTATGGGGACTAGAGGTTGTAGTGGTTTGTGTTTGGCTATGTTAAGCACATTCAACCTCTTATACTTAATGGGTTCAGCTTGACCCAAACCTGGCCTAACTCATTGACATGTTGGTGTAGATCCACATTTGTGTCAGGTCATCACCCATGACTTGAGTAGAACAGCTTGCTGGATGTATGCCCTTAACCATTTGGCCATAGATAATGCTTGTTTTTTAATTTTAGATAAGCATTAAAATAACAGGAAATTTGACATATATTGTGTTGAGAGAAGGGACCACATATCGTGTTTTGGCATTAACGAGGTATTTCAACTTCAGGTTGATGTCCAGAAAGGATTTACCTTTTAGGTACTTACACTAGAATGTCATATGTAAGGTTATTGGTTGTTACCACATCTATGTCTTTTGGTTACAGAAATACTTGTATTTCTTAGTGAGGAAGAATTCTTTATGTGTCTGATCATCTCCTGGATCCTTCAAGTTGCTTGTGCAAAGGTTATGCATTTGATAATGATCATTATAATATCCCAAGAACTTCCATGGAATGGAAAAGATAGTACTAAACTGCAAAAATATATTATGCACTTGAAGAGGCATATACAAAACTTTTTTTTCTAGAATTTAATCTATAAAATTGTTTATCGCATTTTAGTTTACGACAAAGAATTAACGCACTCAAGAGTCGAGATAGTTTGGGTGACTTGAATAGGCCTGAGTTGACCTAGATAACCCTACTCTCATTCCCACCATCCCAGTCTTGTGCACCTATAGAGCCATCCCTGCACTCTTTGGCCACCCCCCTATGTATATGGGAGGGCAACCTTTTGGGAGGGAGATTCCCAGAGAGGGATTAAGCGATGAAGAAAAAGTGAGGGTTGGGCGAGTGAGGTCACTAGGTGGTTCTTGATGGTGTTGGCATTGACGGTCCGTGGTTTGCTCCAGTAGCCTCTCACTTCCACAATGGTTGATATAGGTATTCATCCTTTTCAGCAAGTATCACCAGAGATCACATTATTATCATGCTAGATCTAGGGATTATATTGATATCACATTATTATCATGCAAGTATCACGAAAGAATGCTATATTGGTGATCACATTATTATCATGTTAGATCTAGGGATTATATTGGTGATCACATTATTATCATGCTAGATCTAGGTATTATATTAGTCCCTCTTTTGGAGACTCCCAGAGAGGGACTAAGAGATGATGAAAAAGGTGTACCCCATTAAATCTCAACCGTTCTTTATCTTTGTTTGTTCCCCCCACAACCGTTGTTAGTTATATACATATATATATATATATATATATATATATATATATATATATATATATATATATATATATATATATATATATATATATATATATATATATATATATAGAGAGAGAGAGAGAGAGAGAGAGAGAGAGAGAGAGAGAGAGAGAGAGAGAGAGAGAGGAATGTTACAGTGAGCTATGAGCTACGGAAGGAGAAAATGAGTTACGATCATTTTGACCACCCTAGAAGTTTTGGAATTTCGTGAAAATTTGTGGGTGTATTGTCTAGGGTAACATGATCATCTTCACCAATTTTCAAGGAATTCCAAAATTTCTAGGGTCATCAAATGGTAGAAGCAAAACTAACGGTTACTACAGACGGTGAATAAGCTTCAACCGTTTGATGACCCTAGAAGTTTTGTTATTCCTTGAAAATTGGTGAGGATGATCATGTTATCTTAGACAACACACCCACCAATTTTCACGAAATTCCAAAACTTCTAGGGTGGTCAAAATGATCGTAGCTCATTTTCTCCTTCCGTAGCTCATAGCTCACTGTAACATTCCTCTCTCTCTCTCTCTCTCTCTATATATATATATATATATATATATATAGAGAGAGAGAGAGAGAGAGAGAGAGAGAGAGAGAGAGAAAGAGAGGAGCTTGACTTTGTATGCCCATGAAGAAAGCTTGAATGTATGCTCCTTTATTAACATACATAGAGGTTTCCAAATTTGCTGATATTTTGTAGATGTGATATCTATGTTAAGATGATCATCAACAAATTAACGGTTGAAATGGACAGACGATACAATTTCTATCATTATACACCTAAAAGTTTCAGAATTTGCTGATTTTTGGTGAGGGTGATCATATTGCTATAGATAGCATATCCATAAAAAATCAATAAATTCTAAAACATCAAGGTCCATCAAAATGTTAAAAGCTTTATCAGTCTTCCATTTCAACCGTTAATTGAATGAGCTTATTTGAAATGCTTAGATGTTTCAAAACTTGCTTATTTTTTGTGAGGATGATCATCTTAACATAGATATCACATCCACAAAAAATTAGCAAATTCGGAAACCTCTATGTATGTTAATAGAGGAGCATACATTGAGGCCTTCTTTGCATTGGCATACAAAGTCATGCTCCTCTTTCTCTCTCTTTATATATATATATATATATATATATATATATATATATATATATATATATATAGGGGCATGCTATGCTTCGGCATGCGGTACGTGCGGCACCGCACCGCAGCCGTCTGATGCACGCGCTGCGTGCATGCGATGCACACAGCGGTGCATCAGACGGCATGCGGTAGGTGCCGCACTTACCGCATGCCGCATTATAGCATCTCTCTCTCTCTCTCTCTCTCTCTCTCTCTCTCTCTATATATATATATATATATATATATATATATATATATATATATATATAGGGTCGGGATCGTCTGACCTAGCAAATTTTGACCCAGCAATATTCCAGCACCCTTTGATGCACCTAGAGGTTTTAGAATGGGCTGATTTTTGGTAGGCATGTTGTCTATGGTATGTTGATCATCCTCACAAAAAATCAGCCCATTCTAAGACCTCTAGGTGCATCAAATGCGCTCTTCAAATCAATGGTTTTCTACTGTCAATTTTAACCGTTGATTTGAATAGCTCATTTGATGCACCTAGAGGTTTTAGAATGGGCTGATTTTTTGTGAGGATGATCAACATACCATAGACAACATGCCTACAAAAAATCAGCCCATTCTAAATTCTCTAGGTGCATCAAAGGGTGCTGGGTTATTTGCTGGGTCATCCGATCCTGACCCATATATATATATATATATATATATATATATATATATATATATATATATATATATATATATATATATATATATATATATATATATATATATATATATATATATATATATATATATATATATATATATATATATATATATAGGGTCAGGATTAGATTACCCATGAAATTTTGACCCATCATCCTAATTGTTGGATTCAGGTTTCAGAATGTGCTAATTTTTTGTGAGGATGATCAACATACCTTAGATAGCATACCCTCAAAATTTTAGTAGATTCTAAAACCTGTAGGGCCATCGAATGTTATAAGCTTTTTCGACTGTCAATTTCAACTGTTGATTGAAGAGCACATTTGATGCACCTATTGGTTTTAGAATGTGCTGATTTTTTGTGAGGATGATCAACATACCATAAATAGCACCTCTACAAAAAATGAGCAAATTTAACGATTAAGATGATGGGTCAAATATGGGTCAGTCGATCCTGACCCATGTGTGTGTGTGTGTGTGTGTGTCTATATATATATATATATATATATATATATATATATATATATATATATATATATATATATATATATATATATCAAGAGAGAGAGAGAGGGCAGGGACCCTGGACCCCCGGGTGTAGCAAAGAATGCTACACTCGAATAGTGTTTGACTCCCTCTTTAGGTTTTAGAATTTGCTAATTTTTGGAGGATGTACTATCTATGATAAGGTGATCATCCTCACAAAAAATCAGCAAATTCTAAAACCTCTAGGGCCATCAAAAAGTAAAAACTTTTTCAGCCATTTATTTTAACCTATAAAGGGGTCAAACACCATTCGGGTGTAGCATTCTTTGCTACACCCGGGTTTCAGGCTCCCTTTTCACACACACACACACACACACACACACATATATATATATATATATGTATATATATATATATATATATATATATATATATATATATATATATATATATATATATATATATATATATATATATATATATATATATATATAGACACACACACACACACACACACAGACACACACACACATAGAGGAGCATGACTTTGTATGCCCATGCAAAGAAGGATTCAATGTATGCTCCTCTATTAATATACATAGAGGTTTCCGAATTTGTTAATATTTTGTGGATGTGATATCTATGTTAAGATGATTATCCTCACAAAAAATCAGCCAGTTCTGAAACTTCTAAACATTTCGAATGAGCTCATCAAATTTGTTACATTTCGAATAAGCTCATCAAACATTTCGAATAAACTTCTAAAAATTTCTATCATTTTGATACACCTAGAGGTTGTAGAATTTGTTGATTTTTTGGTGCGGATGATCATATTGCTATAGATATCATATCCACCAAAAATCAACAAATTATGAAACATCTAGGTCCAACAAAATGTCAGAAGTTTTATTAGCCTTTCGTTTCAACCGTTAATCTGACGAGCTTATTTGAAATGCTTAGAGGTTTTAGAATTTGCTGATATTTTGTGAGGATGGTCATCTTAACATAGATATCACATCCACAAAATATTGGCAAATTCGGAAACCTCTATGTATGTTAATAGAGAAGCATACATTGAAGCCTTCTTTGCATGGGCATACAAAGTCATGCTCCTCTCTCTCTCTCTCTCTCTCTATATATATATATATATATATATATATATATATATGGGAATGCTTAGGTACTGTCTGCCGTCCGCAGCCGTCCGATGCACTCGCCGCGTGCATCGGATGCACGGAGTGGTGCATCGGACGGCTGCGGACCGCAGACCACACCTAAGAATCCCCCTATATATATATATATATATATATATATATATATATATATATATATATATATATATATATATATATATATATATATATATATATATATATATAGGGTTAGAATAAGTTGATCCATTTTTTTTTTGACCCATATTTGATCAGTTGGATTCGGGTCTCAGAATTTGTTGAGTTTTTGTGAGGATGATTAATATACCATAGATAGCACCTCTACAAAAAATCAGCACATTCTAAAATCTCTTGGTGACTATGCATGCACCATGCATGAAATGTGCTCTTTAAATCAACGGTTGAAATTGACGGTCGAAAAAGCTTCTAATATTTGATGGCCCTAGAGGTTTTAGAATCTACTAAAATTTTTAGGGTATGCTATCTATGGTATGTTGATCATCCTCACAAAAACTTAGCAAATTCTGAGACCCGAATCCAATGATTATGATGATGGGTTAGAGTATGGGTTAAAAAATGATGGGTCATTAGATGGTTACGCTATGGCGCAGCCTAACGTGCAGCCGTGCACGCGGAGGGTTTTTATTTATTTTTTATTTTTTGAGGAGGATCATCTTTCCTTTGATTGGTCACATAAAAAATGAGCTCATTCTAGGACCACCAGGTGCATCAAATGTGTTTATCTTTATCGACCGTTCATTTTAACCGTCAAATTAAGGAGCACATTTGATACACCTAGAGGTCTTAGAAGTAGCGGATTTTTGACATGTGGCCTATCAAAGGGAAGGTGATCATCCTCAAAAAAAGAAAAACCCTCCATAGCATGATGTACGTTAGCCGCACGTTAAGGTGGGCGCACCATAGAATTTCCTATATTTGTGTGTATGCGTACACACACTGCATTCTAGAAGAAGAAAAGAAGGACTCAATCCTCGCTATCCTGTTTTACTACTAATGCATCCCTCCATTACAAAGACACTGTTGGCACGAAACTGTGATCATGTGAATATGGTAATAACTTTACACAGTATAGCACATTTTTTAAGTCAATTAGTTTTGCAGATCTTGGTGATCTCCAAGTTTGGGATGTTTGAAATCTGATTATTTCACCGACTTACAAATCTCCATAGTGAATAGGTGCTTTTCTAAGTATCCCTAGTACAGCAGTGAGGCTAAACATGTGAATTTAGTATAAACGTGGTATTTGAGGCCATAATTGTCAGTACTACAACCTGTTCAAGAAATCTCTCTTCCAGATGGACTATTGTGATCATCCTTGCTAAAGTTTTCTTTTTAGTACTGTTGCTTCATTTGTCATGGTTGCTTCTCTTATTTGTTTGACTTACGAATTAAGATTAAGTTTCTGTTATTTTTTGCTATTTGAAAATGTATGCTGTATCCATATCTTTGAAATGCATCTCATCATGGGATTATCACATTGATGAAACTTGTAGTAGCTGTTGGCATATTGTTGCTTAATTTCCTGTTTTGTTACCTGCAGCTTTGCAAACTAATATTTCTTGTTTGTTAGGCATCAACTATCATGATTTAGAGTTATAATTTTGATGATTCCTTACTATATCGGTTGGTTCATTAGATTTTGGTGAGTTCATAATGTTGTCTAGAGTGTACGAATTATAGCTCCAACTTGGCATCTGTTATTCTTTTTATTCGATGTTTCTTAGCTGAATCGTCAAGTAACCTACAGGATCTTGGAGTCAACTGCATAGAGCTAATGCCATGCCAAGAATTTAATGAGCTGGAGTACTTAAGCTATAATTCTGTCTCGGGTGAGAATAAGTATGTAGATCTATATAGCAAGTGAATGTTCCTACTATTCTATTTTGTGGAATGTTGTTTTGTTTCAACTCTTTGGATTTTAACTTGTGCCAAAGAGATGAATGCAATTACCTATAGAAAATCTTGCCTTCTAACCTCTTTGTGTATACTCTTTCCTAATCTTTGGAATGAATGGTTTCTCACTGGTTGCATGAACTTAGACTACGTTCCAACAAGGTAGGTGATACGGAGCAGGTTTCCAATTGAGCACCCGACGTGCACCAGTTCAGGGGCCAAATCAACCTTGCATGCATCTCGAGGCTCGATTAAGAAGTCATTTTCACAATAAAAGTATTTATAGAATAACATATTAATTTCAGAATAGAATAATTATTTAATTTCGATATTATTAATTTAATCCAAAAATAGGATATTTTTGGATTTATTAATTATTGAAGTTTTAATTAGGCATTTTTTAGGTAAGATTTGGATAAATCTCTTTTAAAATTTGGGAAGGATAATCTTTTAATTTTTATCTTTTTTTAGGAAGGTTATCTTTGTTTTTCTATTTAAAGAGGCCCTTGTCTCTCATTGTACCAATCAATGAATCAATGACAAATTGAAACATTTGCTCAATGATGGCTGTAATGGCTTGTCCCCTACCTCTTATTGGTGGATTCCAACAACCCTAGATGGATTCCTAGGTTCTATCCTCCCCCTTTCCTTCATCCCCTAGTCTTCTAGGGGTATATCCTCTCTCTCTCCCCCCTTCTCGACGACGTTGTTCTATATCAGTTTGGTATCAGAGCGAGTCTTGACGAGTTCCATCCTATCGAGTGATCTTCAAGTAACGTCATCGCCTCATCGTCGTCATCATCCCCCATTGTTACCACAAATCCATCATCATCATCACCATGCCAATTACATCACAGAGAAACAAAAAAAATTACAGAGAAAACGTTAGCCATAGCTCGATAGCGGCCCATGAAGCACCAACACCTCGGGACCTCTACGTATCCGTTGGACACGGACACTCGTCCGACACTCTCCGACACGTGTCGGATACACCAAAAATCGTGTCCTCTATGAAGAAAGCATGTCCGACACGTGTCGGATGTGTCAAAGCATGCCGGACATTACCGGAGATGCTTTCGACTCATTTGAAGGTGTTGGGGTCCTTGATATTGCAAATATTTCCATTGATGAGTTGGATATGAGGCCGTGGTCTTTACGGATGATGAGGGAGATGGTGTCGACAGTGATGATGCGGTGGCACTTGATGTCTATGCATGTTCTATTTATCTTTTTTGTGTTTTGAAAGTTTGAAACTATGCACTTGAATCATTGATGATGTAATGATGTCATTATTGTTTATTGGAGACTTTTTTAGTTAACTTTTAGCTTTATGTTTAATTATGAATCATAATGTTAAACTTGTTATGTGTGTGTGTGTGTGTCTATATATATATATATATGTGGGAAAAGGGAGCCTAGACATGAGGTACAACATCGTTGTTGCAAGTCAGGCATTGTTTACCATCCTAGAAGTTTTAGAATTTGATGATTTTTGGTGGACGAGTTCTCTAGGGTAAGGTGATCATCCTCACAAAAAATCTGTAAATTCTAAAACTTCTAGGGTCATCAAATGTTCGAAACTTTATCGACTGTTCACTGTAACTGTTAATTATGCCTAGCTAATTTGATGACCCTAAAGTTCTAGAATTTGCTGATTTTTGGTAAGGATAATCACCTTACCCTAGACAACACACCCACCAAAAATTATAAAGTTCTAAAACTTCTAGGGAGGTAAACAAGCGAGAGGTGCAGCAACGATGCTACACCTCAGGTGCAGGCTTGGCCCTTTCTCTCTCTCTCTCTCTCTCTATATATATATATATATATATATATATATATATATATATATATATATATATATATATATATATAGGGAAAAGGGAGTTTAGACCTGGGTGTACCAAAGAATACTACACCCCAATGGTGTTTGATCACCCTAGAAGTTTTAGAATTTGGTGCTTTTTTGTGGATGTGTTCTCTAGGGTAAGGTGATTATCTTTGCAAAAAATCAGCAAATTCTAAACCTTCTAAGGTCATTAAATGTTCGAAGCTTTATCGACCGTCCATTGTAACCGTTAATTTTGCGTAGCACATTCGATAACCCTAGAAGTTTTACAATTTGCTGATTTTTGCTTAGGATGATGACCTTACCCTAGGGTAGTGATCCAGTGAGATATCTCTTATATGAGATACCTTGTGAGAAACCTATCTAGAGGTTTTAGAATTTGATGAAAATCGGTGGGTGTGTTATGTATGGCAAGTTGATCATCTTCACCAAAATTCATCAAATTTGAAAACTTCTAGAGGCATCATATGTTAGAAGATTTATCGACAGTCCATAAATATCATAAATGTGAATAACAAATTTGTTACACCTAGGGGTTTTAGAATTTGATGAATTTTGGTGAGGATGATCAACTTGTCATACATAGCACACCCACCAATTTTCATCAAATTCTAAAATCTCTAGATAGGTTTCTCACAAGGTATCTCATATAAGAGATATCTCATTGGATCGCTATATATATATATATATATATATATATATATATATATATATATATATAGAGAGAGAGAGAGAGAGAGAGAGAGAGAGAGAGAGAGAGAGAGAGAGAGGGACGAGTGTGGTGCATGCAGCGTGCGCTTGCAGCCGCCTAATGCACCCCACCCCGACCTATGAATCGCACTCATCCTAGATATGCAAGCGGGCGGGGTGCATCAAGCGGTTGTGGGTGCACACCGCACACACCGCACCCTATGGCCCCTACACACACACACACACACACACACACACACACACATATATATATATATATATATATATATATATATATATATGTTAGAGTGTGTAGATTCATTCTTAATCCTTGTATAGTCTCTTTTAGTCTCTTTTGGGTATGCTCACCCTTTGGTGACCCCATCCTTTGTATAGTGATATATAGGGCATTTGCCCCAATGAGTAAATCAAGCTTTTACTCCCAAATTCCAGTTTTCCATTTTTCCTCTTTTGGTTCTAACATGGTATCAGAGTCTTAATAGGTCTCTGTAGAACTCCCTTCGATCCAAGCATCACAGCATGCATCAAGCCTTCAAGATCGAAGCTTCATCGCAGCCTGCATCAAGTTTTCGATCCAAGCATTGAAGCCTGCATCTCGAAGCTCCGTCGAAGCTTCATCGCAGGCTGCATCAAGCTTTCAAGATCGTAGCTTAATCAAGGCCCTCAGAGCTTTCAAAGCACGACTGTCGGTGAAGAAGATCTGCGTGACCGACGACCGTTGGCGGAGGAAGCTTCATCAGAAATCAGAGATCAGAGATAAGAGATCAGAGATCGTTGGACTTGAGGGAGGTCCTCCACTGCAGTCAGGAGCCCGAAGCTAGTCCGCGTGCAACCGCACCGGTTCGGATCTGAGGTGAAGGAGGCCAGAGATTTGAGATCAGAGAGTTGCGTCGCCGTCGAGGGAGAAGACACTGAGGTGTGGCGGCTCTGAGGTGAAGGCCAAAACCCAAACTATAGGGTGATCTTAAATCACATCTCAGCCTTCCATTTAATCTACGGTCAGATCTCTCTTTACTTAAATTCACTTGCCACCTCACCGGTTCGGGTCTTTTCCACTTCGGTTCAGCCAGTTCGGTTCTTTTCTTCTTCGGTTCAGCCAGTTCGGTTCTTTTCTTCTTCGGTTCAGCCACTTCGGTTCACCGAATTAGTTTTACGGTGACAGTGGATCACTGGTTCACCTGTTTTTGGTTCAGCATCTTGGTTTGAATCACAGTGAGTGGTTCACTGGTTCACTAATTCGGTTCAGCAGTCATTTTGTATTCTGAAGTAATTTGCTATGGAATAAACCAGTGAAGTGATGCTGTGAAGTAAAGTGCAGTATTGTGCTGTGAAGTGAAGTGCAGTGTTGTGATGTGAAGTGCAGTGCAGTGCATTGAAGTACTGTGAGGTGCAGTGAAGTAGAGTGTTGTGCTGTGAAGTAAAGTGCAGTGCATTGAGGTGATGTGAGATGCAGTGAAGTAAAGTGCAGTCCTGTGAGTTGTAGTGAAGTAAAGTGTAGTGCGATGCCGATCAAAGCGACTTTTGGGGGTTCTTGTGCCAATTCATCTACCCATGGTCAGTGTCATCTGAGTTTCTCCAGCGGTTCTTGGATCTTTGACTCAGGAGCTACTCATCACTTGACCTCCGATGCTACTATTCTCACCGAATATACCAGTGTCGCTCCTCAGCTGCAGCTTCACATTGCCGACGGGTCTCCTTTAAACATCACTTGCTCTGGCTGTATCTCCACATCTTCTGACCCTAGTGGCCGTCTCTCACTTCCAGATGTGCTCCATGCACCTCGTGTGTCGATCAACCTAATCTCGGTTAGTAGATTGGCTGATCTTGGTTTCACTGTTACCTTCTCAGCATCCTCTTGTGTGGTGGAAGACCCTCGCACTGGCCGTCAGATTGGAACTGGACGAAGACAAGGTGGTTTGTACAGGTTGGAGCAACTTCATGTTCCTCTGCCCTCCGCTGCTTCATGTGCTGCTGCTCTTTCCACTGCCGACCTTTGGCATCGCCGCCTTGGACATCCCTCTGCGATGCGCCTTCGAAACATGTTCCAGTCCGGACACTTGGGTAATCTCTCTTTCACTTCTCCTTCTCCCTGCACGAGTTGTCAATTTGCTAAGCACTCGGCTCTTCCTTTTCCCTCTAGTGAGTCTATGTCTACATCTTCTTTCGATCTTGTGCACTCTGACATTTGGGGACCATCACCGGTTATGTCCATGTCTGGTTTCCATTACTATGTCAGTTTTATTGATGACTTCTCCCGGTTCACCTGGGTGACCTTCTTACGTCGTAGGTCCGATGTTTGTCAGGTATATCGTGATTTCACTAGTATGGTCCATACTCAGTTTGGAAAACGGATCAAAATTTTTCGCTCAGATGGTGCTCGAGAGTATCTTTCTTCAGAGTTTCGTGACATCCTCTTATCTCACGGTACTTTACCCCAGCAGTCGTGTCCTTACACGCCTGCACAGAATGGGGTTGCCGAGAGGAAACATCGTCATATTCTTGAGACCGCTCGGTCTCTTTTGTTCTCTGCTTCCGTTCCTCGACACTTCTGGGCTGAAGCTACTCTTACCTCTGTTCATTTGATTAATCGGACTCCTTCTTCACTTCTCTCTGGTCAGTTCCCATTTCAGCGACTATATTCCACTGTTCCTAACTATAGAGTTCTACGGACTTTCGGTTGTACCAGTTTTGTCTTACTTCCACCCGGAGAGCGTACAAAGCTTTCTCCTCGGTCTGCCAAGTGTGTCTTCTTAGGGTACAGTTCTGAGCATAAGGGTTGGCGTTGCTATGACCCCTCTGTTCGTCGTATCCGCATCTCTCGACACGTGACCTTCTTCGAGGACGCACCTTTCTTCTCAGGACCTTCTTCTTCTTCAGACTTGTCCTTCCTTCAGCCTCCTAGTTCTTCTTCGGGTCTCCTTCCTACCCCAGTGACTCCGGACGCTCCTACTATCCCTGCTACAGTGCCTGAGCCCCAGCGCCCGCCTGTCATTTATACCTACACTCGTCGCCAGCCAGAGCCCGGTACACCTGCTTCACCAGTTCCACCTGCTTCGTCTACTACCCCTTCTTTTGCAGACACCTCAGGTTCACCTCCTTCGTTGCCACTCTCAGGTGCTAGTGACATTGGGTCTTCTACTCCTCCTACGCGCTATCCTGAGCGTGAGAGGCATCCACCTGATCGCTATGGCTTTTCTCAGGTTGCTTCTTATTCGACTCATTTTCAGTCCTTGCGACTATTCACTCTCTTCAGGAGCCACAGACTTACCGTGAGGCAGTTCAGATTCCACACTGGCAGCAGGCTATGGCCGAGGAGTTGCAAGCCCTCCAGCAGACTGGTACTTGGGAGCTCGTTCCTCTTCCTCCAGGGAAGGATCCTGTCAGCTGTCGCTGGGTATATCAGATCAAAACTCGCTCCGATGGATCGATTGAGCGATACAAGGCCCGTCTAGTTGCTCGTGGTTTCACTCAGGAGCATGGCATTGACTACGAGGAGACTTTTGCTCCTGTTGCGAAGATGACTTCTGTCCGGATTCTGTTAGCAGTTGCTTCTGCTCGTCACTGGCCACTCTTCCAGATGGATGTAAAGAACGCGTTTCTTCATGGAGATCTCTCTGAGGAGGTCTATATGAGTCCTCCTCCTGGTCTTTTGACTCCTCCCCAGCATTTTTGTCGTCTTCGTCGGGCCATTTATGGGCTCAAGCAAGCTCCTCGGGCTTGGTTTGAGCGCTTCAGATCCTCAGTGCTTGCAGCCGGTTTTACAGAGAGTATGAATGACTATGCTATGTTCACTCACACCTCTACTCATGGTCATGCGATATTGCTTCTATATGTTGATGACATGATTATTACCGGTGACGATACTGCTACTATCAATTCTCTGAAGAGGCACCTCCAGCAGCAGTTCGAGATGAAAGACCTTGGCCCGCTTCGCTACTTCCTTGGCCTTGAGGTTGCTTCATCTCCCCGGGGATACTTGGTTTCTCAGCAGAAGTTTACTTTTGATATACTGAGTCGTGCTGCACTTCCTGATTCACGGACCGTGGATACACCGATGGAGCTTAATGTGAAGCTCCGTCCCACTGATGGCGAGCCACTTTCGGATCCCACGCGCTACCGCCAGCTTGTTGGTGCTCTTGTCTATCTGACTATCACTCGCCCAGACATTGCACATGCCGTTCGAGTTCTTAGTCAGTTTGTCAGTGCTCCTCGCTCCGCTCACTATACCGCACTACTGAGGATTCTTCGCTATCTTCAAGGCACGATGACTCGCTCCTTGCTGTTTTCGTCATCTTCTTCATTGGAGCTTCGTGCATTTTCCGATGCAGATTGGGCGGGCGATCCCACTGATCGACGATCCACCACTGGCTTCTGTATTTTCCTAGGTGATTCGCTCATCTCCTGGAAAAGCAAGAAGCAGGAGATTGTTTCGCTATCTAGTACCGAGGCCGAGTATCGTGCTATGGCACGCACTTCGTGTGAGATCGTTTGGCTGCGTCGCCTGCTCGAGGATATGGGTGTTCATCTGACCTCGTCGACTCCCCTCCATTGTGACAACCGGAGTGCTATTCAAATAGCTAGCAATCCGGTATTTCACGAGCGCACAAAGCACATTGAGCTAGATTGTCATTATATTCGACATCGCTATAAGGATGTCACGCTCTCACTTCCACATGTGTCTTCTACAGAGCAGCTTGCAGACTTCTTTACGAAGACACACACAATTCAGCGTTTTCGATATCTCCTTGGCAAACTCTTGGTGTATGATCCACCTTGAGTTTGAGGGGGGGTGTTAGAGTGTGTAGATTCATTCTTAATCCTTGTATAGTCTCTTTTAGTCTCTTTTGGGTATGCTCACCCTTTGGTGACCCCATCCTTTGTATAGTGATATATAGGGCATTTGCCCCAATGAGTAAATCAAGCTTTTACTCCCAAATTCCAGTTTTCCATTTTTCCTCTTTTGGTTCTAACAATATATATATATATATATATATATATATATATATATATATATATATATATATATATATATATATATATATATATATATATATATATATATATATAAAATTCAGAATGTCTCCTGACCTATCTGTGTCCTGGTTTTTTTAAAAATATCGTGTCGTGTGCATGCTTCTTAGATAGTGGCTGCTTGAATACACTAGCGTGCCCGTTCGTCTGCGGTCAGGCCCCTCTGGCCCCCTCTCTGTCCCGATCGGCAACGCCCTAAGCATTCTCGACCTCGATTCACCTCGCCAAGCTCCTATTCACATCCCCATGATTCGTCGTTGGCCTTCAATCAACGCCCAACTTCGCCCAACTTTGAGTGGTCAAGTCCAACCTTGATTTTGCGCTGTTGGAGTCCTCCCGGCCGCGTTCGATGCTACCTGACCCTACCTGTGTCGGCCCACTGCTGCTTGCCCTCGTCACTGACCTCTAGTCATGCTGTCATGGCTCGGCCTCCTATCCGACCGTAATCGATCAATCCCGTCCCCGATCAACCCACCAGAGCCCTCTCGACCACGACTGCCGCCGCTTGGGTCATCTCGACCCCTACTGTGCCTGCCCAACCACGGCTCGATGCCTCTGACGTCTTCCAGTCGCCGCTATCTAACAACTTGATCCCTACCGGTCACCTCCAGATGTGTACTAGCCTCTCCTTGCACTGTCACCGATCTGTGCCACCATCCACAACCCCGCCAGCCTCCCTCTCTGATCTCCTCTTATGTGAGAGAAGAGAGGACTGCGCATGTGATATTTTATCCCATGCCCCAGTCACCAATTGGTGTACCCCTCGGGTGCTAACAGCTGTTGGGGCACCCTAGCTAAGAGACAGGCATCTCCCACTCAAGGTGATTGGCACCCCTCTCTGTGGGAACCCACCATTGGTTTCATCCACCTGTGGGCTGCTAGCAAAGCCCGCGGCCCATCCGAGCACCTGCAGGCCTAACCAAGTACCCGCAGGCCCCACCGGGCCCCAACTAAGCCGCTGGACACCCTCTGTCTAGTATGGATCTCAATATTGCCGAAATTCTCAATAAGATATTCTACTAGCTTGATTCATTAGACAACAAGTAGGATATTAATAGAGCTGATGCACACGCTCACTTTGATGTACTCGAGAAACAAAATCAAGAAGTGTGCCAGACGTCGTAAGCCACTAGCACCTTCTGCTATGCCTCCTGTGGCATCAATGCTCTCGGTCCAGCCTCTACTTGCAATAGTACCACTAGTGGAACCTACACCTAAGGTTGAGCTTCCATTTTCGAACAATCTTCTTTGGAGGATTCTCCACCTATGCTAGCATTGTCCGTGGTGCTTCCGCCTCTTGTGGAGCCTCCACCTCCAATGGATCTTATATTGACTTCAGCGGAGTAGTTACTACCAGCTGAGTAGGGTGTCGACTTCAGCGTAGTAGCCTCGACAATTGACTTCATCGGGCTAGACCTTCCACCTCCGACATTGGTACTCTATCAGTGTCACCTACACTTGGCCGTCTCCTTCGAGCTACTTCGTTTGGTAGCCAGGTGATCGTCTTAATCAGCATGTGCAAACTTTTCTCTGACTCCTGGCCCCTGCTTGACGACTATGCATCTTTCGCGTGGAATCTGAGAGATGACTCTGATGCAGTACGATCCCATCTACTTGGTCTCCACTATTAGGTCCTGATCCCGAGTCATAATCATAGTGAAGGTGACTCTAATGCTGCATTTGCCTACGTTCCTACCTAAACTGGAGGACACATTTTTTTTAGCTGAGGAGATTGATGTGGAGCAGGTTTTCAATTGAGCATCCGACATGCACTAGTTCTGGGCCAGATCAACCTTGCACTCATCTCAAGGCTTGATTAAGAAGAACAAAGTCATTTTCAGAATTAATAAAGGAAAGCTTTATTCATACCCCAAAGCTACTTTGCATACCCCGTTTCCTCCCTAAAAAACGATTCTCATCCTATACCTCCACCTGCTTCCTTCCTCTCCTTCCACACCGTTGGAGACGCCCCCATCGGAGCCGCCACGACTTGTAGTTGGGCGATAGAGGATGTCCTCGTTGAGGGAGGAGGCAAGGGGGAGGGAGAGGAGTAAGGCGCAGGATTTGCGGGCTCAGGTGGAGGTGGCTGCCATCAAACAAGGTTGGTGGGTGTAGGGTTTCTCTCCGTCGCTAACTCTGATGTCGAGCGTTTCTAATCGGTTGTTCAACCAGATCCAGCGAACTGGGGGGTAGAAGAGATCAGGAGGTGAATAGGGGTTTTGTGGTGGGATTTGTGGGTATAGGGATTTTAGGAGTGGAGGGGGAAAAAAACATTCAACTAGAGAGAAAGCTTTACAGTCTTTACTGGTCTGATCATAGTCGTCCGTTCCACCCATGTTCGATTTGTGAATCGCACCCAGCTTGGACCAGATGGCCGTGGAGCTGGGTTTCGACGATGGTGTCTCTGTCGGTGTGGAATAACCATAACCCCGTCTTGACAAGGTTCCATGCACAGAACCTCGTCATCATAGAGCCTTTAGATGATGAACCTCGTCATCACAGAACCTCGTCATCACAAAGCCCAGCTTGACAACATTAAAAATCCTCTAAGCTTCTGTGCATGGAAGCTCGTCATCATGGCCTATTCCTTAATAAGCCTTTAGATGATGTCGGCCAAATTTCCCCCCGTCTCATCTTCTTTTAGAACTCGCTCTAATAGCTTTTGTCTACCTTTTTTTCTTCATTTTTAATGTTGTCAATTTTCTTAGGATTTTTATTTTTCATGTCAGGCTTAATTTCTGGGGCTACTCAACAATCAACTATTTTTCACCAATGACAAGATATTCATCTGCTGGTGTGACTAAATGCAGTCGAGATGCAATAAATGAATTTAAGACTCTTGTTAAAGAAGCTCATAAGCAAGGCATTGAGGTGAGTAGCACTCTGTTGCATAGTTTCCAGCATTTATCTTGTAAATCTAGTGTTATTCAGCCACACTTTGCTCGACAGGTTCTCTTGGATGTTGTTTTTAACCATACAGCTGAAGGGAATGAAAAGGGTCCTATACTATCCTTCAGGGGCATTGATAACAGTGTTTATTATATGCTTGCACCTAAGGTATCGTTCCCAATATGTTCGTTTCTTATGTGATATAACAAACTAGAATTATCAAGAAACATCTTCTGGAAACAACAAATTGATTTTTATATAATTTATTTTATTTAAAATTCCTTAATTTGATCAGTGCAGGTTCAACCTGTTTTGTCATTCTATTGTCCCTTGGTGTTTATATTTCCTAAGTGGATTCACGTTTGAAGGTTTCCTTTAAATAGATATTGGCTTTAGATATCTAATCGATTAAAGTTCAAGTTTGTTTAATTATCTACAGGGTGAGTTCTACAATTATTCGGGTTGTGGAAATACTTTCAACTGCAACCATCCTATGGTTCGCCATTTTATAATTGATTGTCTAAGGTAGATTACAGATTTAACTTTATTCCAATTCATTTTTTTAATCATTTGTAACCTTGCAGTTTTGATCCCAACTAGATGTGATAAACTTTGTTGTTTACTTTGGTAACTTTTTGTTGTACGATCCTACAATTATCCAGACATCTTTTGCTGAAGTATCAGAACTCCAAGTGATACATGTGAAGTCTGAAGTGCTACATAATACAATTCAAATGATACATGTGAAGTCTATACGTGTATGATAATGTAATAATGTCATCGCCATCCAAGTCTTATGCCATCAAGATATGGTTGACTGCATATGACAATTTTAATTAAGAAGGCTCCATAAAGAATGACCAGAATTTTTTGACCAAGTGTCAACCTGATGTCAATCCTTTAGGATTGATGCCGAAAACCTGACTAAGCCAATAGAAGGGCTTGCCAAGAAAAAGCTCAATTGTCGGGCAACGAGAAGTACCTATTTAGTTACACTGTTTAAGCTCATGCAACCAAGGTGTAACCCCGCAAGGCTCGACTAGGAAAGAGTCTAGACAGAGGTTAGAGTCAAGATTTCATATAGGAAATTGCATCAAGCTCCATAGCACAAATTAGGGGTGGGACTTGCGCTAGTTGAAGGGTCTGTCCATGCCCAACCTGACTTGCACAAACCTTAACCTGTTTTGCTTGGGGAACCCGGGGAACCCATGGAAGCCCAACCCTTGCTTGCCCATTCTAGTTGCTCGGGTTCCTCGGGTTGCCCAATTTGCAAAATAATGGGCGGGTTGCCCAATTAGAAATGCTTGTGCACATAAATAGATGGAAAAAAAACCCAACAGATTTTTGAATTGGATAAAAGAAATCTTTGAATTGCATAACAAAAACATAAAGTCCAACCCATATCCTCACATATTTCAAACGAATTCTTAGCATTCAACATCAAACAGACAGACTTTGATTTCCATAAAAAAAAACTATCAAAGCATTCAACCTTAGTGTGTCACTTCCTCGGGTTGGGAAGATCGGTGTCCAAACTCGTCCAAATTGAAATCGGGATGATCTTTTTTTTGTCCAAACCTGTCCAAGTTTTTAACTAGCTTTGCCCATGTTTGTCACTTTGTCCGTTGTTTGGGTTGGGCGGGTTGGGTTCGGGTCAGACCCGCCCAAGTCCCACCCCTAGCACAAATTATAAGACAAAGAGCTGAAGTGAAACAACATAGCCGGCTATGATGTATAATATAAGCAATATAACGTAACAACCCCTCAAAGTCAAGATCGGACATATGAGACTTTGCCATTGCCAAGTTTAGTTATGTATTGAATTGCATGACTTAACAAAGAAGTCAAACAAGTTGGGACTCGATCTCGATGTGCTTCCCTTATTGAAAAATCGGATTTTTGTCAATATGAATAACACTCTAGTTGTACCAATACACAAGTGTATGATTATTAAAATACCCATAAGAGGAAGCTAATGTCATAGAAAAACTATCCATGTTGCATCAACCATCGCTCGATCCCTTCGGCGACAAAGCTTGGAACAATTTCATGTTCCTTTGTTTGCTAGGATATAAGGTGTGACTTAGAAACACACTAGTCGATAGAGGAACGACAATCCAAACACCATAACCAAGTTTGTGTCAAAGTAAGCTCGTAATTGGAGTGGAGGTGGAAGGAAATAATGATGAATGGGATACAATTCCTTTGAAGCAGATAATTCAAAGAATTTTGGAATTGTGAGCCGTACATTGCGCATAAGCAAAATGTTGACCACGTGAACATCATAGGCAATTGCAAATCAAAAGATACTGTAACAAAAGACCCAACTAGCAAGCTTCTAATATGAGTATTGTGGGTTCTTTTTTGTGCACAACTCCCCAACACGGCACGAGCTCCTCTCCTAGCTTTGGCTTCAGTACCTTCCACAAAGACTGAGGCTCTCTTTGAAACAAGGTCCCTCCGATGCTCAAGTCATAAGACGATCCCCAAGAAGGAAGACGGGAGCTCTAGTGCCAAGAGAATTCAATATAGCAGAGAATGAGTTGCATTGTTTTCACATTATTTCACCTACTGTGTTACCTACTGTGCATGCCTATGTGTAGTGTGCTCAGGGGGATCTTGGGCAGTAATGGCGGATATGTTTTAGATAATTCATGAGATTACGTTGAGGATCACATGCAGCTCGTGCCCCGTTATTCTCGGTTTGGCAGCTCATCCCTTGCCATAACCATCCAACTGCATTCGTTGATCATAACGGATATGGCTTGGTAATCCCTAAGATTACACCACGGATTACCCACATCGTGGTTCCATGGGCTTACCCTTTTACCCCTTGCTGTATTGGTTGATAAATATCCCGCACATCTGAGGTTTGATTGTCCTTGCCAAGTTTGGAAGACTGTCTCTACCATGACACCTGGAGATTCGTCTCTCACGTATGTCGCATGTACATGAATGCTCCAATGGTACACGTCACCTCGAGTCTTTAAACCCATTTCGGTTGTTAGTGTTTGCAGGGTAGTACTTATGTACTCACATGGCCCATATGCTTTCCTGTATTCATTCGTGGCCCTGCTTGAGGAGTGGTTGCTTGGGCTATTCAGGGTTGTCTGGTTGAGCATTGGGTTTGGGCCCCCGAGCAATGTTCGAGCTCAACATGAGACATTACGCTCCTTTGTGTGTGTTCGGGTCCCACTGACCCTCAGGGCCATGTCCTGGTGGGTGCCTAATAAGGTGACTTGATGCCACGTCTCAGGCTCCAATTGGTGGGCAGAAATATCCACCTACATTAACCCCCTCTCGTCTGGTTGGTCCATCACTCCAGCTAGGTGAGGATAATTGGTGGAGGTTTCGGTAGTTCGTCTAGTGCGCCTGATACACATCAATCCCAGTTGAACATGATTGCTTTTTGGGTAACCAACGACGATTTTCACAAGCGGTATTTGGGGATTTCGCATGCCGGGTTTTGATGTGACGTCGCTCATAACTCGCTTGGGCTCCCCTTTGGGGGCACACTTCATATTTGCCGCCCTTGCCTTATAAGTTAGGATTCTTCCGGCATTCTAGGGGACGTGGTGGCGGTCGCTCTTCGTGATTATATTTTTGCCCGACCATTGCTCCGACATCGTGTTTTCTTTCCGCTGCTCTTCCACTTGCTTTTTATGGCCGCTTCCTTGATGGATGCCTCCGGTATGGCTCGTCTTCTTCTCGAGTTCCTAGAGTTGGAGCGGTTCAAGGCCCGACTATGCTCGAAAGTGACGGTGACGATCCCCGGTTGCTTGATTATCCACGGTAGGCAACTCCGCGCTATCCTTCATCTTGATCTCGCTCCCCTCTTGGGGATGTTGTTGGAGACCATGAAGTTGTGCCCTCTTTAGTATGGGGAAAACACCTGGAGGGTACTGCGCTACTGTGATGGTCTGCTCGAGCAGGATGCATGCATTGATCATGAGTAGTTCTTCCACAAGCACCGCGTATTCGCGAAGATACAATACGTAACCCTTGGGGCATTCTTCGAGTCCCGAAGCGACGCAGGCCTATTCTTTGGCAAACTTCTGAGCTCGAACATGGAGTGGCTGAAGGGACCCTCTACATTGAGCGAGAGTGGAAGAGTGGTTTCAATATCCCCGACCATCCTTTCGTGTTCAACTTGGAGTTGTAGAGACCCATCGGGGAGGAGACCAGGGAGAGCCGAGGGTGGTCAGATTAAGATGCAATGATTGCGACGTTGTACCTAATGTTTGATTAGAGAGTTCTTCACGATGTTAAGCCTGTCTTGGACGAGCTGGGAGCAGAGGTGTCCAGTTTTGGGCTCGCTCTCACTTGGGAGGTTGTGGCAAACTGAAGGTTGATCTTGATCTTGCGGTCGTGGTTCCTCCAATGAAACCCTCCTTACTTGATTGGGGTGCACCGGTGGCACGTTGTAAGGTGGTCGCCTTGATCGTCGAACCAGATGAGGGGGAAGTACACATTCCATCTCTCAAACCACTGGAGGCGGAGCTGCCCTTGAGGGGTGTTGAGCCCCCAGCTGATGATGATAAGGAACCGTGCACTCCCTTTGTTCGGAGGAGGCTTCTTCCTCCGCTCTACAGTGCTAGAGGTCAGCTCGAGGAGTTGCGGCAGGAGCACGACGAAGCCAAGAGGGAGGTCGAGAGACTCCAGAACGAGATTGCGAAGCTGAAGGGATGTTTGGCCAAGGCTAGCCTTTGAAGATGTATTTTTTTTGTAAGCAGGAGATCCTGGGGAACTTTTTGATAGTCATGAGCCCCCCTTCTTTTGTCTCAGAGCTATCGTGGCTGTGTTGTTCTCACCGAGTCCCCATAATTTTTGAATGTTGATGTAAATCTATATTGCCATAAAAAAAATCTCTTATCTATCCATTATCACTATGAGTGTTAGATTCCATCACCCAAGATTGTGGATCATCAGAATCAGATGAACGGATCAAATGTTATGGGGGTCGAAGATTGAAGGTTTTATGTTACCTTTTTGTGGTTGAGATTTGACGACTGCACTTTGATCAAACGACGATCGATCAATATCCGCCGGTTAGATCGTCCTGAAATTTTGACACCATCAGCAAGACGTTGATATGCTTCATACAAAACTAGAATGACGCCGATCAGTGCTATAGATGTTCCGTTATACCTCCCGGATTACAGGTCTGTCCTGCAATTTCTTGGCAACAATGGTGGCCGTGGATGAGGGCTTGATTGCGGGGAAGTCAGGACGCGAGGACGGAACAACATAGGATGATGATGGGTTATGCGTTGACGATGATCCGTAAACTTACAAAGAAGAAGGTAACGACCTCGATCTCTCACCTTAGTCTCCCGATCTCTCTCTGGGGTTGTCTTTCTCCTAGATCTACGACCTCAAACCCTCACACTCCTCTCTCGGGATAACGCAAACAAAGTAGGGCTTAATCAATTGCCATACTTCACTTTTTATTATTCTCCTTGAAGACTGCCCAATGGTCTTTTATAAAGTCATCAGGTCAATAAAAGATGAACAACCCTTATAAGTTGGGTTGTTACAAGTATTGAAACATCTCAAGTGAACCACATGGCCATCTGGTGGGCCATCCTTTTCTGGCGAGTGCAAACATGCTAATCCGTTTCCCATCAAGGTGTCTTTAAATGGCCAAGTTAAAAGAAGCACCAAGATTAAAGCACAAGGAGGAGGATCTTGCCAAATGCTCCAGGACCCTCTGACTGTCCCATATAGGTGGTTCCACATATCCTACATAGAAGGCGGATAAGTCATAAGAGTGGGACACAAAGTTAAGGAATGGAGTAAAGAAGAATAGATGTTAGGTCCAAAATCATATGCTCTTGTGCCTAAAGGACCTCCACCAAGCTTCATGCCCATGTGGCGCCACAAGTCACAACACCTTAAATAAGGATTCAAAGTGACTTTACAAATCTTGTAGTTGGTCTTGTCAGTTTTTACATCACTGCTTCCAAAGGTGTCATAAGGGTCACTCATAGGCGCTCCAAAGCAAGGTTGTAGGAGAGCAATGAGAACTAAGATATCTTCAGGAAATTAAGGCAAGCACTTAGTGTAGGTAACATCGGGAACATATATTAAAAAGGAAACGGGTCAAAGAGAAAAATATGGAGAATGAAAGGGAGTTATAGTTGGAAATTGATGATGAAGTTAGTAGTTAAAAGACAATTTGTAAGCTGAGGGCAAAACAAACGATGAAGTGAAATAGGCGATATAGGTATAGAGGAAGAGGATAAAGATGACAAATAAAGTGAAAATAACACAATTAAGAATTAAAATATTGTATAGATGTTAAGGAATACCAAATTCACTGCAACAGGGGTGAATTAGCAAGAGGAAGGTCAGAAAATTTCTAAAAAAGCTTGCATAGGCTAGCAGAAGTTATTAGATTTGAAGGAGTGGGCTGGTGCGTTAAAACAAAGCTTTGTTTTGCTCCATCAGCCCCCAAAAGCTTCACGCGTGTTTAAGAAAAGCAAGGTAGACACTTGGAAGAGCTTTGAGAGGTCATGAGTGATCGAATTAGTCAAACATGGCTGAACATAAGGCCCACACCGAGCAAAACAACCCCCACTTGCAGCTGGATGGATTGCCCATTGGAGTGAGGAAGATGACGTTGCAAAGAGCAACTTTGGGAATAAACAACTCATTGGAGAGTTTCAAAAACCTCCTCACTAGGCCCAGCTGAAAAGCCCACAGCCAGTTGAAGCCTATGTTGCTGCCACAATGCTTTGGTGAATCCTTTGGTGACCTTGAACTCATATAGAACATAGTTTACCGCTTGGTGGCGACAAATCGTTGTAAGTGCGAAGAAGCCACTTTGTTAATGTCCAAAATTCGTGAAAGGTATCCAAAGGGAGGGATAATTATGAGGAGAGAAAAACATACTCACTGTTAGAACACCCCATGTCTCCAAAAGGCTAACCTCTTGGAGTGGAGAGTGCACAACGGATATATTAAGCGGCCTATAGGTGCCTCTCTTACCGATGCGGGACTATTCGTCAACACTCCCCCTCACGCGGAGTACATTTGGCAAGGCACAATCAGTGGGGGCACACTCGAAGCAAAAGCAGGAGACGGGCCAGCTCTGATACCATGTTAGAACGCCTTATGTATCCAAAAGGCTAACCTCTTGGAGGGGGGAGATCATAGTGGGTATATTATGTGGCCTATAGGTGCCTCCCTTACCGATGTGGGATTATTCGTCAAAAGTTACATTAGTGCAATATTACCATACATATCCACACATACATACATAGCACGTTGTGCAAAGAATACATGTGAAGTCTATACATGAGGACAATGAGCTATATGTAACAGTAATGATATTGATATTTTATCCTACTTTAATAGAAGCTTCTTCATAGAAGTGAAATCGAGGAGCTGGGAATGGGATGGGCGTGAAGAATCTTAAGTCTACAAAAATGCATTAACTGCGCACAAGCCATTATCAGTCATTTACTACTTCTTGAATTTCTCAAAATTGCACTTACAACTTATCATGTATTACATTTGCTTCTAAATCAAGTCTAAGTTATGAGGCTTTATATAGTAACAAATAGTGGATTTGTATCTCTTTCTATTCACCATTTTGAAATTATGCATGAATTATATTTTCTGAATACTGTTTTGGAGTTATATTTCTGCTTATGTAATTCATTTCTTTTTTGAAATACGAGACCTCATTTCTTCTTACAGGTATTGGGTGACAGAAATGCATATTGATGGCTTTCGTTTTGATCTTGCTTCTATTATGACCAGGGGTTCCAGGTTGTCTGTTGTTCTTTGATAAAATTAATCTTTTTTTTTTGCCAAAATTCATCTATTTATATTTAGATGCTTATATGTTCCCCTTCCTTAAGACTATGGGATGCAGATAACGTATATGGAAATCCAATAGAAGGTGACCCATTGACAATTGGAACTCCACTTAGTAGTCCTCCACTCATTGATATGATCAGCAATGATCCAGTCCTCCGCGGGGTCAAGGTAACTATGGCTGTTTAATTCACTTTAATAATCTCAGTTCCTTTAGGATTCTGCAACATCTTAACCCAAATGCAGCGTTGGTGTTATTCTTCAGAAAGATATTTGGTTTTAATTTTCTGTTTCCTTTCTCATTAGCTCATTGCTGAAGCATGGGATGCGGGTGGGCTTTATCAGGTTGGTAGGTTTCCCCATTGGAATGTTTGGTCAGAATGGAATGGACAGGTTAGTACAGACAGATTCTTTCAGTTTCTTATGTATTTCCCTACATGAACAAGTATTACAAACCACAAACAATAATGCAAGCACATTATTTTGATTCTTTATATATAATGGTGCCAAGTATGTGATACACCAATGCTTTTGTGGAAAGTATTACTAAATACCAATCAGGATTCAAGTGCTATCACATTAATACGGGGTTGATTGTGGAGCACAACACTAGTAGAGAAGGCTCCACAATTAGATTGACAACTATTTTTTGATCATCTATCAACCCTCTATTATTGGTGCCTAAAACCCAACTAAGGCAACTTGACAATAGAGAGCTTGCCAAGAAATCTACTAAACGAGTTAAGTATAGGGAGACCTATCCTATCAGTTATGCAGTTTAAGCTCGTGATAACTAAGGAGCAATCGTCCAATGTTCCCTAGACTAGGAAAAAGTCTAGATAAGATATAAGGAATTGCATTAATTTCTAGGACACATATTAAGCCATAGAGCTGAAGTGAAATGATGGTCTTGAATATTATTGAATGTGGTGAACACATACATGGATTTTTCTCAATATTAGACACAATTTAAAATATTAGACACAATTTTTCTCAGTATTTGACACAATATTACTGAATGTGGTAACACATATCTAGTGATCGGATGACCCATGAAATTTTGATACATATTTTGAACTATCATCTTAATTTTTGGATTCGGATTTTAGAATGTGCTGATTTTTTGCGACGATCAACATACCATAGATAGCATACCCTCAAAATTTTAGTAGATTCTAAAACCTCTAGGGCCATCAAATGTTATATGTTTTTTCGATCGCCAATTTCACCTATTGATTTAAAGAGCAAATTTGATGCACCTAGAGGTTTTAGAATGTGCTAATGCTTTGTGAGGATGATCAACATACCATAGATAGCACCTCTACAAAAAATCAGCACATTCTGAAACCTGAATCTAATGATTAGGATGATGGGTCAACCGATCCTTATATATATATATATATATATATATATATATATATATATATATATATATATATATATATATATATATATATATATATATATATATATATATATATATATATATATATATATATATGGGTCGGGATCGGCTGACCCAGCAAATTTTGACCCATCAATAACCTAACACACTTTGATGCACGTAGAGGTTTTAGAATGAGCTGATTTTTTGTAGATATGTTGTCTATGGTATGTTGATCATCCTCACAAAAAATCAGTCCATTCTAAAACCTCTAGGTGCATCAAATGCGAGCTTCAAATCAACGGTTTTCGACTGTCGATCTTAACTGTTGATTTGAAGAGCGCATTTGATGCACCTAGAGGTTTTAGAATGGGCTGATTTTTTGTGAGGATGATCAACATACCATAGACAACATGTCTACAAAAAATCAGGCAATTCTAAAACCTCTAGGTGCATCAAAGGGTGCTGGGTTATTTGCTGGACCAAAATTTGCTGGGCCATCCGATCCTGACCCTATATATATATATATATATATATATATATATATATATATATATATATATATATATATATATATATATATATATATATATATATAGTAGTGATACATTGCGGTCGTTAACGTGCGGCACCCCCTTCGGGGGTATTTTCAGTATTTCTTTTTTTGGGATTGATCACCCACCCTTGGATTGGACACACAAAAAGTTTAAGTCCAATCCAAGACCTGTAGGCCGTCCAAATGTGTTGATCAAAATGGCGATAAAAATGAACGACCGATAAAAGATCAACACATTTGGACGGCCTACAGGTTTTCGATCGGGCTGAAATTTTTTGTGTGTCCAATCCAAGGGTGGGTGATCAATCCCCCAAAAAAAAAAATACCGAAAATACCCCCGAAGGGTATGGGCGCACGTTAAGGCCGCACGTTAACGGCCGCAATGTATCACTACTCTCTCTCTCTCTCTCTCTCTCTATATATATATATATATATATATATATATATATATATATATATATATATAGAGGAATGGGATGCTACCTATCAAAGCAGCATTTTTTGCTGCTTTGAGACATTGTTTGACCATCCTAGAAGTTTTGGAATTTGATGAAATTTGGTGAGAGTGTTGTCTAGGGTAAGATGACCATCCTCACAAATTTTCATCAAATTCCAAAACTTCTAGGGGGTTCAAATGGTCGAAGCAAAATCAGTCGTCTGCAGTCGCCGTTAAAATCTGCAGCATTTTGCTTCGATTATTTGACCCTCTTAGAAATTTTGGAATTTGATGAAAATTTGTGAGGATGATCATCTTACCCTAGACAACACCCTCACCAAATTTCATCAAATTCCAAAACTTCTAGGATGGTCAAACAATGTCTCAAAGCAGCAAAAACGCTGCTTTGATAGGCAGCATCCCATTCCTCATATATATATATATATATATATATATATATATATATATATATATATATATATATATATATATATATATATATATATATGGGAAAGGGTAGCCTACTCCATAGAGTAGGAAACTTACCTACTCCATAGGTTAAATGGATGCCGTGTTGCACTTTTTGATGGAAGTTAAGACTTGGTCAAGTTAGGTTCACCCCTCCCAACAATAATCGAGAAATTTTTTTTGAGAAAAACATATGCCAAGTGGCATTTTTAGCATACACAAAAAAAATGTTTTTACGATACACAGTTTACCGTTAAATTTGTTTCAACTTGATCAAGTTGGTTTAAGTTTTTTTTTTCGGATTTTTTTTCATAATCCTAATCTATCCATATTAGATTGACCATACATGAATAAAAAATCTGATTAAAAAGTGCCATGTGGCGTCTATATAATCCATGGAGTAGGTAAGTTTCCTACTCCATGGAGTAGGCTACCCTTTCCCTATATATATATATATATATATATATAGGGTACTGATATTATGCGGCTGCTTAACGTGAAGCTTAACATGCGGCACCCCCTTAGGGGTTTTTTTTTGGAATTTTTTTTTTTTGAGATTGATCACCTCCTCTTTGATAGCACACAAAAAATTTCAGCTCATTCCAAGACCTATAGGCCATTTAAATGTGTTCATCAAATTGACGGTAAAAATGAACGACCGATAAAAGTCGAGCACATTTGAATGGCCTATAGATCTTGGAATTAGCTGAAATGTTTTGTATGTTCTATCGAGGGGTAGATGATCAACCTCCAAAAATAAAAATAAAAATAAACCCCCAAGGGGGGTGGCCGCACGTTAAGCTGAACGATAAGTGGTTGCAATGTATCACTATTATATATATATATATATATATATATATATATATATATATATATATATATATATATATATAATCCCTTCTGTGCAATCCGGTTGGTGTGACCCTGACGAGTAATGTATGCACTGGGAACACTGCAACATATGCAGCGGAGCATAGCAACATGCGGATTTTAGCGTGCAGGCACCCACCGCCGAGCCTGCCCTGCCCGTCCATGCAACATATGCAGCGGAGCATAGCAACATGCGGATTTTAGCGTGCAGGCACCCACCGCTGAGCCTGCCCTGCCCGTCCATGCAACATATGCAATGGAAGTAGTGCAACATATGGATGTTAGCGAGCAAACATACGTTAGGGTGTGATGCATGCACCACCCAAACAATGCATCACAGCCATACAAATTAAATTCAACGGTCCACAATGAGCCAACATATGTTAGCTGTGATGCATTCACCGCCAAAACAATGCATCACAACCATACCAATTAAATCGGAAGGCCCACGGTGGTCGAATCGCACCGACCGGATCGCACTAGAGGGGTTCTCTCTCTCTCTCTCTCTCTATATATATATATATATATATATATATATATATATATATATATATATATATATATATATATATATATATATATATATATATATATATATATATATATATATATATAGGGGTGTGTTAGGATAAGGTATATGGTAAGTGCGGTGTGCACCCGCAGCCGCACAGCTGGGGATGAGTGTGATACATCGGTCAGGGCGGGCTGGATCGGACGGCTGCAGAGCGCACATCGCATGCCGCATTTATCATTCCTCTCTCTCTCTCTCTCTATATATATATATATATATATATCTATATATATATATATATATATATATATATATATATAAAGAGAGAGAGACAGAGAGGAATGTTACAGTGAGATGTGAGCTGCGGTTTTAGAAAGTAAGCTGCGGGTATTTTGACCCCCCTAGAAGTTTTGGAATTTGATGAAATTTGGTGAGGGTGTTGTCTAGGGTAAGATGATCATCCTCACCAATTTTCATCAAATTCCAAAACTTCTAGGGGGGGTCAAATGGTCGAAGCAAAATCTGCCGTCCGCAGTCACCGTTAAAATCTGCAGATTTTGTTTCGATCATTTGACCCACCTAGAAGTTTTGGAATTCGATGAAAATTAGTGAGGATGATCATATTACTCTAGAAAACACCCTCACCAAATTTCATCGAATTCCAAAACTTCTAGGGGGGTCAAAATACTCGCAGCTCATTTTCTCCTACCGTAGCTCACAGCTCAACGAAACAGCCCCCTATATAAATATATATATATATATATACATATATATATATATATATACATATATATATATATATATACATATATATATATATACATATATATATATATATATATATATACACATATATATATATATATATATATATATAGAGAGAGAGAGAGAGAGAGAGTGAGAGAGAGGAATGTTACAGTGAGCTGTGAGCTGCATATTTAGAAAGTGAGCTGCGGGTATTTTGCCCCCCCTAGGAGTTTTGGAATTTGATGAAATTTGATGAGGGTGTTGTCTAGGGAAAGATGATCATCCTCACTAATTTTCATCAAATTCCAAAACTTCTAGGGGGGGTCAAATAGTCGAAGCAAAATCTACCGTCCGTAGTCACCGTTAAAATCTACAAAATATGCTTCGACCATTTGACCCCCCTAGAAGTTTTGGAATTTGATAAAAATTAGTGAGGTTGATCATCTTACCCTAGACAACATGATGAGGACATCGAGCAGCGTCCCTGGCGCGTGTACCAGCGCAGGAGGCGCCACCTGAGCTTGTGGCTGTGATCAGACAGCCAGCACCGTTGATGATGATCGTGTAGTCGTTATTTATTTGTTTTGCTTTGCATTATGTTTTTTTAGTCCCACCTCAGTTGTCAGGGATTTTCTTCTGTTTATCGCAGCCTTTATATAGGCCTGCCCCTGGACATGTAATGGCAATCGATGAATAATAAAATTCTATGTTTTCCTCCACACTTGTGTTGAGCGAATTCAGGGCGAGGTGTGTGAAACCCAAACCCAAACCCTAGGCGTGTGAAACCCTAGGTCCAGTGTTAGGCGTGTGAAACCCTAACCGGAAAACCCTAATTCTCCATTCCCCCTCCCTCTCCCTCATCTATCCGCTGGCCTCCTCTCCTCCTAGCTGCCGCCGGCCCTAGCCCCAGCCAACCCGACCCCCATCCCCCTTCCTCTCCTTGGCTGCTGCTGCTGCCGCCGGTCCCTCCCTAGCCTACCCCAGCCCCTACCCGGCCCCTCCTCTCCTTGGCTGCTGCTGCTGCCGCCGGCCCCTCCCTACCCGATCCCATCCCCCACCGATCCCCTCTCCCTCCCTTTGCTGCTGCTGCCGCTGCTAACCCCAACCCCACCGACCCCTGCCCTGCTGCTGCATCCCTACCCGACCACAACCCTACCCGATCTCACCTCTCATCCCCCTCCTACCACTGCTGCCCACCTTCACCTGACCCCAACCCCTCTACCCGACCCCTCCTCATCCATACCCGACCGGCCTTCCCTCCCCTCCTACTGCTACCTGATCGGCATCGCACCTCCGGCGCCCTCGTCTTGCGTGCAGGGCCGGATGTGTTGAGGGATCACGGTGTGATCATAGACGACGACGGGTGCCTCGACAAACAACTCTCCCCTCCCGACCCGGAAGGAGAGAGCGTGGAGGGATCTACGAAGGGGCCTCGACATCGACTTCCCCTCCCGCGATTCGGAAGAGGAAGCGTGGAGGCATACGTGCCTGTTCCAACATCGGCAACTCAGATTACGGAATTCCCTCTGCGACCAGGTATTCTCGTGTTTCACCAAATCGGTTATCTAGTTTATTATCGTTGCCAGCTGTGTTCCCCCCATTGTGAGATTGAGCGCTTACCTGCCTGTAGTGCTATTAATCTAGACATTGCAATAGGACTATTTGGATTGCTTTATCGTCTGATACTGAAAGTGACTGGCACTAGTACAGTAGTTCTCATCGTATCTGCCTGTGTTATTTGTTTGATTTGATTTCTCGTGCGGCATCATACTTAGTAGTAAGCCCTGCCTGCTCAACTAATTAATAAACATTTTCTTCATTGCATCGTATTGCATCATTTTGGTATCAGAGCATGGTTATGAGATAAAATCCTGCATTTCGTATCTGTCATTATTTCCTCTGCATTAGTTATCATTGTGTGTGCATGCCAACCCGTAACGGTAGGCCATATCTGTTAGGAGAGTCTAGTGAGTCCGACAGTTGCACTATGGATCCCGACGCCCTAGCTAGAACACTCGCTGAGTTAGCTCAGGGTATTGCCACCATGAACCTAAACTTCGCTGCTTACCAGCGCGATACCAATGCCCGCTTTGACCGGCTGGATCAAGTCCCACCCCGAACTCCCCCACCCGTGGACCCGCAAGATTTTCGGCCACCTTGGCAGAACCATCAAGATCCGGATGAGCAATATCTCCGGAGCATTAGGCTAGAAGTGCCCGCCTTTGATGGTCGGCATGATCCCCAATTCTTCCTAGACTGGCTCCAATCCATGGACCGGTATTTTGCCTGGTACCCATTAACGGAACCACGAAAGGTCCGTTTTGCTGCAATGAAACTCAGTGGCCCCGCCAGTCAGTACTGGACGAACGTTGAAGCCCTGAGAGTGGCCCGAACCCAAGATCCCATCGACACCTGGGTAGCCATGAAAAACGAACTGAAGGGGAAATACGTGCCACCGTCCTACCAAGCGCGTCTCCTAGATCAGTGGCATCAGTTCACCCAAGGCAACAAGTCAGCAAGAGACTACGTCGCCAAGTTTGACGAGTTCTTGACCCGCTGCAACGTCCTAGGGACTGAGACCCCTGTTCAGATCTTGTCCCGCTTTCGGTCAGGCTTAAGAGAGGACCTGAGAAACGAGCTTCTCGCTCGTGATGTTACAGAGTTGGAAAGGGCCTACGCGTTAGTGCAAGACCTCGATAGCTTTAGGTCCACCCAGTCTCATCGGGGCCAAGATTCCCGAAATCACGCCCCACGTCCTTCCTCGAGCAATTTTCCAAGTCGGCCCAATCCCAACCCAGGACAGACTCCACGAGTCGGAACAACGAAAGGGACAGTCGTGGTAAAGGCCCCGAGAGGGACTTTTCCAAAATCAGCCCCCTCACCAAATGTTACAAGTGCCAGGGTTATGGGCACGTGGCTGCGAACTGCCCTAGCCCCGTCAAAATCAACATCATTGACGGCACACCTGTTGAAGTTTTGGAGACAGACGTAGATGGGTTCGTTTACCAAGCTGACGATGATGAAGGAGACTTTGATGAAGAGGGTGATGACGTTACCCTAGGTTGCCTTAGGCGCACGGCCCCCACTGAGCTGGCCGTTGTTCGGTGCGCATTGTCCCAACCCAAAGAACAAGATGATTGGAGGCGTACCAACATCTTTCACACCTTTACTCGGATCGGAGAGAAGAACTGCAAGGTGATCATCGACAGTGGAAGCTGCGTTAACGCAGTTTCGTCTGCCGTGATCTCCAAGACTGGATTGAAGGCAGTCCCCCATCCCCGACCATACCAATTTTCCTGGATCAATTCTACGGCAATGGAGGTCAAACAGAGATGTTTGGTCCCCATAAACTTCAATGCCTACCAGGAAAAGATCTGGTGTGATGTGTTGACCATGGATGTGGGTCAAGTTATACTAGGACGGCCCTGGCTCTTCGACAACGATGTTCTCATCTACGGCCGATCCAACATGTGCATGTTTGAACATGAAGGAAAGAAGATTAAGTTGCTACCCTCTCAACTCAAGAGTGGTCAGCCTGCGCAACAGCCCACCTCCAAGAAGAAAATCAGCAACGTCAGTCTTATCGGGGCCAAAGAATTGAGCCTCGAGCTGGAAAAAGGGGTCCCGATCATGATCCTTGCAGCCCGGGAAGTTCCTAGAGAGTCCACCCAAGTTGTTCCCCTAGAGGTTGCCCCAGTTCTGAGAGAGTTTGCCGATGTCTTCCCTGAGGACCTCCCAGACCAATTACCTCCGATGCGTGACATACAACACGCCATCGATTTGGTTCCTGGAGCTAGCCTCCCCAACTTGCCCCACTACCGAATGAACCCTACAGAACATGCCGAGTTGAAACGGCAGGTCGATGATTTACTGAAAAGGGGTTTCATCAAAGAAAGTATGAGCCCTTGCGCGGTTCCAGCTCTGCTTACGCCAAAGAAGGATGGAACTTGGCGCATGTGCGTAGACAGCCGCGCTATCAACAAAATCACGGTCAAATACCGTTTCCCTATCCCTCGCCTAGATGACCTTTTAGACCTGATGTCTGGAGCCACAGTCTTCTCCAAAGTTGACTTGAAGAGTGGCTACCACCAAATTCGCATTCGCCCGGGAGATGAGTGGAAGACGGCTTTTAAGACTAAAGACGGACTGTACGAATGGATGGTTATGCCGTTCGGACTGACCAATGCACCGAGCACATTCATGAGAGTCATGACACAAGTACTCCACCCTTTTATGGGAAAATTCTTGGTAGTGTACTTTGATGACATACTCATTTATAGCCAGTCCCGAGCACAACACTTAGACCACCTTCGGCAAGTCTGTACTGTGCTAAGAAAGGAAGAGCTGTTCGCCAATCCCAAAAAGTGCACCTTCCTCACCACTGAAGTCCACTTCCTTGGTTTTGTCGTGTCGGTCAACGGGGTCTCCGCCGACCCCGAGAAGGTCCGTGCAATTGAAGAATGGCCTGAACCCAAAAACATCCGGGATGTCCGAAGTTTTCACGGTCTTGCCACCTTTTATAGGAGGTTCATTAAGGGGTTCAGTACCATCACGGCCCCAATCACCGACTGTCTGAAGAAAGGCGAGTTCGAGTGGACGAGTGCGGCCACTAGGGCCTTTCTGGAAATCAAAAGAAGAATGGTTGAGGCCCCTGTGATGCGCCTCCCAGATTTCACCAAAGTCTTCGAAGTCGCTTGCGACGCCTCTGGAATCGGCATTGGGGGCGTTCTCTCCCAAGAAGGTCATCCTGTCGCATATTTTAGCGAGAAGCTGAACGAAGCGCGACAGCGATACTCCACTTACGATAAAGAATTCTATGCGGTGATTCAATTGCTTCGCCACTGGCGACACTACCTACTGCCACAAGAATTCGTTATCTATTCTGATCATGAAGCCCTTCGGTACATCTACTCCCAGAAAAAGCTTAACGCACGGCATGGTCGCTGGGTCGAGTTCCTCCAGGACTACACCTTCACCCTGCGCCATAAAGCTGGAGTAGAAAACAAAGCGGCCGATGCCCTTAGTCGTCGCATGTTCGTCCTGTCTAGGTTGACCGCTTCGGTCGAGGGCTTTGAGAGAGTGAAGGCCGAATACGAATCTTGTCCCGATTTCGGCGAGGTCTATGTGGCACTAATCGACGACCCAGTTCACGAAATAGATGGGTACCTCATGCAAAACGGGTACCTTTTCCGTGGCCGTCGACTATGCATTCCCCGAACATCCCTTCGCGAATTCCTTATTTGGGAGCTGCATGCGGGTGGTCTTGCTGGCCATTTCGGCGTTAACAAGACCATCGAAGCCATCGAATGCCGATTTTATTGGCCGAGCCTGAAACGTGATGTCGCCAGACATGTGGGTAGGTGTCATACTTGCCAACTGGCCAAACAACGAAAGCAAAACACTGGCTTGTACACCCCTCTCCCAGTTCCTAACTGTCCCTGGCAGGACATCAGTATGGATTTCGTACTTGGCCTCCCGAAAACCCTGCGTAAACATGACTCGGTCTTGGTAGTGGTAGACCGGTTCTCTAAGATGGCTCATTTCCTTCCGTGCTCAAAAACTTCCGATGCGTCCCACGTAGCGAAAATCTTCTTTGAGGGCATCGTGAGGTTACATGGGTTGCCCAAAACCATCGTCTCGGATCGAGATGTCAAGTTTACCAGTTTTTTCTGGAAGACTCTCTGGCATAAGTTAGGAACAAAGCTCCAATTTTCCACGGCCTTGCACCCCCAAACCGACGGTCAAACCGAGGTAGTCAATAGGAGCTTGGGGAACCTTCTGCGAACGTTAGTGGGTGAACACGTTGGGAGTTGGGATCTGAAACTGTCAATAGCTGAGTTTGCATACAATTCTTCTGTTAATAGAACTATTGGCATGAGTCCACATGAAATTGTCCATGGTTTTAAACCTAGACAACCCATAGATCTCATTCCCATGGCTAGTCATCATAGAGTCTCTGAGTCTGCATCTGCATTTGCATCACATATGCATGAATTACACAAAGAAATTAGTAACAAAATTGAGCAGAGCAATGCTGACTACAAATTACGAGCCGACACCCGAAAACGAGCTCAAACTTTTAACATAGGGGATTATGTGATGGTCCGGCTCCGCCCGGAACGGTTCCCACCAGGGACCGTTAAGAAACTACATGCACGCAGTGCCGGCCCCTTCCGGATACTAAAGAAGATAAATGACAACGCCTATGTCATTGACCTCCCTGAGGGTTTTGGCATTAGTCCGACCTTCAATGTTGAAGATCTAGTGGCCTACAAAGGCCCAAATTTCAACCCTAGTAACCCTCTGGTAGAGCCTACCCTAGATCCTGTTTCTGAGAGCAGCCCGTTACCTCCACTTCCCCAAAATATCCCATATCCCACAGCAAACGGCATCGATAAAATTCTAGATGACGAGATCGTCTCTGGTAAAGACGGTGGAACTCGGAGGTACCTGATTCGCTGGAGCGGAAAACCCCCATCTGAGGATACGTGGATGGAACGAGAAGAACTACAACGGCTTGACCCGGACTTGCTGGAGCTATACGAAAGCCGCACGGAGCCTTACTCGACGGAGTCGAGCTCTCTCCCACCCCGGGAGAATGATGAGGACATCGAGCAGCGTCCCTGGCGCGTGTACCAGCGCAGGAGGCGCCACCTGAGCTTGTGGCTGTGATCAGACAGCCAGCACCGTTGATGATGATCGTGTAGTCGTTATTTATTTGTTTTGCTTTGCATTATGTTTTTTTAGTCCCACCTCAGTTGTCAGGGATTTTCTTCTGTTTATCGCAGCCTTTATATAGGCCTGCCCCTGGACATGTAATGGCAATCGATGAATAATAAAATTCTATGTTTTCCTCCACACTTGTGTTGAGCGAATTCAGGGCGAGGTGTGTGAAACCCAAACCCAAACCCTAGGCGTGTGAAACCCTAGGTCCAGTGTTAGGCGTGTGAAACCCTAACCGGAAAACCCTAATTCTCCATTCCCCCTCCCTCTCCCTCATCTATCCGCTGGCCTCCTCTCCTCCTAGCTGCCGCCGGCCCTAGCCCCAGCCAACCCGATCCCCCTTTCTCCCCTCTTGTTGCTGTTGCCGCCGGCCCTAGCCCCAGCCAACCCGACCCCCATCCCCCTTCCTCTCCTTGGCTGCTGCTGCTGCCGCCGGTCCCTCCCTAGCCTACCCCAGCCCCTACCCGGCCCCTCCTCTCCTTGGCTGCTGCTGCTGCCGCCGGCCCCTCCCTACCCGATCCCATCCCCCACCGATCCCCTCTCCCTCCCTTTGCTGCTGCTGCCGCTGCTAACCCCAACCCCACCGACCCCTGCCCTGCTGCTGCATCCCTACCCGACCACAACCCTACCCGATCTCCCCTCTCATCCCCCTCCTACCACTGCTGCCCACCTTCACCTGACCCCAACCCCTCTACCCGACCCCTCCTCATCCATACCCGACCGGGCTTCCCTCCCCTCCTACTGCTACCTGATCGGCATCGCACCTCCGGCGCCCTCGTCTTGCGTGCAGGGCCGGATGTGTTGAGGGATCACGGTGTGATCATAGACGACGACGGGTGCCTCGACAAACAACTCTCCCCTCCCGACCCGGAAGGAGAGAGCGTGGAGGGATCTACGAAGGGGCCTCGACATCGACTTCCCCTCCCGCGATTCGGAAGAGGAAGCGTGGAGGCATACGTGCCTGTTCCAACATCGGCAACTCAGATTACGGAATTCCCTCTGCGACCAGGTATTCTCGTGTTTCACCAAATCGGTTATCTAGTTTATTATCGTTGCCAGCTGTGTTCCCCCCATTGTGAGATTGAGCGCTTACCTGCCTGTAGTGCTATTAATCTAGACATTGCAATAGGACTATTTGGATTGCTTTATCGTCTGATACTGAAAGTGACTGGCACTAGTACAGTAGTTCTCATCGTATCTGCCTGTGTTATTTGTTTGATTTGATTTCTCGTGCGGCATCATACTTAGTAGTAAGCCCTGCCTGCTCAACTAATTAATAAACATTTTCTTCATTGCATCGTATTGCATCACAACAACCTCACCAAATTTCATCATATTCCAAAACTTCTAGGGGGGTTAAAATACCCGCATCTCATTTTCTCCTAACGCAGCTCACAGCTCAACGTAACAGCCTTCTATATAGGGCTGTTACGGTGTGGTGTGCGGTGTAGCACCGCAGCCTTCCGATCCACGGCCCGGTGCGTCGCACGCATGCAACAGTGCATCAGACGGCTGCGGTGCGACACCACATGCACTGCACGCCGCATTTTATCATCTCTCTCTCCCTATATATATATATATATATATATATATATATGGGGACGGGGAGCCTGGACCTCAGGTGCAGCGTGAATGCTGCACCCGTCCCCTGCATGGATGCCACGTGTGTGCGCTGCCGGGCGAGCGCCATAATATATGCCTCCGAATCGGATTTGATCACAGAAATCCCGCTCCAAAACCGTGACCGTCTGATTGCTTTGATCCCGCGCGTCTGATCCGTGCAGCGCACCCCCACCTACCGTCAGAAATCCCTCTCCAAACCGTGACCGTCTGATTGCTTTGATCCCGCGCGTCTGATCCGTGCAGCGCACCCACGCCCACCGTTTCAACCTTCCTTTCGATTCCCATCCGTTCGATCGAGGGAATCGAACGGACGAAATAGTTTTTCGCTGTTACTGTAGCGGCTACAGTAACAGCGAAATAAATTTTTGTCCGTTCGATTCCCATCGATCGAACGGATGGGAATCGAATTGACACACACTTGGGCCGAGTGATTTCCATCCGTTCGATCGATGGGAATCAAACGCACTAAAATGAAATTCGCTGTTACTGTAGCCGCTACAGTAACAGCGAAAAACGATTTAGTCCGTTCGATTCAATCGATCGAACGGATGGGAATCAAGCTAAAGATTGAAACGGTGGGCGTGGATGTGCTGCACGGATCAGACGCGCGGGATCAAAGCAATCAGACGGTCACGGTTTGGAGCGGGATTTCTGACGGTGGGTGGGGGTGCGCTGCACGGATCAGACGCGCGGGATCAAAGCAATCAGACGGTCACGGTTTTGGAGCGGGATTTCTGTGATCAAATCCGATTCGGAAGGCATAAATTATGGCGCTCGCCCGGCAGCGCACACACGTGGCATCCATGCAGGGGACGGGTGCACCATTGACGCTGCACCTGAGGTCCAGGCTCCCCGTCCCCTATATATATATATATATATATATATATATATATATATATATATATATATATATATATATATATATATATATATATGGAAAGGAGTCACTGCTCAATTTATTCATTGGAAGTAGAAAGAATCATTAAATAGCATATCGAAGATTCCTATGGCCGTGGGAATGGAATACATTCCATTGATTGAAAATAAGATTCATTCCGTGTCGAATACCCATTTATTTATTACTGTAAGATAACAAACAAAAAATTATTTTAAATTGTCTAATATTGAGAAAAATTAATATATGTGTTCACAATCAGTAATTTAAAAAATTATTTTAAATTGTTTAATAAATTGTTACGGTGTGGCTTGCGGTGTAGCACCGCAGCCTTCCGATCCACCCGCCCGGTGCGTCGCACGCATGCAGCAGTGCATCAAACAGCTGCGGTGCGACACCACATGCACTGCACGCCGCATTTTATCATCTCTCTCCCTATATATATATATATATATATATATATATATATATATATATATATATATATATATATGGAAATGAGTCGCTGCTCAATTTATTCATTGGAAGTAGAAAGAATCATTAAATAGCATATCGAAGATTCCTATGGCCGTGGGAATGGAATACATTCCATTGATTGAAAAACAAGATTCATTCCGTGTCGAATACCCATATATTTATTGCTGTAAGATAACAAACAAAAAATTATTTTAAATTGTCTAATATTGAGAAAAATTAATATATGTGTTCACATTCAGTAATATTCAAGATCGTCATTTCACTTGAGCTCTTTGGTTTAATATTTGTGTCCTAGAGATTAATGCAATTCTTTATATGTTATCTAAACTCTTTCTTAGTCTAGGGGAAATTTGGGTAACTTATCCTCCTCTTGCCCTCTGAACTAAAGGGTGTTGCAGGTAAATTCACATGTTCTCAATCTAGTATGCCGTTTTGCTTGATCCTAGGCCCTTACTCATCTTGCATAGACGAGAGTTATGGAGGGTTTCTTAGATTTTCAGGGGTTTGAGTTTTAATTTCACCAATGTTTGTGTTCCTACAGCCAACATTCTCGCTTCCGCTTTGCCAACACCTACTTGCACGAGTTTTGGCAGAATAATCATTTACTGATTCATTTTTTCCAACCCATAGTTTTAGCGAGGTGCTTAGTTTCTTTCATTTTTGGAGCAAGAACATTCGATCAATGAGCTATTTCCTTTTCTTCTATTCTAAAATATACACATTGCCATGGTATCCTATAAATATATTCAAAATTATATTTACTGAAATCAGAAAATGAATATCATTTGCTCTGATGTTTCAAATGACTATCCTTGGTATTAGCACTCACACAGCAACAACTAAGAATGAATTAATCGATTTTCTGAATAATCCAAATCACGATATGGATTTATGCACATAAGACACTCGAAAAATTCATTTTTATATTACTAGATCCTTATTCTATAAAATCTTCAAACATAACTGCAAAGCATTATAAGTTACTACATGAGGATTTAGATGTGTAAAATCTAATTCAATTTTCAACAAGAACAAACTCCTTATTTTTTCTTTTATTAAGTTAAAATTCTATTTGAATAATTTAAGTTCTATTTGCTTAATGAATTACTCCCTCAAAGTCTTTTTTGTTTGTCCACTACTATTAATCTTTCATTGTCCACTACAAACAAGGGAAGAGGAGAAAGAGAATGAAATTCTCCAGTTTAAGATGTCACAAGAAAGTGGAAAAATTCTTTCCATGTCTCATATATAATATCAAGAGGACTAGGAATTTCTCCTACAATTAAAAGGACAGTTGTACATACCATGTTTGGTCTTTCCCCACCATAGTCTCTTGCAACAAAAATTTAATTAAGGTAAGAAGGTGTACATGACATTTCTTACCTCGGCAGCTGGGCAGGGGAAGAGAGATCTCAGCATCACTAAGCTGGGGTGCCTTAAGTTGCCTATCTTCTTATTAATTTTAACATCTTTCACAAGGTTTGTTACTTATTCAAGAATAACTATTAATAAATCTCTTTAACAAGGGTTTGATGTGAAGACTCTTCACTGCATCCAATACTTTAAGCTGGTTATTTGTGTTTATTTATACTGGCAACTGATTTGATATGCAAGTTTGAACATCTTCGACTATATTAATGCAATGCATTATGAATATTAATGTGCTTATCGCATCAAGATTCTTGAGAAGGTATACAAGATTCCAGGAGAACTTTGATGCCAAAAGAGTCTTCTCGCCAGCTTGAGCTTGATTCTAACATATTGTTATCAAAAAAGAAAGAGCATGAATTGCTTCTAAGTGCCAGTTGCCATGCATGGCTCATATTTTTGGGTTCATTGTGTTTTCTGACTCACTTGCATTGATCTTGTTGCTTTATCTAGTATCGGGACATTGTGCGGCAGTTCATCAAAGGTACAAATGGATTTTCTGGAGCTTTTGCCCAATGCCTTTGTGGAAGTCCAAATCTCTACCAGGTGATTTCTATAAGATCTCCTAATATGCATTATCCTATTTTGTCCAATTGCTACTATACCTACTTTATGAGTGGAATAAAAGTTTCATGTATCTACATTTTCGTTAAATGTGCATAGTAAATGTTTCTTATTTTATATCCTTTTTTTTATTTGCTTCAACATGTAAATATGCCAAGGTGTGGGGGGTTGTCCCACCAAACCCAGTTAATGAAGGAACCAACTAACTAGTAAATACGCCAAGGCGAGGGGTGCTCTTATCAAATCATTAGCGTCTCCCCCCTAAAGAAATGGCATACATGGACTTGGAGGGAGGGGGGCACAGTTTCCAAAATTGAAACACTATCAAGTAGTGGAAGTTTAATACTAACCCATAATCTGACCCAACCCACTTGATGCCTGCAAGCATGGTTTCAAAACTCTGTTGATACTGAGTCGTACCGCCCAGTACGACTTGGTCCAGGGCAACATCGGTACCGCATCAACCTTGAAACCAATACTTAATCTGTATCGGCTTGTACCTACCCGTATCAGTCTGTATCAACCAAATCAAGCTGGTATCGGCCGATACGGCCGGTACAACTCGGGAATCAGTCTAGTTTCTTTTTTTGGCATTTGTTCCTCTAACCACCAGCCCTAATAGCCCACACACATGTGCATTGTGCTGTCAGTTGTGGTGGAAAAATGGGTGGATAGGATAAAATATTTAAATAAAAAAATTCAAGATACCAGTTTTTTATTTTAATATTTTCATCCTAAACCTAAAACTAAAGCTCCTAAAGATTATCTTTTATTTATATACAATTTCTTATTGTTTTATTTTATTTTTCTTATTTATTATGATTTATTTGATTTTTTATTTTTGTAATAAATTTTCCAAAAAAAGGTCGATACCAGTTTCGGTTCGTACCGGTCAATACCAAGTTGTAGAGGTTCCAAAGAGTTTGGGTTAGGAGCTGTTTGGTTGTCTGTAAGTCTAGGGAAGTGGTAGACCTACCAGAACTATAGTTCGTTGAACTCCCAGTTTTAGAACCGAAGTGCCAGGTTTTTTTTTTTGTGGTTCGAGGGAACTGAGACGTTACCGAACTGCAATTCTTGCAGTTTTGGAGTTTGTTTAGCCGTATATTGCACAAAAGTGTCTTTTGCCACTTCCAATGTTTGTTTCTTAGTAATTATCGGAGTCTGATCACCCCTGAAGTGGCAGGGTGGTTACCCCTCAACTGATGAGGCTTCCAAAATTATTTCGTATCTTAATACAATTGATTCCATTTTACCGATCAGCTATGGCATACCCTATCTTATCACAAATCGGTTTATTCGATCAGTAATTTTTTTTGCACTCATCACAAACTTTAGTCTCTAGCAAACATCGGACTACTAATGGCATCCAACATGCAATCCCACAAACAAGTTCATACAAAGAATAATGGCATCGACAACAATCAAAATAAGTCGAAACCATCCTACTCATATACGTTGAAACTATTTAACTCCTCATCTGACATAATTCAGACATTGACATATGGCATCAACAATGATATAAATGAGTTTAAACCATCATACTCCTTTATTTTTAAACGATGGAATCAATAGTGATCAAAATAAGTTTAAACAATCCAACTCCTATACATTGAAACAATGGCATGACCAAACTCATCCAACACCTATATATCAAAACCATCCAACTCCTCACTTGTATATGAAAAACGACATGATTATAAATCATATTGGGAGAAAGGTACAAGACTCTAACTAAACACTAAATATCTCAAAATTTCATGATATTACAACGTGAAACACAATACCCATGTCTCCAAAAAAACCATCAACTTGAAGAAAAAAAAACCCAAACTATGTAAGAATTTAAAGAAAGTCAGATCTCTAACAAGCAAAAAGACAAAAATGCAAAACTTTCTATACAGAGGTGAAAAACCAGAGAAAAGTGCATTGCATTACAAAAAAACACAAAACGTATGCGTAAAAAAAACAATGTTATCAGAACCGGACCGGACGTTGACCTGGTCTTTTTTTTTTGGGTCACGGGTCTCTGGTTCAACCGTTAGGTCAACTGGTTGAACCGGTAACATATATATATATATATATATATATATATATATATTAAAAATATTTTTTATAAAAAAATAGTAAAATATCTAAAGTTAAAAAATCTGAATTGAAATCCAATCAGTGACAAAAAATTGGAATAAAAAACTTGGATGGGCATTACATGCGAGAAGACAGAGGAGTCCAGAGGCGTTGGTAGTCAGCACTCAGCGACATCGGCAGAGTAGCAGTCGGCAATTCACATCTTGGGTTTCGACTCGAATACGATCGTTGCTCTGGCTCACGTGGCAGTCGGCTCCCAGAGGCATAGGCAGTCGGCACCCAGCGACGTATGCAGAGCGGCACCCTCCGGCCCGATGTCGAGCGGCAGTCGACGTCTCTAGGGTTTTCCTCTCGAAATAATATTCGTTCAAGTCGCTCGTCGCTCCACCCCCCTTTCGATATTTTCTTTTTTAATTGAGACATAACCACCGGGTTTTTAAACGGGCCAGGTCACGCAGGTCAGGAGAAACCTAAGCGGTTCAAGCGGGTTTCACCCGGCCATGGGTATTTCCGATCCGATTGATCAACCGAACCGGCCGAGGTTTGAGTCACTGGTTCACCAGTCCGGTCCGGTTTAGATAACACTAAAAAAACATTACAAATTTTGGGGGAAAATGGGGGGTTTATACTTGCTACCTACTAAAAGAACGAATCATATTAGAGGAAAGTGCCGACTCCGACATCATTGCCAGATGGGCTAGAGATGGAGGGCCCGTGCGAGGCACTTGGTGAGGGGACAGAGATTTGAGGGTACAGATCGTGAGAATAATTTTGTCGTGGAAATGAATGGGGATGTCCTAGCTGATGTGACTTCCAAAATGGTCTGGAAGTGGAAGTGACTTTATATCGTTTATTCCGAAGTGGGACGGGCTCTTTTTGGGGAATTGGAAGGGTGTCGGAAGTAAAGTTCCAACTTCATGAGCCACTTGCATACAAGCAAACGCCCTAACTGCTCCACTTCACCTGACTTCGCCCACTTCTTGGGCTAGTTAGACCAAACCAAATGGCCCCTTAGGAGACGAATAGAAGAGAGGGAATGGTATGAGCAGAGATGGGAGAGGAAGAGAGTTTGGGATGTGGAAGAAAGAAAAGGGATTGAAGTTGGAGTGCAATAAAACTAAGGGTCAGGATTGCCCTTTTGATTACATCAAATGTTTCCAATCCTCTTTTGACCACAATTATTACTTCTATATAGTAGTTTGATCGCACTAATTTAAAGAGAGAATTTTTCTTCAGTTCACTACCAGCACATCATTAGAATCCTTGATAAACTCATGATTCACATCTATAGTTGTGATTATTTTTTTAAGGTCAAATCCTATTATCAACAAATCTTTTTTTAATTATTAATCAATGTGCATTCACCCTCACATTATGGTTGATTCATATTGGGAGGGTAGACTGCGATGTTGTTCACTTCCGTGATCTACTACAAGGACTCAATAGGTGCTTGTAAATTCTTGGATTCATGTAGTTGCAAATATTGTTTCTGATGTGACCTGCATTGCTCACTGAATAGTTTGTATCAGGAGGGAGGAAGAAAGCCTTGGAATAGCATCAACTTCGTCTGTGCTCATGATGGATTCACTTTGGCTGATCTGGTAACCTACAATGACAAGCATAACCTGTCAAATGGTGAAGACAACAACGACGGAGAGAATCATAATCTTAGCTGGAATTGTGGAGAGGTAAATCACTAACTTTTATGACTTGGTTTCTACTGCTTCAGTGTGCCAGAAATCTTAACCTAGCTTTGCCATGTAACCCACTAACGGGAACCCCAGGAGATGCCTAGGGAAGAGACAAATCCCCAGACCCCCAAGCGATATTTGCTTTGAGAGAAAAATAAAGAACCTGGGTTATTGTAGTGCTACAGTGATTGATGGTATTGAACTGTCCCGGTCGACTTCCTTGGGTTAGTGTAGTACTACAGTAACCAGGGGTTTGCTTTATGTTATTGATGGATTAACTACAGCTTAAAAGATAATAAGCATCTTCATCAAATTTCATGCCCATTTTCTGGTCTAAATTAAGTTGAACATTTCAGGAAGGAGAGTTTGTAAGCATAGCAGTAAGAAGGTTGAGGAAAAGGCAAATGCGGAACTTCTTCCTCTGCATGATGGTTTCTCAGGTAAGCATTATGCTTTCGCATCAGCTGTTTAGAATCTCTGCATGCTTCTCATGTTAAATAGATGCATGCACTTGGAGAAAAAAAAAGGCGTTCTATCTGCACCCACCATATTAAGCTCCGCATTCTGTTGGCACACTCCTTTTTTCTTCTGCATTGTTACCTTCAAACCATCCGAGCCAACGCCACCGCCACCATCCCCTCACTGAATTCCCCTCCCCGCCACCCCTAGCTCCTCTATCGCTGCCAGCTCCTTGTTCTTCCTCTTCTCCTCCTTCCTCCAACTTCACCGTGCTGAAACCTTAATCACATGCCGAGATGTTTTATGGTTGGTTTAGGGCTTTGGCACAGGGAAGATGGGGGGAGGAGGAAGAGGAAGAAGGTGGAGGAGGTGATTAGATGCAGCATCGGAAAGGGAGCGACAAGGAGGGATGACGGTGGAGGCGGAGGCGGAGGGATGAGGGCGGCATTGGGAGGTTGTATGGAGGCAAATGATGGGGGTAGTTTGGGTATTAAAAAATTTAAAATGGTGTGGGTGACGAGCTTAAACTGGTGGGTGCATATAGAACATCCTAATAAAAAATATATCGATGCATGACATATCAGACGTGCACGGATTTCGAGGTAAAAATCAGCCCATATGCAATAGTCTATGAAGGCACAATTATCTTAATGCTTTATTTTAATATTTCTTTATAATTTTTTTGAGTTGTTTATTTAATTAATTTCAAACTACTTGTTTTGGCTTTTATTAGTTTAGTCCCATATTGCTTAAGGGGTATTTATGTAGTCACATGACTCACAGGGAGGGTTATTTAAAGCCCCCCATACCTTTTGCTATCATTTAGAATTGATCAATGGAAAATATTTCTTGTGATCAGTGTTTTCAGACTCGTTCTGACTCGGACGAGTCGACTCGTTTTGACTCGACTCGGACTCGATTTCGACCCGACTCGGACCAGTGACTCGCAGGCCACCTGACTCGTCCGAGTCATGGTCTGACTCGTGTCTGACTCGGACGAGTCAAGGTCTGACTCGTCCCATGACTCGTCCGAGTCAAGGTCAGACTCGTTTCTGACTCGATCGGTCGTTTTTATCCATTATATTTTGATAGTTGCATGACATTGATGCATTTTGTGATATTATTTGGCATATGAATGCAATATATATCTCTAAATTTTCCCAAATTTTTACTATTTTATCTAATATTATATATATTAATCCAACGAGTCACTATGTTTATGACTCTTACGAGCCACGAGTCGACTCTTCCGAGTCGCGTCGCTAAGGGCTGTAACGAGTCGCTTTCCGAGTCCGAGTCTAAAAACATTGCTTGTGATCATGTTTAAAGGATGCAAATCCCCTCGTTGATGTCGGCTCCAATGAAACCCTAGATGTTGACTCTCAGGTTTCTTCCTCCCCCTCCCTCTCTATTCTCTATATCTCAACTCTTCATTGTGTGAAGAAGAAGACGAATAGGAAAAGCAAGATGAAGGCCCTCTGCCCTTCTATCTCTTTTCCTCCACGCAATTTAGCCCCCCACTAGCCTTCCCCCCTCTCTTCCCGCGTGAAAAACCCAATGGTCTCCCAATTTTCCCATATGAGGAAGCATGACTTCCCCTATTCTTTCCGTGAGCGAAGACTGCCCTGCTCCTTTATCTCGACATGAAAATAAATTCACGTGTCAGTGGTGTCACCTCTCATCCGAAGCCCCCTCGCCCCCCCCCCCCCCTCACAAATAGTTGTTTCGAGAACACCCTCAGGTGCTTCAGGCACCCAGGCCTTCAGAAGGCACCCTTAGCTGCCCAGAAATACTGAGGGCACCCCAAATTTTTAGAGGGGAACCCCAGACTTCCGACATGCCTTCTTTTTGTTGATATTGATTTTGCCCCCATATTGTTAGTGGTTTGCTTATTCACTCGAGAAATCACTAAAGTGATATCCTTCTATGTTTAACTTCTTTTTGGCATGATTCGAGGGTATTTTCTTTGTCGTAGGAGCCCCATAATAATCATTCATCAGCTTAGTATCAGAGGTCATATCATAATTTCATATCATTATGACCTATCCTTTCATGACCCTCGTGTCAGACTACGACTATTGCAAATTGATCAAGCAAGAACACAAGCAGAATGGTGCGACAATCAATGACTTACGTGCCTTGATCAACAACATTGTAACTCGGGATGTATCTCCACCTCCATCGGTGCCATCAGTAGAAGTTCCCGAGGAGATTCCACATTCCGATGAGCTTTCACTTCCGGTAGAACGTTCGATCCCAGCAGAGCCTCCACCACCAGTGCACCTTCTACCACTGCCTTTGCCATTGTCTTATGTATAGCATAGACTACCTGCTGAGCCGTTACCAATTGTCGACTCCATCATACTTGTCCTGATCGTTGACTTCATTGAATTAGACCTTCCACCTTGGCTTGCTCCCTTCTTCGGTTTCACTTCGGTGTACCGTCCCGTCTTCCAAGCTTGCACATCAGCCCGCACAGTTGATCGTTGTGACTTTTTCGGGTTCCAGTAATCCCTCTTTTTGTTGCTGATACTGATTTCACGCCCTAATAATGTTCATGGTTCACTTGGTCACTCGAGAATTATCAAGGTGATATCCTTCCATGTTTAATCTTCTCTTTGGCATGATTTGAGGGTGTTTTCCTTGATATCGCGGGACCCCATAATCGTCCAGCGCATATATTATATGCTAACTCATCTTCTGAGGAGAGAGTGTTGGGATCTATTCTAGTAACATGCAGTGGAGAGAACAACAATTCTAGCTTAAGGTTGATGGGAAGCTAAATGTTAAATCTATAGACTGTGATTCGAGCCGGGAAGGAGAAAGGTAGAACTTATCGGTTTTGACGAGGCTTATGCTTGCACAATGCCCTGAAAGCAAATTTATCCCCTCTATGGTGCTTGAAGACCTACGGCGACAGCTCTCCAGGGTACAAAAACTCGGACTTCTCAATACCGAAGGGAACTTGTGGGGCTCAGCATAATCCAGACGAAAGCAGAAAGACATAAAAGAAGTAGAGAGAAAATTGTCGTGTGTTTGTTTGGTATACCTAGACCTCTTATGTAGGAAGAAGTGCCTTGAAGCCCATTTGCGTGCACGCAGCTCGGGGGGTGTGTGTGTGTGTTGGGGGGGAGGCCTTGGCTCTTGTGAAGTTACAAGGCCCTGAGGGAGTTCTATTAAATATACAACTCAAGTTCTTCCCCTGGGCAATATGGGACTAAATTCAAAACACACATTTCATTCTCAAAACAAAAAACCAAGTTTTTTTTTGTAACATATAGTCCTTGCCGTATGGCCTAATTGTAAATAGAACAACAATTAGGAACTAAGCATATGCCAGATGTTCTTCTTTTTCAATACAATAGGGACTCCCTTCTTTTAGAGTTCGGCTCCTCTCCAATAAGTGGAGGTCCACTAGTTGTGCGGAGCCATCCGATGCACTCACCCCATCCCCAAATAAGGTGAACGACATCCAGCCCTTACTGACAGTCGGGGTGAGTGCATCGGACGGCTCCCTACAACTAGTGGACCTCCAATTAGAGGAGTGGAACTCCTATTTTTTATGCACAAGTACCTTTAATTGTTAGGGACTGACTGTCAAGTCCATACCATACATTTTGAGTGGGGCGGAATGCCATTTTTATGTTATTTGTTCATCGGTTTTTGTCTTTGATTTAATCTGAACAGGGTGTTCCGATGATTCACATGGGTGATGAATATGGTCACACCAAAGGAGGCAATAACAACACCTACTGTCATGACAACTATGTGAGTTCTCGAATCCTGTCCGCTGCAATGTGGCATCTTTTGGTCTACAAATCCTTGTTCCGATTTAATGTTCATCCCTCCTTTCATTTTTCACTGCAGATCAACTATTTCATGTGGGATCGAAAGGAGGAAGCCTCGTCTGACTTCTTCAGATTTTGCCGCCTCATGACTAATTTTCGCCGGTAAATCATGTTGTGATTCACCCCGCCACCCGTAACCCATTAGCTCGGTTCTCATTTCTTTGTTCTTGAAACCTTCATGTTCTGTCATGGGCTGCAGTGAATGTGAATCCCTTGGTCTGGTTGACTTCCCAACAGCGAAACGGCTACAGTGGCATGGTCACCACCCGGGTAAGCCGGATTGGTCGGGCTCCAGTCGGTTCGTGGCCTTCACTCTGGTAATACCCCTCCATATGTACCTACTGACTTGTCTGTCCCTTCAGAGTAAAACCATCGTCGTCTCCACTCGTAAACCTGAGATGCTGAAGTTTTGGGCAATTATGAAATTTTTTTTGAGTAATTTTATTGGTGGATTTTGGGCAGAATGATGCGGTTAAGAGGGAGATCTACGTCGCATTCAACGCGAGCCATCTACCGGTGATGGTAGCATTGCCCAAGCGACCGGGGTACCGATGGGAGGCCGTGGCCGACACGAGCAAGGCTGCGCCATACGACTTCCTCTCGGACGATATCCCTGACCGAGCCGCAGCCGTCCGGCACTTCGCCCACTTCCTGGATTCCAACCTCTATCCCATGCTTAGCTATTCCTCCGTTATCCTTCTACTGCACCCAGATGCCTGAATTTAAATTTTTTTTGTCCCTGTCTGTTCCTATCTACTGGATAACATTGTTGCTTAACAGGGAAATCTATGTATGTTGCTTGTAGACCTAAGTGTAATTCAGTTAAACACCCTCCCAATCAATGCTTGAATCGGCGGGAGAACCGAGCGCATAGAAAATACCGGCGCCTGTTGGAATTTTGTTGCGAGGTTGTGGTGGTCGATGAGCTTGAGTGGCCTCGGTCAGGTGGAGACTTGCAGATAGCCGGCGATCGAGTGAGCTTTGATTTTGATGAGAAGGGGAAGGATCCTTTCGTCGCCCTTGGCGGATCTGTTGCTGGAGATTGATCCGACCATCGGCAGATTGCTGTCGAAGATGCTGCTGGAAAGGGGAATGCTAGCGGACGATCGCAGGATCCAAACACTCCAAGAAGCAAGGAGGGAAGAAAGAAAAGAAGCTAGCCTTCAGGAACCACCGTCCATGTGTTTGGGTGTTCTATTCCTCCGTACCGGCATAGGTCTGCAACTCGGGCTGGTCAAGGGGTTAGCCAAGGCCCAGCCGAGGCCCAACTTGAGGGATTCTCCAGAATAAAGCCCAATTCTGCGAATCAAAAACGACCGAAGAGTGGTGTTTCCTCCAACGGAACCCACATGAAATCATTCACCATAGTGATTGGGTACATTAAGGTATGACTTCTCTTTATTATTTTGGGAGTCACCCAAGGGACTTACAAGAAACTTCCTACATCTACTTCGCTACAAACGGGAACTGTCACATGCGCGCGAGCAAGCACGCGCGCGCACACACACACACACACACACACACACACACAGAGAGAGAGAGAGAGAGAGAGAGAGAGAGAGAGAGAGAGAGAGAGAGAGAGAGATTCTTCTTGTTAGGGCAAGAGCTAAATATATATACAAGTGGTTATAAGTTCCATACACAATAGAAGGATGTATAATCTAATACATAAAAGTATACATAATGCACTCCTTAAACTCAATGTGGATCATGCACCATGAGTTTACTGAGTAAGAACTAGAAGTGGGGAGCTAGGTTTGATTTCGTAATGAAGTTAACGATATGCTTTGTAGAGGAGACATAATGGATAGAGATAATATGAGCTTCATACTGCTCTCGGAAGAAGTAGCAGTTGAGCTCAATATGTTTTGCCCTATCGTGGAAAACCATGTTGCTATCAATCTGTATGGCACTTCGGTTATCACAGTGAAGAGTTGTAAGTCCATAAATCTCAGCTCGTATATCCCCCCTCGGTGGTGGGGACCATGGCTCACAACTTTACCTTGGTGCTGAAGAGAGAAATAACCTCCTACTTCTTCCTACGCCATAAGATGATATAATCTCTAAGAAATAGTCAGTATCCAATAGTCAAGCGGCAAGTAGTCGGACCCCCATCTCAGTCAGCATCCGAGTAGGCACATAGGACCAGATGTGAAAGTCGATGACTGGAAGAGCGACCGAGTGATGGTGCCTTGAAGGTGCTGAAGAATATGTAGGAGGGTAACGTAGTGAGCAGAGTGAGGGGTCTCAACAAACTGGCTGACAGTATTGATTGTCTGGGCAGTGTCAGGTCTGGTGATGCAGACGTAGGTCAACTGACCAATGATCTGTTTGTACTGAGTAGGGTCTAAGATAGGCAAGTCGTCTGTAGGTTGGAGCCTCATGTGAAACTCAAGTGGAGTATCAACAAAGAGATCACCAAAAAGAGTAGCTCGCTAAGAATTTAAGCAGTGTACTTCTGCTAGGAGAGCAGAATCCCTCGTTCACTGTAGGCGATCTCATGCCCGAGGAAGTAGCGAAGGGGATATAAGTCCTTCATCTGGAGCTGCCACTGGAGGTGCTGCTGAAGAGAAGTGATCGTAACGAAGTCATTACCTGTGATGTTCAAGTCATCAATGTACAATAGGAGAATCGCTCAACTCTGAGGGGAGGACTACACAAAAAAGTGGCCATGCAAGTTCTCAATAAAACCTAGAGCCTCGGTGACTACCCGCTTGAAGCTCAAACCCGGTATGAGAGACCTGTTTAAACCCATAGATGGCTCGATGTATATATCAGACGTGCTAAAGGGGAGTGCGTAGGCTAGGAGAAGATTGCATGTTGATAACCTCTGAAAAGGTCACCATGAGGAAAGGTATTCCTTATGTCCATATGGAGAAGATGCCAGCAAACGAACAACTGTAATCGCCAAGAGGGCTTGTACATATTCATCTAAGCCAGAGACATGATGGTCACCTTGTAGTGTATCCTGTACTCCTGAGTAAAGTTGCAGTCCACCAACTGAGCCTTATGTCGTTCAATGGAACCATCAGGTCACCGTTGCTTGAACTTGTAGACCCATTTGCAGCTAACAAGCTCAAAGCTAGTAGTGAATGGGATGATGTCCCAAGTCTAAGTCTGTCCGAAGCCCTGACACTCCCCTATCATGGCATGTCGCCACTGAGGGGACTGGATGACTACTCAGTATGACTGGGGCTCCTGATTAGAGTAAAGGACAACAAAAAAAAGGTGATGAACCGGGACAGACAGTGGTAAAGCTAAGCGGTCAAACGACTAAGAGGCAAAGCTAAGGCAGTCAAGTGGGCAGTGTTCGCACTGAGGGTAGCGATCAGGCAGGCGATGTTCACATTGAGAGTAGCGGGCTGGCAAGCACAGATCCTCGATCGGCAGAGACTGGTTAGGCATAGTAGACTAAGTACCATAGGTATTAAGAGCACTAGGAGTATCAGAGGAATAAAGCTCCACCTAAAGAGATGATAGTAAAGGAATAGGAGCGTTACAATAAGTATAGACCTAAGAAAGAGTGCTAATAACATGACGAGGAGAGGATGACATGAAAGGAGAAGGGTTCTGGAAGAGTCCCTAGAAATATGGGGAGTGACAGAGGTGGGCGAGAAAGGTGGTGGAAGAGGCTCAAAAGTCGGAGACAAAGTGGGAGGAGTCTCCGGAAAGGTAAGGTTCTGAGTCACAGAGGAGTAGTAAGGCACATCCTTGACAAAGGAGACATAACGGGAGAGGCGGGTGGTGGACGACGGGGCGGCGGCCGGCGTGGATGGTGGCTGGCAGTGGCGGTGCATGGGTGGCGGTAGGTGTGGTGGGTGGTGTGGGTGGTGGCCGGCGATGGCGGTGCACGGCGGCCGATGGTGCAGCGGGACAATGACGACCGATGGTTGCTGGCGGCCGGTGATGGTGGCATCCCCCCAGGGCTCATTCCATGGCCCATCAATCGTAGCCATTGAAACTGGGATCATCGGTGGAGAGGAGTCAAATCCATTGGGGGGTTCTCTCTCGATCATGCAATTGCTGACGTGGCATGATCAATGGAACCTTACACTAGTAAATCAAAAGTTTTATTTGGCTTTTTCAAAGTAAACTTTTTGGCTACTAGTAAATCTCCTCCATTCACTTTACTATAACTTTTTGAATTATTTTTTGTTAAGTCAACTTTTGGAATCCAAATAGCACCAAAGTAAAACTTTTTCTCTATTTACTAAACTAGTTAGCCTCTTTACCGAATGCAAACAGGCCCTTAGGTGCCGACAGCTTTGGTGGTGTGAGTTTTTCAGTCAACGCGTCTGGACTGTCCGATCAAATAGATAGTCCATTCCTGGCCTTTCAATTGATGTGTGGACGCTTGTTGATGAAGTTCCCTCTCCAGTTAAGTGAGTGGTCCATGTCTTCTCTCTACAGCATCATCCACTCGAAGAGAGAGAGAGAGAGAGAGAGAGAGAGAGATGGCGATCTGGGTACCAAGCAGGCTAATGAATCCGAAATGCTGGTCACTCTGTACCCCTTCGTTGGCCTCATCATCAGTAGCAACAGTTGTAGAATGGAAGAAGCAACAGAAGAAGAAACCATGTTTAGCTCCGGCGAACTGCACGTCACCGTTACAGCCATACTTAGATACCCAACAACAACAGGAGGAGGAGGTTAGTATGAATTACCGTCATTTTTCCCTTCTCTATTTTGCTTCCTTTGTCATGCACCTAGATGTAAGATGCATCAATTCTTCCCGGCTTGAGAAAACTCGGGTCAAACAAGTTCAGGGCTCGGTAACTCTTATAAATCAAGTCCTTGTAGTTGTTACGAATCACGTGTCCCCTCAAAACTGGTGATGAGAGAGAGGGGGCAACAAAGATGTGGAACTCCCACCTCTTTTTCGATGTGGGACTATTCTCAATACCCGTTCGCACGTAAAGCATCTCTTAATCGGAAGAAAGGAGAAGATCCCGATCAAAGAGAGAAAGAGGCATATGCGACAGGACCATATGAAGGGAAGACGGGGTTGGACCTAACTTTGATACCATGTTACGATTCCTGTGCCCCCTCGAAACCAGTGATAAAAGGGAGGGGCAACAGTAAATAAAGATGTGAAGTTCCCACTCCTTTACTGATGTGGTCAGGACTATTCTCAATAGTAGTGGTTTGACTCCATGAACGCTTCGGAAGGCGGCTTCCCGTAGATTTGAGGTAGAATTAGATCGTATGCAATGACATGGTATCTAACCAGAGATCGAAGTTGATACCAAGACTTCGGTTTATCCATCGGCCTGTGGATCGCAGATATTGAAGAGTTCCCATGAGTCCTCTCGACGAATTCCAAAAGTAGCTCGTGAGCTTTACATCCTTCTCGGATGCATCGCCTTCTAATCGTCACATAGATTCACACAACTTAATTCTTCGGATAATGGAAAGGCATGTTCGATACATCTGTAGTCTCTCGGTTCGGTGTGAAGTGTGCCATCTTAGAAAATAGATCAGCATAACATAGAGAGAATCATGACCTCGGATACTCAGTATAATCCTCCCAAACATAACATCTTTATATACATGTTGCTTCCTCTTTCGTACAATCGGTTTTGAGAGGGCACGAGATTAGTGACTTGATATAGGTCCCACTCTGTCTTCTCTCGTGTGGTCCTGTCGCACCCTCTTTCTCCTTGCTGATGCCTCTCCCTGTGTGCGGGCGGGTGTTAAGAAGAGGGAGTTCCACGCCTTTATATATCTGTTGCTTTATTTTCCTCACAACCGGTTTTGAGGAGGCACAGGATCAGTGACAATAAACACTGTCAGTGTTGTCATTTTCAACCATTATGGCGTACTAAGTTTTGTTTTGAGGATTGAATATCAGCTGCAATTCTTTACCTTACCCTTCAGACCAACATCTAATACAATTTATTCAAAAATATTTGTGTTTTTTTTTTCTTGAATTAAGGATGTGGGAATAATGTGTGAACCCTGTAATGGTAGAGGATGGCTGATCTGTGGCTTCTGTAAAGGGAAAAAGACCGATGTGGAGGCCGAGAATAACCGGATCTATCGCCGCTGCCCATCTTGTAGAGCCGTAAGTATGTAATTTCCTAGAAATCTGTCAAGCATTAGAATCTCTCTCTCTCTCTCTCTCTCTCTCTCTCTCTCTCTCTCTCTCTCTCTCTCTCTCTCTCTCTCTCTCTCTCTCTCTCTCTCTCTCTCTCTCTCTCTCTCTCTCTCTCTCTCTCTCTCTCTCTCTCTCTCTCTCTCTCTCTCTCTCTCTCTCTCTCTCTCTCTCATGATTTTTAATGATCGAACCCTTCCCCTTGGCCCTTCCCTCCCGTGGCTGCAACTTGGGCGGGTTGGGTCGGATTTGGGGTCAACCCAAGCCCAAGCAGGTATTAGAACCCTCATCACTAGCCCAACCCAACCTCCAGCCCGAGATTCCCAGGCCAAGCCCAACGCAAGCAAAAATTTTCAAGCTCGGGCTGGACTCGGGTTAGCCCAAGTTGGTAGGAGGGTCGGGTTGTGATTGTTCAATATACTTATTTCCAGTCATTGTTTAAAATTTTGACCTCTAAAGATTAAAAAGTAAAAATAACTTATACTTGCTAACACTACCATTTAACTTCTGTTGCATTTCTATCCATGCAATTTACTAGTCATCAGATAATGTCATTTTTTGAGAGTAAACAAATAATATGGGACTGGGTGAAACAGATAGCTGTGATAGCAACCTCTCAACATATGAGTACTCAGGATGGCTGGTTGTGATTGTTACATACATATTACTCGCTCACAAACAAACATGAGTACTAGGGTTGGGTTGGGTTGAGTCGGATTGCCCGACCCTTCAATCTGAGCCCGACCCAAATTCAACTCGGGTTGTATTTTTTCAACCCTAACCTGACCCAATCTTCAAACACCTCAACCCAAACTCACCCAAAACTCGGGTTGGGTCGGGTCGAACCCACACAAGTGGCAGCCCTACTCCCGGGTCCGCACCCCCATTCTCTCTCTCTCTCTCTCAACACAATGGGAAGCAGGGTTCAATACATCTACGGTATCGCAGTTGTCCAGGCAATTGGATTTGTACTAGTATATAACTAATACTCAATAAAATCTTTCACTTATAGATTGGCCTTTCTTGCAGATTGGATACGTTTTGTGCTCAAAATGCAAAGTTTTCAAGTGTGTTACATACCCGGACTCTAGCGATGGTGAGCTGTGATGGTTTAGATGTTCTCCTTTCTTGTTTATTCCTGAATAATCTTGGTGTTTGTCATGTAAAATAGGGTAGAGAAAATGTTGTTGAATTTAGATTATATTGTTTATAATTTCTTGATGTATATCCCTCATTTTTCGGTGGACAAAATAGGACACTTAGGGCGTGTTTGGTTGGTGGGGTTTTCGTCAATTGGGAATGGGACTGCATCTCAATACCTATGTTTTGGGATAGGGGAAATCTCACATGATATCAGAACCTAACTATATCACTCACTTGCTTGGTGTGGGCCCTACACATTAGCCTGCACGTGAGGGAAAGTGTTGGAGGATTAATTAGTCTCACCTCAATAAAGTAGAGGGCTGAAATGATCCTTATATGCGTGATGGGACCTCATCTTAAAACTTGGGTTTTGGGATAGAGGAAATATCACAAAATGGGCCAAAACCATCACGTGATCGATAAGCTGGAGCGTTTGGTTGGCAGGTTTTCGTCACTTGGGAATGGGAAATGAATACCCAATTCTTTTGAAACGACGAAAAATATTTGGGAATCCGAACCCCTCTCTCTCTCTCTCTCTCTCTCTCTCTCTCTCTCATATTTCCTTCGGAAAGGGAATTGATCGATAACATTTTCCCCTCTTTAAGTCGGTATCAACCAAAATCGGAAATGGGCCGAGACCCTCACGTGTAAGGTGGAACATTTAGTTGGCAGGTTTTTGTTACTTGGGAATGGAAAATGGATACCCGTTTCAATATGGGAATCATCGGGTATTCGAAACCCTACTCTCCCCAGGGTATCGCATTTCCTCCGGAAATAAAAATGATAGCCTTTTCCCCTCTTTTAAGTCGGTGGCAACCAAACACATCCTTAGATAACTGTTGAACCTCAAAAGACTATTGAAGACTTCAATTGTCAATTGGAGGAAAGAAAGTCATAGAATTTGAGAGCAGGCCTCACATAATTGCTCCATTGGACTATAAAACTTTGGGGAATAAAGGAATTGGCATATTCTGGTTAGAAAGTTTTTTCAAATCTTATATGTTCGATGCAGCTCAAAATAAGAAAAGAAATTGATATTCAATTAATTGTTACTCAAAGAAGTATCTATAAACAAGAAAGCTATGAACCCAACTTTTCCCACATCCATTTAATTATGTAAATACATATCATTTACCTTTTATTTCGATTTTTTTTTGTTTATTTCATGGAATTCGGATCCTCTACCGCTGTGGCCTTCTACGGTTTCAACGGTGACCACCCGATGAACGCCATGTCACATGAACATCATACCAGCTGTCAGGGTTAACTGCACAGTCTGGGTTGAGTGTGATTCACCCATCGGTGGTGCCTACCATAAAGCATGTGACATGCTGAACCCAGACATGAATACCGTTCGTGCACGTGTGGGATTGGACCGGACTCAATCAAGCTCAAGTTCAAGCCCATGCTTTTTTCTTCGACCCCCTGTGCCCGTTTTGTATCGGGCTTTAAAGACTAGGCCCAAACCCAATCCCGTATCTAAGATTTGGGCCTGGGCCAGGACATGGCCCGAAATCCTTCAATGACAACTTTCTTTTGTGGACTTGTTTGGCATTAACCAATGTTTTTAGCATATTTTTCTTATTTTACAAGCATAAATATTATTAATTTGTAAATTGGGTTGTAAGCTAGTAATGACGACAGTAAGAAACTCCTAATATTCGTTCATATGAATGAAGTAGAATGGCTACATTCGTACGAATGAATTATAATGGCTCGTACGAATGAATTAGAATGGCTACATTCGTACGAATGAATTAGAATGGCTAAATTCGTATGAATGAATTAAAATGACCATATTTGTTCGTATGAATGAATTAGAGTAGTTACATTCGTACGAATGAATTATAATGGCTACCTTCGTACAAATGAATTAGAATGGCTATATTCATACAAATGAATTTGATTAGCTATATTTGTTCGTATGAATCAATTAGAATGTCTACATTTGTATGAATGAATTAGAATCACTATATTCGTGAGAATGAATTGGAACGGCTATATTCATCATATTAATGAATTAGAATGTCTACATTCGTACGAATGAATTAGAATAGCTTGTATGAATGAATTAAAATGGATATCTTCGTATGCATGAATTAGAATGGCTACATTCGTACGAATGAATTAGAATGACTACATTCGTTTGTATGAATAAATTATAGTGGCTATATTCGTACAAGAGTGGCTACATTCGTACAAATGAATTAGAATGACTCGTACGAATGAAATAAAATGGCTACCTTCTTACGAATTAATTAGAATGGCTATATTTATACAAATGAATTAGAATAGTTAAATTCTTTCGTACGAATAAATTAGAATGGCTATATTCGTACGAATGAATTAGAATAGCTCGTATGAATGACTTAGAATGTCTACCTTTGTACAAATGAATCAAAATTGCTAAATTCATACGAATGAAATAGAATAGCTATATTCGTTCGTATGAATGAATTAGAATTTGTACATTCATACGAATGAATTGGAATGGCTTATATGAATGAATTAGAATGGCTTGCTTTGTATGAATGAATTAGAATGGCTATATTCATACGAATAAATTAGAATGACTATATTCGTTTATATGAATGAATTAAAATGACAACATTCGTACGAATGAATTAGAATAGCTCTTATAAACGAATTAGAATTGCTACCTTCGTACGAATGATTTAAAATGGCTACATTCGTACGAATGAATTAGAATAGCTATATTCATTTGTACAAATAAATTAGAATAGCAGCATTCGTACGAATAAATTAGAATAGCTTTTATGAATGAATTAGAAAAGCTACCTTTATATGAATGAATTAGAATAACTACATTCATATAAATGAAACAAAATGGCTACAATCATTTATATGAATGAGTTAGAATGGCTACATTCCCATGAATAAATTAGAATGGTTTGTACTAATGAATTAGAATGGCTATCTTTGTACGAATGAATTAGAATTGCTACATTTGTACGAATAAATTAGAATGGCAACATTCGTTTGTATGAATGAATTATAATGGCTATATTTGTATAAATGAATTAGAATAGCTCGTACGAATGAATTAGAATAACGACTTTCGTACAAATGAATTAGAATGGCTATATTCGTATGAATGAATTAGAATAGCTATACTTATTCATACAAATAAATTAGAACTCCTATATTCGTACGAATTAATTAGAATGGCTCGTACGAATACATTGTAATGACTACCTTTGTACGAATGAATTAGAATGGCCACACTCGTATGAATAAATTAGATTGGCTATTCTCGTTCGTATAAACGAATTAGAATGTCTACATTCATACGAATAAACAAGAATGGCTCGTACGAACGGATTAGAATGGATACCTTCATACGAATGAATCACATGGCTATATTCGTACGATTGAATTGGAATGTCGATATTCGTTCGCACGAATAAATTAGAATGGCTACATTCATGTGATTGAATTAGAATAGCTTGTATGAATAAATTAGAATGGCTAGCTTCATACGAATGAGTTATAATGGTTACATTCATACGAATGAATTAGATTGGTTACATTCATTCATTTGAATAAATTAGAATCGCTATATTCGTACAAATGAATTAGAATGGCAACCTTCGTACGAATGAATTAGAATGGCTATATTCGTATGAATAAATTAGAATGGCTATATTTGTTTGCACGAATGAATTAGAATGGTTATATTCGTACGAATGAATTAGAATGGCTTGTACGAATTAATTAGAATGGCTAGTTTTGTATGAATGAATTATAATGGCTATATTCATTCGCATGAATTTTCGTCGCTAAGTTGTCGGGAAAAAAGGCGTTGGGGAAAATCGGTGACAGATACAAAATATCCGTCGGTATTAATCATTAATACCGACGGATATTTTATCTCCGTCGGGAATAAATGATTATTTAATTAAAAATATAATAAGTTTTTATCGACGGATAATTATGTTCCGTCGGCAATATATAAGGTTATTACCGACGGTTACAGTTTCCACCGTCGATAAAATGTTACATATTACCGACGGAAATAGCATATCTGTCGGTAATATATAAATAATTTTAATAAAAAAATAGAGTATTACCGATGAACTTTATAAGTTCTGTCGGTAAAAAAACATGATTTTTTTTTAAAAAACCTACTAAAATGATGTTATTTAATTCCTGTGATTTACAACAATACCGCAATATATTCAAATATTATCATAATTGACTAAATCAAATATTACCGTAATTTATCAAATATTACCGCAATTTATCAAATATTACCACGATACCAGACAATTATAAACAAGACCAAAAAATGACCACATATTTATTATAAAATTATTTTTACACAATCCAAAACTGAGGGAAGCTGCATACCTTAGCTCAACCACCCCACGCCGCCCGGTACCAATATTGGTGCTCTTATCCCCTGACGCTGCACACTTGTAATTAACATGTATTTGTTAAAAAAATAGTTTATATCTATAATTAAGAGTCTAAGCGTTGAAAAATCATAAGTTAGTATGTTTCAGATTTGAAATTGGTTTGGATTCGATCGGATCATCATCGGATCGCATCCGATATTTCAAACTTGGATGTTTTTTCGTATTTCAGACTTACGAGCAAGTTCTAATTTGATATTTTAACAATTTCGTCTCCGATTGACAAATTTAGAGTCTAAGCGTTGAAAAATCATAAGTTAGTGTGTTTCGGATTTGAAATTGGTTTGGATTCAGTCGGATCGTCACCGGATCAACATCCGACAATTCATACTTAGATATTTTTCATATGTCGGACTTGCGAGCAAGTTCTAATTAGATATTTTAACAATTTCACCTTCGATTGACAAATTGAGAGTCTATGTGTTGAAAAATCATAAGTTAGCGTGTTTCGGATTTTAAATTGGTTTGGATTTGATCGGATCGTTATCGGATCGGCATCCGACAATTCGTACTTGGATATTTTTTGTATTTCAGACTTGCGAGTAAGTTCTAATTAGATATTTTAATAATTTCGCCTCCAATTGACAAATTTAGAGTCTAAGCGTTGAAAAATCATAAGTTAGCATGTTTCGAATTTGAAATTGGTTTGGATTCGGTCGGATCGTCATCGGATCGGTATCCGACAATTCGTACTTAGATTTTTTTATATTTCGGACTTGCGAGCAAGGTCTAATTAGATATTTTAACAATTTCGCTTTCGATTGACAAATTTAGAATCTACGCGTTGAAAAATCATAAGTTAGCGTGTTTCGGATTTGAAATTTGTTTGGATTCGATCGGATCGTCATCGGATCGGCATCCGACATTAGTTTATACGAATGAATAAGAATGGCTATATTCGTATGAATGAATTTAAATGGATCTAATGAATGAATTAGAATAGCTACCTTCGTATAAATAAATTAAAATAGCTACATTCGTACAAATGAATTAGAACGGCTTGTATGAATGAATTAAAAAGGCTATATCCATACAAATAAATTAGAATGGCTTGTACGAATGAATTAGAATGACTACGTTTGTACAAATGACATAGAATGGCTATATTCTTATGAATGATTTAGAATGGCTATATTTAGTCGTACGAATGAATTGGAATGGATACATTCGTACGAATGAATTAGAATGGATCATACGAATGAAATAGAATGTCTATCTTCGTACAAATGAATTAGAATAGCTATATCTGTACGAATGAATTAGAATGGCTACATTCGTTCATACGAATGAATTAGAATGATTACATTCGTACGAAAGAATTAGAATGGGTCGTACGAATGAATTAGAATCACTGAATAAATTAGAATGGCTACATTCGTACGAATAAATTAGAAAGGCTCGTATGAATGAATTAGAATGGCTACCTTCATCCGAATGAATTAGAATGGCTACATTCGTACGAATAAATTAGAATGACTATGTTCGTTAGTATGAATGAATTAGAGTGGCTACATTCATACGAATAAATTAGAATAACTCATACGAATGAATTAGAATGGCTACCTTCGTACGAATTAATTAGAATGGCTATATTCGTACGAATTAATTAGAATAACTATATTCATTCGTATGAATGAGTTAGAATGGCTAAATTCATACTAATGAATTAGAATGACTCTTATGAATGAATTAGATTGCCTACTTTTGTACAAATGAATTAGAATGGCTACATTCGTACGAATGAACTAGAATGGCTTTATTCGTTTGTATGAATGAATTAGAATGTTTAGATTCATACGAATGAATCTAAACAACCGCTAGTGACCCAGCGGTCTAGCAACCAGGCGACCTCACGAGCGACCCTTCCTTGCTGCCGTAGCCGGAGTGCCGATTCTAACGAGTCGGAGGCAAGGTCTCTAGAGCGGGATCGCGACCCACGCCATCGCCGGCGAGAGAAAGAGCCCGCGGTGGCTTTACCTTCTGAAGCTCGAGAGGCAACGGCCTCTCACCGACCCACCACCGCGCTGAAAGAGCCCGCAGGCGAACAGCGAGGAGGCCACCGAGCAGGAGCCCCCGATGGTCGCCGTGATGTGGATCCGAACCTCCCCCAAGGGAGTGTGCATGACCGCATAGGACCTGCGCAGCCGCCCCTGGGAGTTTTCCCCGGGCGCTGGCAGCGACCTAACGCGCCGGTAGACCTGCTGGAGGACCTCGCCACCCACGGAGGCAGCTCGCCCTTCACCAGCGAAGTGCACCAAGGAGGTTTTCCGCACCATTGGACCCCCCCAAAATTTGTATTGTTCGACGGGTCGCAAGATCCCGTTGATCATCTCTTGGCCTACCGAAAGCTTTTGTTTTTCCGGGACCAAGACCATGTTTTATGCCGAGCATTCCCTAGCAGTTTGGTGGGCTCAGCATTGAACTGGTTCCACAAACTGCCATCCGGCACTATCCCAGATTTTCCTACCCTATCTAGGTTGTTCCTAGAGCAGTACTGTTGCAACAGACAACCCCCTAAGAGGATTGAGTCTCTCTTCACCTTGGCCATGGGAGCTCGCGAAACCCTTCGCAGCTTCGCGACAAGGTTCCGAAACGCCTACTTCGCTCTGGAAGACGCGGTAGGTCAGGACCGCACGGCGGTAAGCGCGTTCCGGAACGCCCTTCCCGAAGGTGGCAAGCTCCACGACACGCTGGTTATAAAGGACCCGCACACCATGGTCGAGCTTTTCGCCCTCGTCCAGCAGCACATCAAGCTCGAAGATGTAGTGCTCGACCGGAAGGACAAGGCGGTAGAGCAGCGGCCTGCTCCAGTTTTGCGACCCCTCATCGTCAAAGCTGTGGAGCGGCGGGATACACCCTCGTTGGTGGTACAGCCCGATCCACCTGTTGCTCCCGCCCTATAGCCCGCGGAGATCCCCGTGGGGTCCGCTGGAAGGTCGGCGAATTGGCGCCTACCTCCAGGACCAAGAGAGCGGGATTTCACCGTGTTGACCCACTCCCCGGGGCAAGTACTGCACCGGATCCGGAATGAACCTTTCATTCAGTATCCGCCGCCCCTTCAAGTCGGAGAGCCCGGCTCCACTGACAATACTCGACGATGCACTTTTCATCGCAGCCCCGGGCATCACACCAATAGATGCCGAGCTCTGAAAAACCACCTGGAGGATTTGGTCACCTTAGGCCATTTGGATCAATTCATCTCGCCCCTGAGGAGGTTCGAGGTAGTCCCCGCGCGGGTCCCTCGGGAGGGAGACCGCCCAGGGCCTGCAGAGCCCGCTCTACCTCCGCCTCCCCCGGGAGGACCGGCGATCTGCCACACCATTCACGAGCACCTGAGCGGCCCAAGATCCAGTAATGAGGTTCGCCGACAAGTCAGAGAGATGGAGCGAGCTCAAAAGGTATTTTCCGTCTCTCTAACTCCCGTTTTACTCCAAACTCCAAGAGTAGAAGCCCGCGACTTTCTCTGGTTCTCGGAAGATGACATGGCTGGGGTAGTAACCCCCCACAATGATCCCCTTGTCATACGCCTTATGATGGCCAACATCGAAGTAAGGCGAGCTCTAGTGGATTCGGGAAGCGCCGTGGATATTCTTTTCTTGTCAGTCTTCCAGCGAATGGGGTTGAGACAAGCCGATCTGTCTCCCTCGATGAGCTCCCTCAGTGGCTTCACCGGCGAGGTCGCTAAGGTTGTCGGCGAGATAACCCTCACCATGACTGCGGGCCCAGAGGTCCGTCAAGTCCGCTTCGCAGTGGTTGACGGCTGTCCGCTTTCAATGCCATCCTGGGGCGGCCTTGGTTGAGGCAGATGAACGCAGTGTCATCACCCAATCATCAGGCCCTCAAGTTCCCCTCGACCAGTGGGGTCATAGTCATTCGAGGAGATCAAGTCGCCGCTACTAGATGTGAGCAGGACGTTCTCCATCTCATGGACGTGGAGGTCGCCGAGGCCAAGAGGCCGGCGCCCTCCTAGCAGTTAACACTCCCCACGAGCGAGCTCCCTCGAAGTCCTAGAGGGGTCTCCTCGCTTAGGTCCCCTACTCCACCTCCGGGTGGAAGCGGCGTGGATCCAAAGTTGGAGGAGCGAGATCGCCTGGCAGGCCCCGAGAGAGGAAGTTTTCTCGTTGCCGAGCCGCTACAAGAGGTCAACATCGGTGGAAAGGACGAAACGAGGAGCGTCCATCTCGGGACCTCGCTAACTGAGGGCAAGGTCCTAACCTTAACCAAACTGCTCAGGGAGTACCGCGACGTATTCGCCTGGAGCTTTGAAGACATGCCAGGAATTGACCCAGAGGTCGCCTGCCATCGTCTGCACACCTTGCGAGATTTCTCGCCGGTGAAACAAAAAGCTCGGCACATACCCGCTGCAAAGTCCGCCGCAGTGGCGGCGGAGATAGAAAAGCTAGAGCGAGCTGGCTTTATCCGCGAGGCGCACTTCCCCGATTGGATCTCCAATATCGTGGCGGTGCCTAAGAAAAGTGGGGCGGTCAGAGTGTGCATCGACTTCTCCGACCTTAACAAAGTATGCCCGAAGGACGGATTCCCTCTTCCACGAATAGGCGCGCTGGTCGACGCCGCTGTCGGATTCCAGACCTTATCCTTTATGGACGGATATTCGGGGTATAATCAGATACCTCTCCACATTGACGATCAGGAGAAGACCGCCTTCTATTCCGGGGCGGGCTACCAGAAGCTTTTTTGTTATCGGGTAATACCGTTTGGACTCAAGAACGCGGGAGCGACCTACCAAAGGTTAGTCACTCAAATGTTTAAAGATCAGATCGGCAGAAAATGTCGAGGTTTACGTAGACGACCTCCTGGTAAAGAGTCGAGACCGAGAAGGGCATGTTGCCGATCTCCGTGAAATCTTTGAGGTTTTGTGAAAATTTCAGATGAGGCTAAACCCAGCCAAGTGCGCATTCGGGGTGACTTCGGGAAAATTCCTAGGATACCTGGTCACCCATAGGGGGATCGAGGCCGATCCTGGATAAATCCGAGCACTCGTCGAAATGCCCGCACCCAAAACTCGGCAGGAGGTCCAAAGGTTGAGTGGACGGATTGCCGCGCTAAACCGATTCATTTCCAAATCTTCGGATAGTTGCCGACCTCTCTTCGAACTACTTCGGAAGGGGGCAAGCATCCGCTGGGACGAAAAGTGTGAGCTCGCTTTTTGGAAGATCAAGGACTATTTGGCTAGCCCGCCAATTTTAGCGGCACCAAAGGAGGGCGCCGAGTTGGGCGTGTATCTTGCGATCACCAAGAATGCGGTAAGCGGGGTCCTCGTAGTGGAAGAAGCAAAAGTGGAGCGGCCTGTTTACTTTGTGAGCCATACAATGCTTCCCGCTGAGCTCCGGTATCGACCAATCGAGAAGGTCGCCTTGGCCTTGGTCCTTACCGCGAGAAAGCTCCACCCCTACTTCTCGGCGCACGCCGTCAAGGTTATCACGGAGCACCCTTTGAAGAGCGCGCTTTCTTGTCCCTCGATAGCAGGAAGGCTCTATCGATGGTCCGCCGAGCTCGCCTCCTACGGTCTGGAGTATGTCCCTCGAATTGCGGTCAAAGGGCAGGCTCTTGCTGATTTCTTGGCAGACTTCCCCATAGAGGAACCAGTCCAGTACCAGGAGGATGAGCCAACTGAGGCACACCCTGGGAAGGCGAGGTTCTTGGACAACCCAGGCGAGCTCCCTCAAGCAAAACATCTGGAAGTACGAGATTGGGAACTATTCGTCGATGGTTCCTCCAACGCTTTGGGAGCCGGTATCGGGGTCGCGCTGATCGCCCAAACGGTACTCCTCGAGAAATCAGTCCGATTGGACTTCGCTGCCACCAACAACGAAGCAGAGTATGAGGCACTGCTTGCCGGACTAGAGCTCGCCCAAGAAGTAGACGCCAAACGGTTGAAGGTCTTTAGCGACTCACAGCTAATCGTTTGTCAAATCAAAGGAGATTATGCCTCCCGGGATACGCGAATGGCGGACTACGTAGACCTGGTGAAAGGCAAGGCCGCGGGGTTCGAGAAGATCTCCTTCGAGCAAATCCCACGAGCCGATAACAGGTGGGCTGACGCACTAGCAAATGCCGCCTCCCTGCTGGGAGGATCGGAAGGTCGCCAGATTTTCATCGAAGTCCAAAGTCAGTCTCGGCTCCAACTAACATAGCCCGCCGTTAACCAAGTATCGGCCGACGTGTCACCTGGTGGATGGATCGCGCCAATTATTTGTTTTCTCCAGAAGGGCGAGCTCCCGGAAGAAAGGGAAAAAGCTCGGCGAATGGAGAAATGCGCTGGTCGCTATCTCATTCGCTGGGATCGCCTTTTTAGGAAATCCTTCGGCGGGCCAAATCTTCGTTGTATTGAGCACCCTGAAACTGAAGAGGTTTTAAATTGCATTCATTCCGGCGAGCTAGGAAACCACACTGGTGGGCGATCTCTGGCCGCAAAAGTCAGGAGGCAAGGATATTGATGGCCCACTCTGGAACAGGACGCTTTGAAGGTCGCCCAAAGGTGCGTTCAATGCCAGAAGCACGCCCCAACAAATCATATGCCCGCAGTGGAGCTGCACCCTCTGGTAAGCCCCTGGCCTTTTCAGCAATGGGGGCTCGACATTGTGGGACCATTTCCCATATCGGCTCGGCAGAAGAAATTCATCTTAGTAGCTACGGACTACTTCACCAAATGGGTGGAAGCGGTCCCGCTAGCTAAGATAGGCGAGAAGCAAGTAAAAGACTTTCTCTGGAAAAATATTTTCTGCAGGTTCGGTCTGCCACGGGTACTTATCACTGATAATGGTCGCCAGTTCGACAATCACTTGATTAGAAGCTTTTGTGACAAATATGTGGTCGACTTGAGGTTTTCGTCTCCGAGGTACCCCCAAAGCAACGGGCAGGCCGAAGCCACGAATCGCGTAATCCTGGACAACCTCAAGAAAAGGTTGGAAGGAAAGAAGGGATTGTGGGAACAGGAGTTCGATGGAGTCCTATGGGCCTATCGCACTACTCCACGTCGCTCAACTAACGAGTCGCCCTTCGGTCTCACTTATGGTTGCGAAGCCGTGCTGCCCGTAGAGGCCGAGCTACCCACTGAAAGAAGGCTTGCGGCGGAGGAGGTCGACAATGACAAACTGCTCACCGAATCCCTCGATCAGCTCGAAGAAAGACGAGAGCGCACCAACCTGCACCTCGCTGGGTATCAGCAAGAAATGAAGCGCGCCTACGACAAGAAGGTTCGCCATCGAGCGTTCAAGGCTGGCGATCTGGTGATGAGAAAGGTGTTCGCAAACACGCAAGAACCCAACGCCGGGAAGCTCGCAGCGAACTGGGAAGGTCCCTATGTAGTGCATCAGGCGCGAGGATCTGGGGCCTACCAGCTGATGACTGCTGAGGGCGACCTGCTTGAGCGACCTTGGAACGCCCTGCATCTTCGGAAGTTTTATGCCTAAGACTGGTGACCTTTTGTAAAATTATCTTCTGAGGGATTTATGAACAAACAATGTCGGTTCCGTCATAATATTTTAGCTTGGAAGCTGTGAATTTTGAAGGTATAGTCCGCCGTCGTGCGGACTTAAAGCAGAATCGGGTTCCTCAGAGGCCGCCGGAAAGTGACCTTGAGATTCTCGGGGTAGCCCGTCGCAATGCGGGCTTAAAGCAAGATTGGGCTCCTCAGAGGCCGCCAGTAAGCGACCTTGAGATTTCCAGGGTAGTCCGCTGTCAAGGGGACTTAAAGCCTGGCCGGGATCCTTCGCGCTCACCAGCCATGAACGGAAGCATCTCGGCGTGATCTAGAGAAACTTGAGAAGGGCGATCCCCCTTTCAGGTAGCCCGAACATCCCATTGGTAACCCCTCAAAGGGCGTGTCCAGTGGTCAGGATCCTTGGGGGTAATTAACCGGACAGGGGGCAGCTAGCACTTACTAGTTTTTTTTTAAAAATAAAATTGATTTAAATCTCTGAGCATAGGGAAATTTTCGGAGTTATTTGGTTCGCTCGTCTTTCTTTTCCGGGCTCAGAGATTATAACGAGATTTAGCGAGCATGCCGAGCTTTTTCGTTTGCATATATTTTTAAATAAAAATGGTTGAATCGAATTAGTTGCCTCGCCCGGGGTATCACCCTTGAGATCGCTGCAAAGTTTCTAAAGCGGACTCGTGGAAAGAAAGGAAGCAATACAGAGAAAGCAAACAAAGAGGCGGACTAAAAAACTTCATTGATCAAACAAAAAGTACAAAAACAATTACAAAAAATGAGCGAGCTCAAGGCTTGCTGGTCTCCGCCCCGCTGTCATCTCCTTGGCGCCGCTTCTTCGACCTCTCGGTCTTGTATTTCTCTACAACGGCCAGGACGCCCTTCTTGAGGAGATCGTCCAGCTGAGCTTGGAGGCGACCTTGTTGAGCCCGAAGGCCTTCGGCGTGCGTCTCCTTCAGAGCGGCGATCTCTGTCTTCAGAGCAGCGACCTCGCCTTGAAGTTGAGCCACCTCCTTCTGAGCGGCCTCTTTGGCGGTCACGGCCTCGTCCCGCTCCTCCTTGGCCTTTTGGAGGTCGTCAGAGGTTTTGAGTTGGGCCGTCTCCAACTCGGCCATGCCTGACACGAGGGTCGCGACCCTCTGCCGAAGCTCCTCCGCCTCTTTCAGCGCCACGACGTGCGTAGCCCGCTGGAGCTCGTGAATGTGCTCGTCCACCTTGCGCTCGGACCCCCGAAGGGAATCGTCGAACAAGGCAGCCAGCGCCTTCTCGGCCCCAGCGACCTCCGTGGCCAGTGCCTGGCTCTGTTTCTCCGCCTATATAAGAAAGATGAAAAAGTTAGCGAGAAATGAGAATTTTGCGTGGGGGTAGAGAAAGCGAGAGGTACCTCGGCCAGGCGTTCGCTTATGGAAGCGAAGGGGGCTCGGGCGAAGATGTTGCGGCCCAGCAGCTGCCGCATGTAGTAGGGCGCCCTCCCCTCTTCCGCAGAGGAGCCCGCGCTGGGACCCCCCGGAGCTTCGGTAGGAGGCGGTGCGCCGGGAGAAGGAGTAGGGGCTGGCACCTCCCCCGGGCGAGCTCCGGCTGCGGGCGGGCTTGGAGGGTCCACCCTGGCTTCTTCGGCCTCCGACTCCAAGCTTGAGGACTTGGAGTCGGAGCCGATGTCCACGAAGCTGGGGGACCTATAGACCAGGTCCCCCAGACCCTCCTAGGAGCCCGCTTCCTCCTGGCCCCTGGCCGGAGGCGAGGCCAGGGGGACGAGTGCCGGAGCCGCGGGGGGTGTAGAGGACACAACGGTGGTAGTGGGACCGCCCTGCTGGACCTCCACCCCGGCGGCAGGCGCTGGAGCTGCAGGCGGCGTAGAGGTCGCAGCGGTGGCAGCGGCTCCGCCCTGCTGGACCCCTACCCCGGCGGCAGGAGAGGGAAGCTCCTGCCCGCTCGGTCCCGCCCCTTGTGCGGGAGCTGGTGGAGCTGGGAGCTTCTCCACTTGGGCGGAAGCAGTGGGCTCCGTTTGGGAAGGTTGAGTGACGGGCTCTTCCTCCTCGGAGTTTGTTGCCTCATCCTTGGAATCCGTCCATTCGGGCTCCGAGTCCAAGCCCGCCTCTTCCAGCGCTTTTCGCCGCTGCTCCGCCTGGGCGCTTGAAGGCGCGGGCCTCGCGTGCTTGGCCTTCTTCTTCCTGCGGCCTTCCATCTCCGGTGTCATCACTGCCACACGGAGAGGGACTGTCAGATCGCCAGGGAAGTTGCCCATGAGTATTCGAGCCATCCCGGATTTGACCTCCGCCATGGATAGCAGGAGTTCGACGTTCAGATCGCCGGGCTCGAGGAATTGAAGCTTGCGATGAATAGTTGGGATCGGGGCGGGTGGCTGACCTGTGCCGGCGTTCAGGCGAGGAGGTTGCAGAGGCACGGAGGCCACGTCCTGGCGAAGCATCTCCATTGTGTCGGGGTCGTTGAGGCGGATGAGCGAGGCCCGCCTCCGGACCGTCTTCTTGCGGGGGTTACCCATCGAGCTCCCTGCCCCTTTGCTGGTCCCTTCGGAGGGAGGGGGGGCTTCCCTCTTCTTCCGGATGACCTTCTGCTTGAGCAGGATCGCGCCGATCTTCCCGTCCTTCAGCTGGAAAGCAAAGTCGGGGGCGGTTATCTTCTCCGGAGTTCGCCCTCCGAGGAAGTGGAGGAACGCCTCATCTAAAGACCGCTCCCGGTCGGGCGCGATGCACTTCTTCTTTCCCGCCCGGAAGAAGGATATCTCCCGGAAGACCGCCGTCGTGGGAATGCCGGGGTGAGCCGGGACTCCGCTGTGCCGCCCGCGCCAGTCGCTGACCGCCACGAAAGGATAGTCCTTCCAGTGGCGGTATTTGTTCTCGATGGCGGAGAAGGGGAGCACCTCGCCAGGCCGCCCGGCGAGGTAGAAGTACCCGCAGCCCGCGGTGCTGAAGACCGACCCAGGTTTGAGGAGCCACTTCTTGAGCAAGTAGCTCAGTGGGATCCTCACCTTCAGGGCGGTCTCCAGCTGGGATAACCCGTAAAGTATCCCCCAGGAGTTCCCAGAGAGTTGGGCGGGGCAAAGCCCCGTCAGCTCCAGGAACTCCCCGGCGAGATGACTCAACAGGAACCGCAGCCCAGACCACAGTAGCCCGACGGAGGCCACGGTGCCCTGGGGCGGCCTCCCGATGAGTGGCATCTCAGTGATGAGGATCTCGCGGGAGAGATCGATCGCCGCCCGGATACTATCTCCGACAGGCACCCCGACGGGGGTTTGCAACCACACCACCGCCGTTTCGACGGCGGGCTCGGAGGCGGCAGAGGCAGCAGCGGCAGCGACAGCAACAGCAACCTCAGAAGCGGAAGAAGCCATGAGGAAAAGCGCGAGCTAGAGCGAGAAGAAGTGGAAGAAGGGAGAGCTGATTTCTTCACGCAGAAGGATAAAAATCATCCCTCCGCCCCTATTTATAGAGAGGTTAGAGGCAGAGGGATCGGGCAGACAGTTAATGCTCGAGCGCGCCCGACGAGGCGACGTAACGGCGGTTGAGGAGATGGCTTGTTTCTTTCCAGTAACAAAACGACACGTAGGCCACGCTTGGAAAGAGCTGCACCGGTGCCGACACTGTCCTTTCCTGGCAAAACTAGAGCGAATGAGAGGAAGACACATGTCCCACGGCGATCAGGATCTCATGATGAGATTCATTGCATCGGTTTCGAAGCTCGAGCCTCGCATCGCATTTAAGGTGATACGACCGTCGAAGATTTGGCGCGATACCCGAGCCACAAGATCGCCTGCGGCCGGAATCTGCAGCTCGCCCGAAGCGGACCCCAACCATGTGCGACTAGCTCGCGCAAAGAGGAGGTCACCAGTGGTTGGTGCTACCAGCCCGCCCCATGTTTGCAATAAGACTCCTGAGCAAGCGCCAAGTTTCCTTGATCGCTCCCTCAGGAGGGGGTAATGTTTGGGGTAACTGAAACCCGTCCAGGAGTTGGAACCCTTATCCGTATGAGCTCGATCGAACGGCTATCAGGAGCGAGATCCACATTGGGCTGTACGGTCACCTTGTATCTGAGTGCATTACATCTACAGCTCGGTGAATTGCAAGGAGCTCGCCCAGATCGCAAGGAGCTTGCCCAGATCACAAGGAGCTCGTCTCCCAGCTCGCAATGAGCTCGTCTTCCAACTCGCAAGGAGCTCGCCCCCTAGCTCGCCCCCCTAGCTCGCTAGGAGCTCGCTGTTGGAAGTTAATCCGGGTCAGAGGCTCGCAGCAGAAGCGATTTGGCGGTCGAAATACCGTTCATGGTGCACGTTACACTATTTAATTTTCATAGAAACTAATCTACATATGTGTGCATGTGTATGCACGAGAATCGAAAACCCCTAACGGCAATCTAGCGTAATGATTAACTAGCATGCATGCAAATCATAATGCTCGCTAGATCTACATGTTAGATTACACATACCTTTCGTACGGATCTTTTAACCGCGGAGAATTGTCTTCTTTGTCGATGGAGACGGAAGATCGTTCGCGAAGATGCCGATGGTACGAATGGAGATGTTGCCTTCTTGTTTACCCGATCTCACACGATGCACGGAACGTCGCTCTCGGATCTCTGAGTGCCTCCGAAGAACGACCCTTCTCCTTCTTCAGAACTCCACGCGAGGAAGACGAAGTAGCAAGCGAGAAACGGGAGATGAAACGGGAGAGAACTAGAGAGATGAGAGGAGGGGGGGTTTGGATTTTCTAGCACATGGGGCCGGCGCCCCATAGGTCCTTTTATAGGGCCGGCCAACCCCCTTGGATAAGGATCCAAGGGGATAATGACCCCCTCTCATTATCTCTCCATTATCTCCTTTTTATCTCTCTGCGTATTTATCCATTTTCCCACTTTTTAGGGCTCGACTTTATCCGTTTTTATCGCCCCATCCCTATCTATATGGCCGGCCCTATAGATGAGGGATTCTTATCCCTACATCATAGGGCCGGCCCTAGCAAGGTGCCTCACTACTAGGGTCGGCCAACAGTGAGGTCCGGCAGAGTGAGGTTTTTACCAAAACGCCCCGACGCCTCATTTTGACCATTTCTAGCGTGCGATACCTAGCGGCCACTTCCTAAGTGATCTTTACTAGTTACCTACTATTAACTGAGGCCACTGGAGGGTGCCTCTAGCAAAGTCAACTAGTCAACTCGCAACATACCCCGGTGTATCGCACCTATGCAGCGAAGTTCACTTATGGCTAGGGATTACTACATGCGACTCTGCACTAGTCTCGGGCTCAATCCTTAGTACTCGTATGTAGTTACGCATCTACCATGCTCTAGTGCCAAGCACACACGGAGCGTATACTTCTTTCTTCCTCCTAATGCTTATGGTGTTCCGAGGAGACGGTTCAAGAACCGTACATAATGTTGATAAGGTGGAACCATCAGGGACCGGGGTTCATGGCTTCCAACTCAAGCTCGATCGACACACTACCCGAGTGTACCATCGATCCTCTGAGCTCGAGTTAACCTGCGTAGCCACCCAGAGTGCGACGCAGGCTGCACTCCAATTCACCCAGACTTACTATGTTCTCCATCATACCCCTGCTCTCCGCTTAGTAGTGGTAAACCCGCTGTCCCTCCACTTGATGCCATGATTCACTTCGAGCGGTGAAGACTACCGTCAGACTCGAATGATTATATGACTTGGTTCCTTCCAGGTTGACCTATACATCATACCTCTGATTACCCCGTCGAGTAATCGAACCCGGTCAACAGTCAAACTGATGACCACCAGGCCTGGGTTTGGTACAGTGTAAGTCACACCAAGGAACGGACCTCCCATCAGGGGTGTGGATGGCCTGCAGGAGTGACACGCTAATGCAATGTCAGCCGGGTAACCCAGTACACCGTGGTTTTGGATCACTGCATATGGACCCTCACACATTGGTGCGCCAAAGCACCACGCAACTGGTTAGTCAATCAGTCGTGGTTCCTCAGGGTTTAGGACCGTTTTACCCTAAGCAGAAACACGGCTTAGTGTACCAGTGTCTGCTCACTGATCTGTACACCGTGTTAGTTTCGTTCAGCCACAGACACTGTGCCTGGTGATGACCATGGTGAAGACATCCCATGAACTGTTATCGCCAATAGCTTATCATGATGAGGCGACCAACCTGATCATAGCTGCGAACATATTTAGGTTATACGGGACCAATCTACTTAGTCTTCAACTCAGTGGACTACCATATAACCATGGCTCTCTGTTCTCTAAAGAACATGTAACTATGTTACGCACCTATATGCATCTCATATATATTAATAACTATCAATCTTTATTAGACCAAAACTTAAAGTTTTACAAGCTTAGAACACATCAATCCTAACAATCTCCCACTTGGTCTAGTGAAGCAAAACGGTTTTGACTCCCATCGCGTCCACATGTCGCTCGAATGCCTTGGTAGGTATTGCCTTTGTGAAAGGATCAGCAACATTATCTGTAGATGCAATCTGTGTCACCGCTACTCGCCCTTACTTTTGAAACTGCCGAATCAAGTGGAACTTGCGCTCAATGTGCTTCCCCTTTTGGTGATGTCTTGGCTCCTTTGCTTGTGCTACCGCCCCACTATTGTCGCAGTAAAGCACAATAGGTAACTGGGCCTCTGGTACGCACCCCAAATCCGTAAGGAATTTCTGCGATGCATTTCTGCTTCACACTCTGCCAACTAACCGCTGCTCCCCCTAACATAAACACAAAACCTGATGTCGATTTCCTGGATTCCAAATCTGACATAAAGTCAGAATCTGTATATCCAATCGGCGTCAGTTCTTGTCCAGTGTAAACCAACTCATAGTGCCTTGTTCTACGAAGGTACTTGAGTATACACTTCACAGCTGTCCAGTGATCTGGACCCGGATTCGACTGAAACCGACCCATCATTCCTACTGCGAAACAGATATCAGGCCTTGTACAATGCATAGCATACATTAGACTACCTAATGCCGAAGCATAAGGTATCTTCTGCATTTCTGCTCTCTCCTCAGGTGTCTTAGGACATTGATCCTTAGACAGTTTTATGCCATGTCTAAATGGCACAAAACCCTTCTTGGAGTTTTGCATGTCAAATCTAGCCATAACCTTATCTATATACGCAGCCTGTGATAGCGAGAGAATCCTGTTCTGGCGATCACGTGTTACCTTGATCCCCAAAACATAACTCGCTTCACCTAGGTCTTTCATATCGAACTGTGTTGACAATCAGACCTTTACCGTTGACAATGTTCCTACATCATTCCCAATGAGTAGAATATCGTCTACGTAAAGTATCAAATATATCACTGTAGTCTTATCACTCCTCTTGTATACACATGGTTCATCCTCATTTTGAGTAAATCTATATGACTGGATTGCCTGATCAAAACGGATGTTCCAACTTCTAGATGCTTGCTTTAGTCCATAAATGGACTTCTGCAACTTGCAAACTAGATGTTCCTGACCCTCTGACTCAAAACCTGGTGGCTGCATCATATAAATGTCTTCTTCCAAATTCCCGTTAAGGAATGCTGTCTTGACATCCATTTGCCAGATCTCCCAGTCATAATGGGCTGCAATGGATAGGAGGATCCGAATAGACTTTATCATAGCTACCGGCGAGAAGGTTTCGTCAAAGTCGATTCCTTCTCTCTGGGTATAACCCTTGGCAACTAATCTAGCTTTATAAGTCTTAATTGATCCATCAGATCCTCTCTTTCTTTTATATACCCACTTACACCCAATAGGTTTAATATTGGATGATGGTGTAACAAGAGTCCAGACAGCGTTATGGGACATTGATGCAATTTCTGCCTCCATAGCCTTTTGCCAGTCAGAGCTGTCAGAAACTCCCACTGCCTCATCGTAGCTCAGTGGGTCATCCTCCTGACCCTCTGGATCAACCAATAAGGTTTCTCCATAGTATCTGTCAGGAGCTCTGATGTTTCTTCCACTGCGACGAGGTGGTGGTGGTGTTACAGGATTAACAGCTTCTACACTATCTGGTACATTATTATCTGTAATGTCAGCTCCCACTATGCTTTCGGATGCTCTATCTGAACTAGTACCCAGCAGTTCATCCAGAACTACCTTACTAGTAGGTTTGTGGTCCACAATATAATCCTGTTCTAGGAAATTGGCGTTTGTAGAAACGATCACCTTCTTTTCCTCAGGATCATAAAATAGACCACCTTTGGTCTCCTTAGAATACCCTACAAATAAGTATACTCTGGTTTTAGATTCCATCTTTTCCCTCTTATCCCTTCGCACATGTGCAGGGCATCCCCATATTCTGAAATGCTGTAGCAATGGCTTTCGCTTTGACCATAGTTCTCTAGGGGTCTGAGGCACTGACTTAGACGGAACGTGATTCAGAATATAAACTGCTGTTTGTAGGGCATATCCCCAAAAGGTCATTGGTAAACTGGCGTAACTCATCATGCTACGAACCATGTCCAACAAGGTTCGATTCCTTCTCTCGAAAACTCTATTCTGTTGTGGGGTACCTGGAGCAGTTAACTGGGATTTTATTCCATGCTCCACCAAATACCCTAGGAACTCGTCAGATAGGTATTCACCTCCTCGATCAGATCGAAGGTTTTTTATATATTTACCTGTCTGCTTTTCTACTTCAGCCCTGAACTCTTTGAATATGTCAAAGGATTCCGACTTCCGATGCATCAGGTAAATGTAACCATATCTTGAGTAATCATCAATGAAAGTGATGAAGTACTCATGGCCTCCTATCGCCTTGACGTTCATGGGTCCACACACATCTGAATGGATTAACTATAATACTTCAGTGGCTCTTACTCCTTTGCCTTTAAAGGACCTCTTGGTCATCTTGCCTTCCAGGCAGGATTCACAGGTGGGAAGGATCTCCGTAGGATCTGTTTCCAGAAGCCCGGCCTTCACCATTCTATGGATCCTGTCTAAGGCAATATGCCCAAGTCGTAAGTGCCACAGGTGGGTTAAATTTTCCGAAGGATTCTTACGCTTAGATGAATTAACATTAAATGCTGAAGTTATTATGTTATCTTTTTCAAATTTAGGACTTACAATATAGAGATGATTCTGAACCATTCCTCTTATTATAAAAGTTTCATTCAGTTTAAACGACACACCAGAAGCATCGAAATAAACTGAATAACCTTCATTTACTAAAGAAGAAACATAAATTAAGTTACGTCTCAAGGACGGTACATAAAAGACATCTCTAAGAGTCAAAGTCTTATTATTCGAAAAACTAAGATTACCGTTTCCAATAGCTTCAGCAGCAGCCACGGCCTCAGTTCCCATGCTCAAGGTCACCTCTCTATCAAGCAATCTTCTGCTTTCCCGAAACCCCTGAAGAGAGTTACAGGCATGGTTAGTGGATCCAGAATCCACAATCCAACTAGCAAAAGTACTATTACTTGAAAGAAATGATTCAACAACTAAGAGTTGTAGATTACCTTCACCAGCATTCTGAGGCTTCTTGCAGTCCTTCTTCCAATGACCCTTCTGGCCACACCGGAAACACTTCGTGCTCGGTTTCTTTGATTCTCCAGACCCAGAGGCCCCAGCAGAGTCCTGCACAGGTAGTGACTTAGGTTTCTTTTTATGTTTCTTGCCCTGAGGTTTACCAGGCTTCTTGAAGGATCTGCGTTGCACGTGAAGTGCTTCGCCCTTCTGCTTGAAGCCATCCTCAGCTACCTGGAGAGCTCCCAGAAGCTCTGCATTTGTCATAGCCAACTTGTTCAAATTAAAGTTGGTGACAAAGCCTTCAAAGGCTCCAGACAGTGACGAGAGGAAGATGCCTGTCATCACCTCGCCTTCTAGCACAATGTCCATGGTAGCTAGTTTGTTCTGGAACCCAAACATTTTCATCATGTGTTCCCGAACCAGCGTCCCATTGGACATCTTAGTGCCGACGAGTTTCTTGATGGTAAGGTATCGCGTAACGCGATTGTGACCTTCAAACATCTCCTTCAAGTACAACATCATGTCAGAAGCGTCGGGTATCTCCTCGACTTGCTTCTGCAGAGTTGTTTGCAAGGATGCTATAATATAGCATTTACATATCTCATTAGATTCCTTCCAGTCAGTGAATGCCTTTAACTTTGCCTCTGTGGCATTGGGTCCTGGCAAATCTGGCTCAGGGTCATTAAGGGCTGTCATATGTTTCCCAATCCTTAGGACCAGGTACAGGTTGCGCTTCCAGTCCTCATAGTTGGGACCGGTAAGTTTGTGGTCATTTAAGATAGCGGACAGGGGGTCTAACTTAGTCATCTGAAAATAAAGATTAAAAAATGAGTATGCATTAAAAAAAACTTATTTTATGGATTTTTAAAACAAGCTAATTATATCCATATGTCTACGCTACCCTCAAGCGAAGTCATTACCATGGATTAATTAACCATGTATGTAAGATCTCGGAATCGACTGTACCTGCCCTAGGGGGCATCATACAACGTCAATCCGCTTACACGGGCCTTTTCCTTGACCCTATCCAAATCTGCCAACTAAGGGCTGTGATGGACCATGGTTATCTTTTGGCCAGTACCACGTGATCACCGTTGTCTTCGCAACGAATACCTCACGTGTACTTAGGATGCTTACCCACGAGCCTAAGCAATTACGACACGGGAGTTCATGCGGCCCCCACTAGGGTGGGATGAAAAGCCCTTCTCTCCTGGCTCCGTAATCGCCATATCCTCAGGGAGGTCATTAAGTAATTTGGCATGGAAACACACAGCTCCCACCCTAGGGGGTGTGAAGTTATGCATCCCCACCCAAACACAAAACGACTGGCCGTGGAGGCCAGAGGATCTTATAAAAGTCCTCTCTTGCATCCCTTATAATTCTGAGGGTTATTTTGCGAGTATGAATTTATGCAAATGCAAAGATAGCGACCTCTTAAATACTAGACCCTGGTCACACCATGCTCCCACTAGCGTTCAAGCCCTTCGCCTAACATTAATCACTCTCGGAATATCATAGTCCCTGCCTCAAGTGGATTTCTCCATTCAAGGGTCACATTACATATTCCAAGAATATCGATGCTTTGCAAAATTGGTTATCACGCTAATGCTCTGGAGCTAATCCTAGAGTCAGACTCACTGGAAAGGACTCCCACTAGTCATGGCGCCTTGATTATAGATTTGACAATTGATGTTCAATGGATCTCCATCTCATCTTTGATTTCGATGCTGGCCAAATAGGCACACCCGACTAGTCGGGTGCTCTCCTAATGGTGGCATAACCATATGTGATGGGATCCCACTAACATCAAAAGTTAACTAAATAATAGGCGTCATCTAGCGGGATCCTAACCTCAAACAGTCGCTTGGACCGGAGGGGAAAGGCATCCCTCTGAAAACTGATAATCATATTATCTCATCGGGGTTCGATATGAAGCATAAAGAACTAATTAAAGAAAGCAACCATTAAAACTGAATTAAGTTCAGGGTCCGACCCCTGAACCTAATTTGCACAGCGCAGGCCTCTAGCTTTCTTCGCAAGGTTCCTCGGTCCGGCTTCTTCATCGCGCTCGCGAACACTTTGCCGGATCGTCTTCATCCTCCAGGGTTCCGCTTCCGCTCCCGATGGTGGATTTCTTTGGCACATCTTTCTTCTCGATCTGTAATCAAAAATTCTAGTACGCTTCGAGCAAGTGCTCGCTCGTGCACAATTTCCTAGAAAGAAGAGAAAACACACCTAGAAAAAAGGCCATGGGAAACCGAGGATGGTCAACCCCCATCACTCGCCCAATCTACGGCTCAATTACAAATCCACACATAGAAAGCAAATCCAGACATTTGCTAACTCGGGGTCCGACCCCCGGTAGCAATCACAAAGCATAGATCTAGATTTTTATAGCGGCGCCCTGCAAGAATGATTAATAGAACAAGCACAATCTATACATATACATGATCTAAGCGTAAGAACCCCGATGATCTCACGCATTCATCATGCGCACACATGTTAGTTTCATAAAAAAAACGTGAAACACACACCACTAACCCGGCTCTGATACCAATTGTTGGAAGTTAATCCGGGTCAGAGGCTCGCAGCGGAAGCGATTTGGCGGTCGAAAGACCGTTCATGGTGCACGTTACACTATTTAATTTTTATAGAAACTAATCTATATATGTGTGCATGTGTATGCACGAGAATCGAAAACCCCTAACGGCAATCTAGCGTAATGATTAACTAGCATGCATGCAAATCATAATGCTCGCTAGATCTACATGTTAGATTACACATACCTTTCGTACGGATCTTTTAACCACGGAGAATTGTCTTCTTTGTCGATGGAGACGGAAGATCGTTCGCGAAGATACCGATGGTGCGAATGGAGATGTTGCCTTCTTGTTTACCCGATCTCACACGATGCATGGAACGTCGCTCTCGGATCTCTGAGTGCCTCCGAAGAACGACCCTTCTCCTTCTTCAGAACTCCACGCGAGGAAGACGAAGTAGCAAGCGGGAAACAGGAGATGAAACGGGAGAGAACTAGAGATATGAGAGAAGGGGGGGTTCGGATTTTCTAGCACATGGGGCCGGCGCCCCATAGGTCCTTTTATAGGGCTGGCCAACCCCCTTGGATAAGGATCCAAGGGGATAATGACCCCCTCTCATTATCTCTCCATTATCTCCTTTTTATCTCTCTGCGTATTTATCCATTTTCCCACTTTTTAGGGCTCGACTTTATCCGTTTTTATCGCCCCATCCCTATCTATATGGCCGGCCCTATAGATGAGGGATTCTTATCCCTACATCATAGGGCCGGCCCTAGCAAGGTGCCTCACTACTAGGGTCGGCCAACAGTGAGGTCCGGCAGAGTGAGGTTTTTACCAAAACGCCCCGACGCCTCATTTTGACCATTTCTAGCGTGCGATACCTAGCGGCCACTTCCTAAGTGATCTTTACTAGTTACCTACTATTAACTGAGGCCACCGGAGGGTGCCTCTAGCAAAGTCAACTAGTCAACTCGCAACATACCCCGGTGCATCGCACCTATGCAGCGAAGTTCACTTATGGCTAGGGATTACTACATGCGACTCTGCACTAGTCTCGGGCTCAACCCTTAGTACTCGTATGTAGTTACGCATCTACCGTGCTTTAGTGCCAAGCACACACGGAGCGTATACTTCTTTCTTCCTCCTAATGCTTATGGTGTTCCGAGGAGACGGTTCAAGAACCGTACATAATGTTGATAAGGTGGAACCATCAGGGACCGGGGTTCATGGCTTCCAACTCAAGCTCGATCGACACACTACCCGAGTGTACCATCGATCCTCTGAGCTCGAGTTAACCTGCGTAGCCACCCAGAGTGCGACACAGGCTGCACTCCAATTCACCCAGACTTACTATGTTCTCTATCATACCCCTGCTCTCCGCTTAGTAGTGATAAACCCGCTGTCCCTCCACTTGATGCCATGATTCACTTCGAGCGGTGAAGACTACCGTCAGACTCGAATGATCATATGACTTGGTTCCTTCCAGGTTGACCTATACATCGTACCTCTGATTACCCCGTCGAGTAATCGAACCCGGTCAACAGTCAAACTGATGACCACCAGGCCTGGGTTTGGTACAGTGTAAGTCACACCAAGGAACGCACCTCCCATCAGGGGTGTGGATGGCCTGCAGGAGTGACACGCTAATGCAACGCCAGCCGGGTAACCCAGTACATCGTGGTTTTGGATCACTGCATATGGACTCTCACACATTGGTGCGCCAAAGCACCACGCAACTGGTTAGTCCATCAGTCGTGGTTCCTCAGGATTTAGGACCGTTTTACCCTAAGCAGAAACACGGCTTAGTGTACCAGTGTCTGCTCACTGATCTGTACACCGTGTTAGTTCCGTTCAGCCACAAACACTGTGCCTGGTGATGACCATGGTGAAGACATCCCATGAACTGTCATCGCCAATAGCTTATCATGATGAGGCGACCAACCTGATCATAGCTGCGAACATATTTAGGTTATACGGGACCAATCCACTTAGTCTTCAACTCAGTGGACTACCATATAACCATGGCTCTCTGTTCTCTAAAGAACACGTAACTATGTTACGCACCTATATGCATCTCATATATATTAATAACTATCAATCTTTATTAGACCAAAACTTAAAGTTTTACAAGCTTAGAACACATCAATCCTAACACTCGCCCCCAGCCCCTAGAGCTCGCCTTCTAGCTCGCAAAGAGCTCGCCCCAAGCTCTTCGCATTCGCCACCAGTTCGTCCTTGCCTGTGGATCTCATAGACCTCAGGATTCCAAGGGATTGGGAACTCGCGCGGGAGCACGCCCTCGTCCCCCAGCTCGAGAAGGAGCTCGCCCCCCCTTCTCACGATGGAGCTCGCCCCAAGGCTCGTACGGGAACTTAGACCAAGGAGAAAGCAAACATCGGTAGAGCGCTCGAAGGTCCGCCAGGCCACTCCCGTTGTCGAAGAGGTCGCCCTCTCCGGAGCCCGACTCTTGACAAAGGTTGCCAGGTGTCGAAGCCCCTCTGAAGCTACGTGGACGATTGAAGACCACGGAAGCCGCCCGAGTCGGTTTGAGGCCTCCCAGGAACATTCCAGAAAATCCACCTGGCAGCGACAGGGCAGTAGCTGTCCCCCACTACATCGCCAGGCGAGCTAGGCGACAAAGGCTATCAGGAGCACATGTGCCCGAGGCTGTCAGAGGCCCATGTGGGACGGAACGTGGGGGTCCAGAAGGTGCCCGAAAGAACTGCCACGCGTCGCACCCCGATAGGTCGCAGACGGCTATAAATGCCCACCCCCAGGCTCCAAAGTACAGGTTGGAAACCCTCACCACTACCATTTTCGTCTACGGCCACACTCCATCAATCTCCTGAAATTGACTTGAGCGTCGGAGGGCCTGTGCTCCTAAGGGAGCCAGCCGTTCTTACGTTTTTCTTTGTCTTGCAGGGAGACCGCACGGACCAGCGAAAAATATCCCCAAACAACTGTAATATCAAAGATGATCGGGGGTTTGTTGCCGTCGAAGACGTAGACCACCATCCGAGTGCAGACAAGCATATACATACACTAGTATAATCAACAAAGAACTTATAATACGATAAATATTTATAATATATTTCCTGAACGATTGATTAATGCGGATTTCGGTGCACGAAAACCCTAATTCCTTCCCCTCCTCTTTCCACGCACACTTACAAAAAAAGTTCCACCCATTGTAGCGTCTTATCTATATGGACTGCTCTTTGGGGCTCTGTCTCGAGTGCTTGGAAGCACACGAGTGCGTCACTCTTAGATTTCCCTCTCAGGCCTTAATCAAGTCCGGAATGCCACAGCGTCCACACATTCTTCAGGGACGGCCCCGGTCCCATCGTTCCAAGCCGGCTCGACGGCTTTGTCGCGTTCGCGAGTGCGCAATAAGGGTCGAGTGAGATTGACCTGTCGTGTACCCTTCGTTATTGGGCGCTTGTGACTTCGTCGGCCCGAAATGGAACGGATCCGGAAATACGTTCGGGTTGTCGGACATGGTGGGGCCCCCCAAACAAAAGAGTTCGGATCTTCTCCAGTCGCTGGGCCCCGGTCGGTGGGCCCTCACGCATTAGTCGGCTGCATGCGGCCGTGATGCGAGACGGGCCCACCGACCGGGGCCCACCGACAGTAGGAGACCCGAAGTCCAAACGGAATCTCTGCTTGAGCTGAGGTGGCTGCACATGAGAGGAAGGGGTTATCTCCCTCCTTGGGCCCCATCATGTCCGGCTGTAACTATCCCTTGTGGGCCCCACCATGTCCGGCTGTAAAACAAGCTCCCCCCTTATTTATTAGGAATCGAATCCTTTACTTAAAGGTTCAGCCTCTGATTTAGTTGTCGATTCAATAAATAGAAGCCCCTGGCTTGTCTCCAAGACAAAAGAAGTTCGATGCATTAGGTTAGGTCCCTGGCAAATGATCAATTTGGTTAAAAGGACACACACCAAGATGGTCTTGTCTCAGATTCCTTTCGGAATTGTACATTTACCCCAAGTCGCATCTTTGACTTTTTCAGACCCTCAAAATGATAAAACTATCTAATATTAAAATCGCAAATATTACTCTTCACTTGATACATTGATTTCACTTTAACAATTTTTGGGAGGAACTTAGTGATAGGTCCCTGGTTAAAAGATCAACTCGCTTGAACGATGGCAAAATTACCAGGACGAAAATGGATCAAAATATCTCTCACTGTCTTTCAAATGTAAGTTTCATGTCACTTCATTCTAAACTAAACATAAACCGAACCCTTAAGATCTATGGGATGAACTCTAGGCCTAGAAATTTTAAACCTAATTCTAAACCGAACCCCTCCGCCCCCCATTCCTTCTCGTCTCCGTTGCTCGCCGCCGTCGCGGTTGCAACGAGCAGCTGCAACTTGAGGTCACGCCCGTTGCTACCACCGTCACATCTGCTGCTCGCAGCCGTCTCCACCACCGTTGCTCGCCCTTGCCTCATCACCGCTGCACGAGGAAATTTGGAGAAAGGTGAGGATAGGTGTAAGGATATTTTGGACATTTGGCAGTCCGTTTCACCAAAACCGATCTGTTGTAAGGGACCTTAAGTAAAACTGATCTGTTATCCTTCATTTTCACCCCACCGATCTCTATCAGGGACGTTAGGCACATTATCCTTTCTTTTTTTTAAACGAGACTCTCAAAAAACAAATTCAGTTTTTTACTACAATTATTTTACTATAGCAAAGTAACCATTTTTGCGAATTGTTACAGCTTGCTACAGTGATTTCACTATAGCAAAAAAATTACAGCAATTTTTTTAAAAAAAATATTACAATGATTTCACTGTAGTAAAGAGTAAATATGCATAGATTGATACTCGAATCGTTACCTCCATGTATAGTTGCATGTAGCGTAAAATGAATATTTTTCAAGCGGAAGGATCTATCGCTAAAGCATCTCTTTGTATATCGCTATGGTTAAATACGTTCTATTTGAAGGACCTAACACTAATTTACCTAAAAAGAAAGTGACGTAGGGCTCCTCTCATGCATTCTCTTTCTTGCATGACCAGAGATGCCCATCCTCTCATATTCTGTCACCTCAGCTCAAGCAAAGGCTCCTACTCGAGGCATCGATTCCTCCGAAATCAACCACATTCAGCCAATAAAAAGCATACTCGGCAGGTGAATCTTACTCGACCTGACTGCTCACTCCTAGGTGTGGCAATGGGTCGGGTCGGGTCGGATTTGGGTCGGGTTGAGACATATGTATAAGGGCAAAACATCCAACCCGAACCCGACCCGTTTAATAAATGGGTCAAAAACTTAAACCCAAACCCGACCCGCCTAATAAACGGGTTGACCAGACCCGACCCGTTTAACCCGTTTACGAAACGGGTCGGGTCGTGTCGGGTCGGTTTGGTTCGGGTTGGGTCAACAGAACCCATGTAAACCTGTCGGGTTGGGTCAAGACAAGTCGGATTGGGCCGGGTTTGATCGGATCGGGTCGGGTCGGGTCGGGTTGACACGACCCATTTATTAAACGGGTCAAGTCGGGTCAATCGGGTTATAAGGCCAAACCCGAACCTGACCCATTAAATAAACGAGCCAATCGGGTCGACCCGTTTTATGACCCGAACCCGTTTAGGCCAAACCCAAACCCGCTAACTTCGGGTCAGGTTCGGGTCGGGTTGGCGGGTCGGGTCAAGAATTGCCACCCCTACTCACTCCCGTGTCAGAATGGTATTAGATCCCTCCCCAAGAGCGTGTGGAGAGTGATTCTCTCATTGAACGGTTGCGATGCCTCTGAGCTTGGTGAACCATCGAACCGTTGGTAGCCATCCGGTCGAGTAGTCGGAGGTAGCGGCTGCTATTTATTAATTTCATAATCCCATGAACACGACATCAACAGCCAAGATTCACACACGCAAACAAGTCATAACCGCCTTGAGGGAAAGTTGGCTCTGAAGAGTCGAACAGAAAACCTCTCCAACATAAGAGAGATGAAGTACCACCAGGCCAAGAGGCCATTAGTTGTTGGAGGCAAGTATTACTCTACACAAAATTGAGGGATCATGGACTGCTGCCATTTATAACCCCCCCCCCCCCCCCTTCCCTCCCATTGAATCAACCCACATCTCTGCACATTTCCTCTCAAGATGATGGAGGGCTCCTCCCCTGCATTGTCTCTTTCTTCCAAGAACACACATTCACATGAGATTGTACCCAGCAGAGTGTCCGGGGCCGCACACCTAGATCGATACGATCACCGCCTCATCGTGCTCTTCGGCCACTTCTTCGCCTCCTATCGTAACCCATTTTGGATTCAGCTCTCTTATTTCCTCTCCCTTTGCCTGTGGGGCTCTCTAGCTTTGATGATATTGAAGCCAGGGAACCCCGCCTACAGTCCTCGATACGTCGACATGCTGTTCATGTCGACGGCCGCGCTCACAAACTCAGGCCTCACGACCGTCGACATGGAGGATCTCTCGAGCTCTCAGCTCGCGGTCCTGACCCTTCTGATGCTCTTCGGGGGCGAGGTCTTTGTGTCGATGCTAGGCCTTATGTTGCGAAAGGCCGATAAACAACAGGAAGCTACCGATAAGGGGGCTGATTCGGACCGAATTGAGCTTGGCTCTATCGATCCTCGGAGCACAGTCGAACGATCGGATAATCCGATGACTGATGGTAAGGAATTGAAGTATGATTCTGTAAGATGTTTGGGCCATGTGGTATTGGGCTACATTGTTCTGATTCATGTGGGTGGTGCTTTAATCATTTTTGGGTATGTGACGGCGGTTTCGAGCGCGCGAGATGTTCTGAAGAGGAAGGGGATTGATGGGTTGCTCTTCTCAGTATCTGTGACTGTTTCTTCCTTCAGTAACACAGGCCTAACCCCAACGAATGAGAATATGGTGGTGTTCAAGGAGAGCTCGGGCCTCCTCCTTCTGATCATCCTTCAGGTCCTAGCCGGCAACACGATGTTCCCGCTGTTCTTGAGGCTGGGGATATGGGGCTTGAGGAAGCTCACCAAGATGGCAGAATTTGAGAATATGATGAGGAATCATCGAGAGATTGGGTTCGGTAATCTGACGTCGAACTTGCGCACGACCGTGCTGTCGCTCACTGTGGTTGGCTTCATAGCCATTCAGGTTGTGATGTTTTGCGCCATGGACTGGAGCTCAGGGGTGTTTGATGGGCTGAACTCTTATCAGAAGATTGTCAATGCATTGTTCATGGCGGTGAACACAAGGCATGCCGGTGAAGGCACCGTCGATCTCTCCGTTGTCTCCTCCGCGGTTCTGGTGCTATTCATTTTTATGATGTCAGCTCTCTCTCTCTCTCTCTCTCTCTCTCTCTCTCTCTCTCTCTCTCTCTCTCTCTCTCTCTCTCTCTCTCTCTCTCTCTAACGGTAAGTAAGATTTCATTAGGAACCCACAAAGTAAAACTCTCTCTATCTATCTCTCTTTCATAATCTATACTACAATGTAGAGTTCAAATCTCCTCCAGACGGTCGGTCCTTTGTAACAGCCGAATAGGGGGGTTACCGCCCCTCTGTAAGCCCCCAAACGTCTTTGGCACGGGTGTAAGTATATAACTATCGTCTTTTTAGAAATTCCTGACTCCACCACTGGGGGTCACTGCTGGCACGTACATTGAATTTTTAAACTGCCGTTTTGATTGAAATTTTATTACCATTACCTTCCAGCATTTCATTACATATATTTTTTTTTTCTGATAATCGCTTCGAAACATAATGCACATGCAACTTACTTCACAGGTACCTTCCTGCTTCCACTTCTTTCGCACCCTTTGAAGAGGATGATACATCTCCTCCGAGGAATGAGAGGGAAAAAAAGAGAAAAGGACTTGGAGTTCAGAATCTGATGTTATCTCCGCTCTCATGTCTTCTCGTCTTCGTCATCGTGATCTGCATAACTGAAAGAAGGAAGTTGTTCATCGATCCACTCAACTTCAATGTCCTGAAAATAGTCTTTGAAATCACTAGGCAAGCTCCTATTCCATCTCCTGTGATCATTTTTTAGTAACCTACCGGTATTTTGACGATGATCGAGGTGAAGATGGGGAGCTGAAACCTCCATGAAGATAACCTTAACTTTTTAAAAAAATAATTTTGTGACAAACCTTAGATCAGAGGGAGAAAGCGACTAGGATTTGGGGAGAGAATAGAATGTTCTATATTGTGGGCTAATAAGCCAAGTATATATAGTCAATACATGTGTAGCATCTAAATACGGTATATATGCATATACACAATAAACACACTATCTTAACAAATTTAATCCCTGAACTATGCTTTATCTGCATTGTGCCCCCCTCGGTTAACTTTTTATCCCAAAAATACCCTTGTCAATTTCTAATATGACTCAAAATTATTTTAAAATATTTAATTTATGCTTACTAGGATAAATGTATTTTCAGAAACAAATAAGGGAGCAATATGAAACGTGGTGTATAGTTCGGGGGAGGTTTTTATAATTTACCCTAACTTTTGTCGATATACATCGAAGAAAACCAACTATCATGCAGTCCCAAATGACTTTTATTTTTTATATCATGTTTCCACTTCAAAGATGTTCTATAATTATTTATTGATATATTGAAATTATACTCTATTAACTAACTGTAATAAAATTATATTGTAGTGCTTACGGAAATGTGGGACTCTCCATGAACTACAGCTGTGCACGGCAACTACAAGCCATCAGTAGCTGCAAGGACAAATCATATGGGTTCTCAGGGTGGTGGAGTGATGAGGGAAAGCTGATTTTAGCCCTTGTAATGCTTTATGGAAGGTTTAAAAAGTTCACCATGGGGAATGGTAACGCTTGGAAGCTGTAAGATAAACTGTGAATTCTATGTGGATTTTTTTTTTAAATACCTCTTAGTGAGTGATGGATGCATGGAAGAGAGGGGGGGGGGGGGGGGGGGGGGGGGGGGGGGCAATTTATTAAAGTAAGCAGAATGTACAAACTATGCCTAAGAGGCACCATACATCCAAAAGGGAACCCAGATCAACACAAACTCGAATAGCCAAGAAGCTCTAACAAGAAGAACAAAAAACCTCTTAGGTCTCAAGGCTTCGAAGCTCTCAACCTTTCCAACTCACGGATTTTTTTTAAAAAAACATTATGTTTATTTTCTCTTCCCACAAATTCAACTAAAACCCTTGCTTGGGAAGGCCAAGACAGGGCATGCTTGGTAAATTTTGAGTCAGCCACTGAAAAAAAAAATTGACACATGGAGTCCCTCAAAGAAAAGAAGGCAAAGGAGTATTACATGCTTGGATTGAGGATCCGTCCACCAATATCATCCCTTGATCATTTTCTTGATTAGGTAAGTCCACCAATATCATCCCTTGATCATTTTCTTGATTAGGACCTGATCAACTTGTCTTTTAGCTATGGGTATGATAAGATGTTTGTGATGCGGACATCAACTTCGACCCACGCCCATGGCATGTGTACCAGCGCAAGAGGCGCCATCTGAGTTTATGGTTGTGATCGACTAATCAGGACCGACCCCAGTTCTTCTCGTTTATTTTATCTTTTATTTCATGCTTTGCATTTAGTCCCACATCGCTTGTCGGCCATTTAGGTTAGTTGTTGTAAGCCTATATAAAGGCTCCCCCTTGTTCCTTTGAAGACACTGAATAATGAAATAAAAAAATATTTCTTCACTATTGTGTTGAGTGACAATAAGGTGAGGCGTGTGAAACCCGATCCCAAACCCTAGGTGTGTGAAACCTTAGGTTTGTGCTAGGTGTGTGAAACCCTAGCCCAACCCCCCTTCTCCCCAAATCCCCACCTCTTACAGCTTACCGCCCCACATACCCTCTCCTCTCCCTTTTGCCATACACGCCGAGCCCACCACTGTCCAGCCTGCCGCCATCCCGTCCCGTGCGGTTGTCGTCGATTACTTGCAGAACCCCCAGCCCAGCTTCGCCGTCTCCGCTCGCGACCCCGCAGCCCAGCTCCGCCTCCCTCCTTCCCGTGACCCCACCGCCTGATCCCCATCCTCCCAGCGCTGTGCCTACCTTCTCCCTTGTAATACCCAGTGTTTTAGAAGCTAGTGGGAACCCCCATGTTTGTTTCATTATTATTATTATGGAAAGCTTGATAATATTTGTTTTAAATAAATTGCATCTTATGTCATTGGGTTTGATGTATGCTATATATTATGGACTTGAGTTGGGTTGGACCATGCGTCCCGAGTCCAGATCACTTGGCAACATAATGATATCAGTGTGATTGTGTAGACATATGTGTGTGTTTATGCACATGCACAGGTGTTAAGCGTGCAAGAGAGCACAAGTATCTTATTTAATGTTTAATTATTTATTTGTCGGTTTGATTACAACATAGGTTTGCCTCTGTAGCGACCCGTCGCTGAGCGACACAAGTCGCGAGACCCAATTAGTTATTCGACTTAGAGCCGATACCTGCCCCAGGCATTGATTCTACTCGATCTGGTCCCGTCAATTTACGAGGCCCTAAGCCACTACCACCTGGCACCCATGTCCCCATCTTAATCTTGGTCATTGGATCGCGACCTAGGCATCGTATCACCTCTTATTTCTTTTATCGCCCGTTCGATCCTAATCGAGTATTTCCCCTTTCTTTAATCTCACCCATTGGATTTCAATCTAAAACACCACACAGAACCCTCCACTCAAAAATCCCCTTTCAATCAGCCATCCCCATCCAACCAACTCCAACCAACCCTATTCAACCAAATACCTTTTAACCATCCTTTTAGCCATACTCTCTTATCCGAACACCACTCAAACCCAATCCCTATTTTTCCCCTCTCTCTCTCTATCTCTCTTTCTCTCTCCTAATCCCATCTAACCCATTCAGCCAACCCAACTCCTCTCTCTTCTCTCAGATCGCTCTCCTCTCTCTCATCAGACCTCTCTCCCCAACCCGATCCCCTTCCGATTTTCCCTCAACCCGATCCCTATCTCCCCCCTCTATCTCTCAACCGATCCCTCTCTATCCCGCAGCCCCAACAACCCCGATCCCTTCCCGAAATCCCCACGATCTCCCCCTCATCTCTATCCCGTCCAGCCCTCTTTTCCCCGATCCCAATCCCGCAGCCCCCTCTCCCCTATAAAGCAAGCCCTAAGCCCAGCCGATCCCCCCTCATCCCTCTCCGATCTCTCTCTTTTTCTCTCTCTAGCGGTGGGGCTCTACTAGTGCGGCGCCGGAGAGCAACCGGCCGGAGGAGTCGCAGCCGGAGCCAACGACGCCCCATCGATTCAGGTCAGCCGCTCCCTTACTGTTTCCCTTGTTTTTCTTTTTTTTCTTTGGTGCTGTTGAGTCTGCCCGACCCGCCGAGATCCCTACCCATGTTCTTCTTTTTCTCCTGCTGCAGCCATGGCCGCCATGCGTGCGGCCGGCAATTAGGCGATTGCATTCGATCGCCCTGAGTGGCCATCGACCCGACCAACAGTCGCCGACACCATCCTTTCCTTTGCTATGGCAATTGATTGCCTTGTGCCCACTGACCGAACCTACCCAGCCGACCTTTGGCTTAGTATAACCCATGGCCCGTCGGTTTTGGTCGAGTACCCGAAGCCAAAAGCCTAGGGTATAATTGTTTTATTTTTTTTGTGGTATTATTGTTGATCGGCCCGATGGCGGATTTGACAAGCTAAACCAGGTCACACTCGAACAACCCTCGTACCCACCCGGTCGTCCCCAGATTCGACCTATCGAGACTAGTTAGTACCTCCGCTCCGCGTTTAGACTCGGTAGGGCCATGAGTCCGTCTGTAAATTATCTTTCTGAACCCAAAACCCTAGCCCGAGGACGCCTCGGGCGAAAGACGAACCGAGCCCCGACTTGGCTTTCTCACCCTTGTAGGGACCCACCGACTTAGATTTTAATATATGCTCGTGTGTTTGAAATTACTAGTTGTACCTGGACGATCCAGCCGCAGGCGGAGCGGAAGGCAGTCGACGGGAGTTTGTGCGTGATCTACAACCAGGTGACATCTACTTTCTTTGCATGGTCTTTAATAGTGGGAAATGAGAATGACTAAAGGTAGGTAACCATAACACTGCATGCGGGTCCCGCCGGACATCGCCGCATGTGGTCCAGTGGACCCTGCCTTGCATGCGGAGTCGCGAACCCGGCGACGCATGCTTAAAAATACTAATAATTAAATGATAATCTTTCTGCTGATTGCTTGGACACCGTAAGTAGGAATTCCCTTAAGTTTTGGAAATTAATAATTAAATAATAATTATCGGGTCCCACCCTCCTTTGGGGAGTGTGGAGACCCGGGCACACGGGAATACGGGCAAGAGTAACTGTGATGCAAGGGTTGTGAGTGCGGTGCGAATCCCGGGGAAAAATGTCGAAGCTATTTTATTATTATAATAATCTATCATGTGGAAAGATTGGACCCGTGCGCGCAAGGGACGTGAACCACCCTGCACGCACAGCCGAAGGCCAGTAGGCTAGGGGGTCACGGGCAAGGGTTGTGGTAAAGCCAATAGGATTAGCCTTTAGTAGGGATTGGCCTAACAACTCTGTCCCGGGGTAGTTGAAGCCCCCAAAGTAACGCAAGTGAGGTGGTAGAGCTCCATCGTGAAAGATGAAAAATATCTTATAATCATTTGGGTGATGTGTGTATGGTGGATGCCCGGTGAGAGAATTGACCCTCTACATCGATATAGAAGGCCCGGTAGTAATGCCCGACCGAGAGCAGGATGGACAAATTATCCGGTATTCACTTTAGGAGATATGATTTATATTGTAATTCATAATTAAGCACTGTAGTATGTCTAACGGACTGTATGGTAGATAACCTAGTGACAGTAGGAATTGCATGTGAACATAGATTATTGATAGGCTTAGGTTAACCTTCTGTAAACTTTGAACTGCTTATGTAATTTAATTCAATTAAATATGTCGTCTCATATTATTAAAGACTATAGGATGTCACTAGCCATTAATTTGGCTAATCTCCCAATTCCCATTGGGGGCTACTCTTTCCCACGAGTAGACTCTCCTGCAGGTCCAGAGGTTCGGAAGTAGCAGTGGGAGGCCGGAGGCAGTTTTAGGGTTTCAGTAATATTTTATTTTGGTATGTGGTTTCGTGGCATTGTAATTGGTGGATTTTGTATAAGAATTATTTGGGTTAAGTTTAGTGTCTTTGTTAATTGTTAGTAGCAATGATACAGCTGGATTCTTTTGGATATGCCTCTCCTCAAGGCCACAAGCCTAGGATAACTCACCATGAAAATATAAACATCTAAATGGCCTAATTGACTAGCCCTATAGATAGGACCCCTAGACCAGTGTGTTGAGTGTCAGGAAGAGGGTGAGATTCCTAGCTCGCCGTTGGAGGCTTGAGCCTCGTGCTCCCTTAGAGGGATTCCTGTCAGCATGTGATGGCGCCGACATGCCACACATGCTGAGAGGATAACCCGGTTGAAGGTCGAGCTGATCATCTCTCTGTCGAAAAAAAAAAAATTTATCTCTCAGCTTTCTTTTAAAATAAGAATATTTTTTTTATGAAAAATTAAGTTTTAAAATATTCCTTGTTTCTCCCTTCTTCTTCTTAAATTTTGAGAGAGTCACAGCCCAGTGAGAAACCCTAATTGGTAATAGATAGACGACCAGACCCTAAACCCCTTGGTTTTTCTCATCTCACACCTCAGGAATCGGTTTCAAATTTCTGGGGCGTGACATCCCTCCTCTTCCCCGTCTGCCCCATAGGCCAAGCTCGCCACCGCCCAGCCCTCTGACCTCCCTCCTCCCCTGCCGACCACCCTAGATCCGACCCCCCCCCCTCCTCTTCTCTCCTCCACTACCCCTGCAAGCCACCCCGCATCCCATTCCCGTCCCTCGGCAAGCCGAGTCCACCAACCCGTCCCCTTCCTCGGGCTCGATGCCAGCCCGACCACCGACTCGCAACCGGCCCACCCAGGTTTTGGCATAGTCATTGGCGTCTAGACACGCCGCTACATTAGAACCTCGTGGCCCTCATTCTTCTAACATCGGCCCCGCCCCGCCAGAGACTCCTACGCCAATCCTACCACCACCGGCTAGTGATCCTTGAAGATACACGTGCCCCTTAGTAGGTACGTCTCTTCCCAGTAGGGTATTCCCGGTAACTCCATTAATCAGGTCTCCAGTATCTTATCTGTGCCGACTGCTGTCCACCATCATTAGGTTGTGCATTCCCCACTTGCCTGTTAAGTTCATTAGTTCCTGATATTACGGGACGGACTTTTGTCTCTTAATTTAAGCATGGTTTATTTTAATTCTTAGAACTGAGATCGAACTGCCTGATGCTAGTAGTTTCTTTTAAAATCCATTATTCCCTACTGATGGCTTGAATAATATTTTCTACCGGAGACTTTTAATTTGTAATGAAACACTGCTAGCACAATTAAACTACTGATTTCCAGTCCACCTGTATTATTTTGCATTATTTTTGGTATCAAGCATGGTTGTAGGTAGGAACTGTCATCCATCAATTGTGTTGTATCTAGAAAAATTTTCTTTTTTAGCTTTTGCATTTGATTGTCATATTTTATAAAAAAAAATAAATTAGCAAGCATTATTTTGTGAGTTTGCCTGTGCATGCCAACCCGTAGAGGTAGGCCCTATTTGTTAGGAGAGTTTAGTGAATCGGACAATATGGATCCCGAGGCCTTGACTAGGTCACTTGCCGAGTTAGCCCAAGGAATAGTAACTATGAACCAGAACCTCACTGCTTGTCGGCGTGACACCAATGTCAGGGTAGATAGGATGAACCAAGCCCGAGCCGACCCAAATGTTGAAGTACTCAGTCTTATTAAAGGGCCACCACTTAAACAATAAAACAATCAGGAAGTGCCCTCTTTTGATGGTAGGCACGACCCCCAATTTTTCTTAGATTGGCTCTAGTTCATGGATTAATATTTGACACGGTACCCTTTGACTGAGCTTAAGAAGGTTCGTTTTGCTGCCATGAAGCTCAATGAGCCGGCCAGCCAATACTGGACTGATGTAGAAGCCTTGAGAGCCGCCAAAACTCAAGACCCCATTGATACTTGGGTTGCCATGAAGAATGAGCTAAAGAGCAAGTATGTGCCCCCATAGTATCGGGCCCGCGTATTGGGCCAATGGCACCAATTCACCCAGGGCAACAAATCAGCCAGGAACTATGTCACCAAATTTGACGAGTTCCTAACTCGCTGCAATGTCCTCGGAACGGAAACCCCTGTCCAGGTCCTGGCACATTTTCGATCAGGTTTGAGAAAAGACCTAAGGAATGAGCCCCTTGCCCAAGATGTTACAGAGTTGGAAAGAGCATATGTCTTAGTTCAAAACATCAAAAGTATTAGGTCCAGCCATTTCCATCTTGAAGCAATGTCCCTCGTGTTAGAAATAATTCCATGGTAGAGGCCCGTTGTGGAAGCAACGAGTAGGTTCGAAGATCGTGAGCGGTGTGCGTTGCATATCAAAATTTTTATCGAAACGATCTACACGTGCGTGTATGAATTGAGCATGGCAACTACACGAATCCCTAATATCGATCTAGCGAAAAGAATAATCTAGCATGTATGCGTATTCTATCTCTACACTAGATCTACATGTTAGAAGATCATACCACCGTGCGGATTCTTTCACCGCGACAAGTTTCTTCTTTGTCGATGGAGACGGGCTCGGATCTGCTCGATATACCTTCGATGTAACAGACATAACTTCCTGCTTCGAACTCTGATTGGGATAAAATTTGGACTGCAGGTAGAGAACTTCGAGACACAACTTTTTCAAGTAATTTCATATTGTCTGGAGTTCTGTAGCTCCCACAGTCACAGAAACATTACTGATTTTCTGTACAAAATCTGGACAGCAAAAGTTTGCGGGAGATGCCTTCTAGTTCACCCGATCTCGCACGATGCACGATACCTCGTCGATGGATCTCTGAGTGCCTCAATGTGACAAGCCTTATCCTTCTACGAAACCTAGGTGAGGAAGACGAGTCGCCATCCAATCGCGCAAGTAAGGGAGAGAGACGAGAGAGGAGAGGAGAAGAGAAGAGATAGGAGCGGCTAGGGTTTAGCCCTAAGGCCGACCCCTTATGGCTTGGCATGGCCGGCCCCCCTCTCCCCATTCCCCTTATATAGGGCTGGCCTATCCTATGGATAAGGCCCCTAATGCATAAGTTTGACTGATTCAAACCTCTCCCTATATATCTCTCCTTTTATCTCTATTTTTTCCTTGGTTTTAAAAAAGTCAAAACCAGCCCATTTTCTGTGTCTCATGACCGGCCCCTTCATTGAAGGCAAGAACCTCTTATGACAAAGGGGACCGGCCTTAACCAGTTTCCTAACACTTAGGGATGGCCCGCCTAGTGCATAGTGGTGCATGGTATGAGCAAAATGCCCTTATGTCACTAGTTGGCCGTTTCTCGTGTACAAAACTTTGCAAGGTATACATAAGTGAAGTGTACTAGTGATTTCACTATTATCTAAGGTTCCCGTGGGATACCCCTAATAAATTCAACTAGTCAACTCGAAACATATTCCGGTGCATCGCACCCATTTGGCAGAGTCCACTTATGGCAAGAGATCGCTACATGCGTCTCTATACTAACCTAGGGTTTTTCCTTAGTGCACACACGTAGTTACGCATCTATCATGCACTAGTGTGAAGCACTCACGGGACGTAGGTTTGGACTTCTTGCTTTCTCTAACTGCATCTTGTATTTCGAGGAGATGGTACAAGGACCGTACATAATATAGATAAGGTGGAACCTTCAGGGACCAAGGTTCATGGCTTCCAACTTAGACTCGATCGACACACTACCCGAGTGTACCATCGATCCTCTAAGCCTGAGTTAACCTGCGTGGCCACCCAGAGTGCGACGCAGGCTGTACTCCAATTCTCCCGGACTTACTATGTTCTCCCGTATACCCCTGCTCTCTGCTTAGTATGGTAAACCCGTTGTCCCTCTACTTGGTGCCATGATGTAACTCGAGCGATTGAGAATACAGTCAGACTCGAATGCTCATATGACTCAGTTCCTTTCAGGTTAACCATGTACATCGTACCTCCGATTACTCTACCGAGTAACCAGATCCGTCACCAGTCCAATTGATGACCCCCTGGCTAGGGTTTAATATGACGTAGGTCAGACCAAGGAACACACCTCCCATCAGAGATGTCGATGGCCTGTAGGAGTGACAAGCTGATGCAACGCTAGCAGGGTAACCTAGTACACTGTGGTTTTGGATCACTGTATCTGGATCTGCACACATTTGTGCGCCAAAGCACCACACAACTGGTTAGTCCACTGTTGAGCGGCCAATTTGTGCGAATTATCCTTTTAGTATTATGCATATATCATCAGTTTGCTACGTAAAACTTTCATACTACACGTAAACTGCATGAGTTTCTTTGCACCATGATATAGTAGACATTCATACGAACCCAACGGCATATTGGTTCACTCTCATACACATCATGCATGATAGTTATACTGCCTGATAATCCAAATTATCCTTTTATCGATTAATGCCCCGGAACCTTAATTATGGACGTCATTTTATGTGTATTTTCAGAGAATTGGAGCTTGCTTTCAACGCACATGGCTACAATGGAGCAAAACTCTGTAGATGGTTTCGCCACATGAACGAAGGCTACACACGCGCAAATGAATGGTAATGGAATTGAAGTCTGGATGGCCGTCGTCCTTTTCCTGCCACATTTTCTCTCTCTTCTATTTTCTTTTGTTTTTCACTCTTCCCGATCAAAACCAGATGACACTAGATTTAACCCACCATCTCACCCGGCCAGTAACCCAAGTTTCTCTTTCCCATACGATCCCATCGCAACCATCCATCCATCTCGGTCCGACCCGATCACATCCGCCCCTTACAATACAATACCCATGCACATTCAACATATTCCATCACAGCTTTAGTGCATCAAGCCATCACAACCACCCTTTGAAACCCAAGCCCAGCCGGTGCTTCATTGCACCCAACAACCCATGCATGCATGCACCATTTATTACATTCGAGGCACAATCCAGTCACGGCCGTCCGATCGCATCGCAGCCGTTCAGTGCATCCCACTCATGCATACAAATCAGCCCATCTCCATATCACTTAATCCCAGCCGTCCCCAAGCTTTACCCGCACTCCATTACACCCAGGTCCCATGCTCACCTGATAATCACAGCCCTCCTTTGCATCGAGCCATGCATGGCATCCCCGTCACTCCTCTCCCTCCAACCCGATCACAGCCGTCCGATGCCATGCAGCCTTTAAAACCGGATCCCATCAGAGTCCCTCTCTCCCTCTCCTATTTTTCCTGCGAGCCCGATTCTCTCTCTCTCAACTGAACGTTACTCTCTCTCTCCGGGATCCTCTCTCTCGGATTCTCTTTCCATCTCTCTCTCTCTTTCCTTAACCACGCCCACCGAACGTATCTCTCTCTCTTCCGTTTTCTTTCTTTCTTCTCTCTTTCTAAAACTGAAACCCGATCGGCCTGAGGCCCTGAGCCCGATACTCTCTCTCTTCCTACTTTCTCTCTCTAAACCGCACTTCTCTCTCTTCCCTTAACCCGACCCAGCCGGCCCTTTTGTTTCCTTTTCTACCCAAAAACCGAACTTCTCTCTTTTCTCTCTCTATCCTATATAGAGGGGGACGACGAACCTAGGAAAACCATCATCTTCCACATCCACCGGCCACCACCTTCCACTTACGACTAAACCCGGGGGCTTCTACGGCATCATCTCTATCTTCACGTACCATATCCGAGCCACGTCCACCGCTCTCGAAGTCGCACGCCGCCATCGTCGAAGACGCGCCATCATCCTCGCCAGAAGCTTCACACACACGCTCGTCATCCATGATGGAGTTTGCTCGCATTTATATTTTCGTTATGAATTGTATGAATATGCGTAGCTAAACCCCTAGCTAGGGCTAGGGGTGAAACTTGGTTTATTTATGAATAATATTGATTCCCGTTTATGGCTCAATGTAATTTCGTCTTTGGTTGTTTCATAATCTTTATTAAATACCGCATGCTTGCATATTCGCTTGTTTCTATTATTGATTCCGGTCATAGTAGATGCGTAGGGAAGTTTCTACAGCACTGTAGTATCGTTCTGAACGTTTTGAATAACCATCGTATGATTATTATCATTTTATTATAATTCAAATCTTTAATCTATAGAAATAGACTGCTCTGTGATTCAACTTCTCAAAGAGACGTTGACACTTCTATAAACTCTTTAAGATTCGGCGTTGACCCAGGTTACGCCGGATGCTAGGGAGAGTCCCTGTGTCGTGCAACAAGTTCCTTCACGCTAATCGTCAACTGTCTAGATCTAAGATTAAAGATTCTCATATTTTAATTGTTAAATCTTCCGGTTGGGATGAACACGCCATTCTACCCCAACTGAGATAAATAATCAATATTATTTGTGAATGTCCAAGCGTAACCCCGAAACCCTAGTTCTCATCCATTGATTCTCCATAACCTTTATTTTATTTTATTTTTCCTCTTTGCGTTTATTTTAATTAGCATAAATCCACTCGCTCTCCTCTGGAGATCTTTCCGTACTAGTTTAATCATTAATCTTTCTTTAATTAGTTTTCAATCAAGTCTCTGTGGGATCGACCCGTATTTGCCACTGTCTATCAGATAGACGCCGTGCACTTGCGGTATAATAATTTAAAATCACAACAAGTTTTTGGCGCCGTTGCCGGGGATTGCAACGGAGCTTTCGAATTTAGGTTATTCCTTACTTGCCTTAGTTTTATTAGTTTTTGTTAGTTTAATTTTATCTTTAGAGTATATCAGTTTCCTAATCTTTAACCAAAATGACTAACCAAACAATGACCTTAAAAGAATATATGAACCTTACAAGGTCAACAAAATATCAAGATCCATCTTCAACAGTAATGGTCAACTCACATTCACCCCAAGAAATGACCCTAGAGGAGTATATGAACAAAACAAGAACCACCAGACATCAGGATTATATAAACTTTTCAACTGAAATAGAATATCCTGAAAGAAATTCACCGATTAGGAGTTTACATGGCCATATACAATATAATTCACCATGCTATGACACACATGATCCTAGATGGCAAAATTATCATGATTCTAGATGGTAAAATTTTCAAGATCCAAGTAGGCAATATTATGAAAATTCTTGTTGGCAAAATCATCAAGATTATAGTTGGAAAAATGAATCACCTACTAATAATTTTCAAGATTTTCAAGAGCCTTATGATTATATGCCACCAAATAAGGAGACTCTTGAAGATACACTACAAATGTCTATGCGCAATCAGCTTATGCAGAACTACCAAAGCAATATACAAGAGCAAATAAACGCTTTCGAAAGAATTGAATCACATTTTAATATTATTAAGGAAGCAATACTTCGAGATCAACTTCAACCTGAATCTAATTCCGATGAAGATTATGAGGATTATGAGAATATAATTAGCATCTCAGTAGATAATGGAGCTTATGAGGAGACCAAGATGGACATCCCTATAGAAGATGAACTTGTCGAATCTGGTTTTCTTAATCCTTTGGAAGATTGTCCGAGCAATATTGATGACATTAATATGGATATGATTTTTAAGGATACTAATGATCTTCCATCCAACATTGACGTCATCAATGATGACATTATAGATAGTATAATTGATGAAGAAGCTTATGCTCCCCCCTATGATGATGATGAAAGTAATGTTCTCCCTTCTAGTTTAAATGTTACTAATGATAATGAGATGAATATGATCGATAATCTTATGGAGAACAAGATTCTTCAATCATCTTTTAATGATCCATTGGAGGCATGCTTAAAAAATTATGGTGACCCGGATGACGATCTGACCAATATTATATTTGATGTCACCCATGATCTTCCTTATGACATTAATGATGATCTATTTGCTAAAGAAGTCAATGCTCTATCAATGAATCTTGAAATTAATCCATCCATTATCGAAAAATCATACATTGACCTACAAATTCTGCCATCTAAGTTTCAACATACACATCTGGGTGAAGAAGATATATTTTCTGATTTAATTTTTCCTCAGTACATCCAAAATCAGAAAATCCAATTATATGAACGTTTCAAAGATAATATAGATGCTAAATGGCAGAATATGGAGTATAATAATGAATATTATATTGTTCAATTTGAAAAGAAAAATCATAAAGAACATTATAGGATGAATCCTAAGAGAATAAAGGAGAGTCACGCAGAAACATGTCCAAAGTATACTATAGCATATAATTTCTCAATTGATGACTACTCTCTTTTCTTTTTGAAAATTCCATCTGCTGAAAAATATATTTGTATTATAGCAGTCATTTTTTTTTAGTATCTGCTCGTCTTTATTAGTCTATTTAGTCGGTTTGTTCTTTTCTTTGTAGTACTAACATTTTGTAGGAAACGAGGATGCAACGAAATTATACGGTATTATCCATCCTTAAAACTTCATACTTTCATTTTATATATATGTCCTTCAAAAATGCTATCATATAATGCTACCATCTCATCCATGAGCATGTCTAATTCATACATTGAGGACAATGTCTAATTTAAGTTTGGGGGTGTGATGCACTTTTTGCAAAATCCTGTATGCATCTAATTTCTACAAAATTTTTCTATTCTAATTTTAATTAAAAAAAAAAATTCATTACATCAACTTACGCTGTAGTGGGAAAGCTCGGCATATACGTCTTGGCGTATGTGTGTCTCGTCTGTAGTCCCCTACCAAAACTATAGCGTTCATATAGAAATCTATAGGAATTTGTATTTGCATGCTTTTATTTTCTTTTTCATATTTTAGTTTCTTATCGTATTACTTTTGCTGTCATGTTCGTTCTTTTCGAAAAAAAAAATCTATATATATTTCACCTTTATTTCAGGTTTTGTAATATAATTTTATCGTACTCGAATAGGACCATAAGGCACGTGGTAATCAAGGTATAAAGCCTAAGGATCAGCTAGAGAAAGTATGTCTAATATGGTTCTGACCCTTAGTAACCTTTTAGAGACTGTCAAAACAAACTAGACTTGACTTTTCACTTCACATCTGGCTTACACCTCTAGGGTCTAGATTCAAAGCTTTTATATCGGCCTAATAGTCAACTAGAGTCCTGATGAACCATGCGGATCTGGTTCACTTGGTAAAAAAAATACTATTATAGATCACCAGTGAATTCTAAGGTATAGCGGAAAGGGCTACCTATTAGCATGGTCTAGGAACTAATTATGTAAAAGTCTTAACCTGTATGCCCTAGTATGAGTGAAGCCTGGTCGATAGGGTTATGAGAATGATCCTATGGATGCAGAGTGAATCAAATATAAAGGCAACATGAAGATGGCTACCTAACTCATGAGAGCGTTAGCAGCGTGTCATGGGCATAGAGTGCAGCTGGCATGGTACAAGTTAGGAAGGGATATATAATTAGATCCAGAAAAAAAATGAGACCGAAAAACAAAGAAAAAAAAAAGAAAAAAAGAAAAAGGAAAATAGTATGAAAGCCGTCGCTATAAACAATGTGGGGAAACTGGAATATCACATATAAAGCCCGTAGGGTATTAAGGTGAATATCCACAACTCTCACTAGCCTGTCTAGATTAGCTGGTTTTGACTCAGGTTCTAAGGTCGACTTTGACCGTTCTAGGAGACTGTTAGAATGATATGAATGTAGAGAAGCAAACCCCCAGTTGTGTTTAGCTCAGACAGTACCGTGCACTCGAGTATAGTTGACCTTGATCTTTTCTAACGGGAAACTAATAGTTAGAACCTAAAGTGCTTACTTCGAAAGCCGAAGCTTGGGTTAGATACCTTGTGAGTCTTGTGCCTTAGATTCTATTTTTGAGTACTTTTTAATTATTCTATGAAACCGACTTTTCTTATTTCTTATTTATATTAAAAATAAAAAAATAAACAAAAAAAGTTTGAATTTTGTGGGTAGATTCACTGCAAACCCTCACGAGACAAAACTCGTCCATCGGGGTAACCCAGGGGTTTAACGGCTTGTTGCACATGCTAAGTGCAGTCGCGATTCCTGCGAAAGTGAGTTAGGAGTTTTTATTTTGTCATTTACTTTGTTTATTTTTCTTTTCTTACTCGAGGGCGAGCAAGATTTAGGTTTGGGGGTGTGTTGAGCGGCCAATTTGTGCGAATTATCCTTTTAGTATTATGCATATATCATCAGTTTGCTACGTAAAATTTTCATACTACACGTAAACTGCATGAGTTTCTTTGCACCATGATATAGTAGACATTCATACGAACCCAACGGCATATTGGTTCACTCTCATACACATCATGCATGATAGTTATATTGCCTGATAATCCAAATTATCCTTTTATCGATTAATGCCCTGGAACCTTAATTATAGACGTCATTTTATGTGTATTTTAAGAGAATTGGAGCTTGCTTTCAACGCACATGGCTACAATGGAGCAAAACTCTGTAGATGGTTTCGCCATATGAACGAAGGCTACACACGCGCAAATGAATGGATAATGGAATTGAAGTCTGGATGGCCGTCGTCCTTTTCCTGCCACATTTTCTCTCTCTTCTATTTTCTTTTGTTTTTCACTCTTCCCGATCAAAACCAGATGACACTAGATTTAACCCACCATCTCACCCGGCCAGTAACCCAAGTTTCTCTTTCCCATACGATCCCATCGCAACCATCCATCCATCTCGGTCCGACCCGATCACATCCGCCCCTTACAATACAATACCCATGCACATTCAACATATTCCATCACAGCTTTAGTGCATCAAGCTATCACAACCACCCTTTGAAACCCAAGCCCAGCCGGTGCTTCATTGCACCCAACAACCCATGCATGCATGCACCATTTATTACATTCGAGGCACAATCCAGTCACGGCCGTCCGATCGCATCGCAGCCGTTCAGTGCATCCCACTCATGCATACAAATCAGCCCATCTCCATATCACTTAATCCCAGCCGTCCCCAAGCTTTACCCGCACTCCATTACACCCAGGTCCCATGCTCACCTGATAATCACAGCCCTCCTTTGCATCGAGCCATGCATGGCATCCCCGTCACTCCTCTCCCTCCAACCCGATCACAGCCGTCCGATGCCATGCAGCCTTTAAAACCGGATCCCATCAGAGTCCCTCTCTCCCTCTCCTATTTTTCCTGTGAGCCCGATTCTCTCTCTCTCAACCGAACGTTACTCTCTCTCTCTCCGGGATCCTCTCTCTCGGATTCTCTTTCCATCTCTCTCTCTTTCCTTAACCACGCCCACCGAACGTATCTCTCTCTCTTCCGTTTTCTTTCTTTCTTCTCTCTTTCTAAAACTGAAACCCGATCGGCCTGAGGCCCTGAGCCCGATACTCTCTCTCTTCCTACTTTCTCTCTCTAAACCGCACTTCTCTCTCTTCCCTTAACCCGACCCAGCCGGCCCTTTTGTTTCCTTTTCTACCCAAAAACCGAACTTCTCTCTTTTCTCTCTCTATCCTATATAGAGGGGGACGACGAACCTAGGAAAACCATCATCTTCCACATCCACCGGCCACCACCTTCCACTTACGACTAAACCCGGGGGCTTCTACGGCATCATCTCCATCTTCACGTACCATATCCGAGCCACGTCCACCGCTCTCGAAGTCGCACGCCGCCATCGTCGAAGACGCGCCATCATCCTCGCCAGAAGCTTCACACACACGCTCGTCATCCATGATGGAGTTTGCTCGCATTTATATTTTCGTTATGAATTGTATGAATATGCGTAGCTAAACCCCTAGCTAGGGCTAGGGGTGAAACTTGGTTTATTTATGAATAATATTGATTCCCGTTTATGGCTCAATGTAATTTCGTCTTTGGTTGTTTCATAATCTTTATTAAATACCGCATGCTTGCATATTCGCTTGTTTCTATTATTGATTCCGGTCATAGTAGATGCGTAGGGAAGTTTCTACAGCACTGTAGTATCGTTCTGAACGTTTTGAATAACCATCGTATGATTATTATCATTTTATTATAATTCAAATCTTTAATCTATAGAAATAGACTGCTCTGTGATTCAACTTCTCAAAGAGACGTTGACACTTCTATAAACTCTTTAAGATTCGGCGTTGACCCAGGTTACGCCAGATGCTAGGGAGAGTCCCTGTGTCGTGCAACAAGTTCCTTCACGCTAATCGTCAACTGTCTAGATCTAAGATTAAAGATTCTCATATTTTAATTGTTAAATCTTCCGGTTGGGATGAACACGCCATTCTACCCCAACTGAGATAAATAATCAATATTATTTGTGAATGTCCAAGCGTAACCCCGAAACCCTAGTTCTCATCCATTGATTCTCCATAACCTTTATTTTATTTTATTTTTCCTCTTTGCGTTTATTTTAATTAGCATAAATCCACTCGCTCTCCTCTGGAGATCTTTCCGTACTAGTTTAATCATTAATCTTTCTTTAATTAGTTTTCAATCAAGTCTCTATGGGATCGACCCGTATTTGCCACTGTCTATCAGATAGACGCCGTGCACTTGCGGTATAACAATTTAAAATCACAACATCCACCAGACATGGTTCCTCAGGGTTTAGGACCGTTTTACCCTAAGCAGAAATAGGGCTTAATGCACCGGTGTCCGCTCATCGATCTGTGCACTGTGTTTGTTTCATTCGGCCACAGATATTGTACCTAGTAATGACCATTGTGGAGACACCCACGCCTCTGGTACGTATCCCTAATTCTCCAAAAACTTCCTGAGCCATACTACCTATTAGACTATCTCGCACGCAACAACATGCTCAACCACTATGGTGGAGTCTGTGATGCACTCTTGCTTCACACTCTGCCAACTACCACTTCTAATCTCAAGATAAAAATAATTTCTGAAATCGATTCTCTGGATTGCACATCTGACACCAAAGTCAAACCCTATGCATCCAATCGATAACAGGACTTGTGAAATACATGGTAACTCATAATCCTCACATGATGAGGACTTCTGAGCATACCCTTCACATCAGTCCAGTGACCTAGACCCGGGTTCAACTCAAACCGACCCATCATTCCTGCTGCACAATAGATATCTAGTATCGTAAACCGAATCTGGCTAGAATCTTATCTTCATACGTTGCCTGTGACAGCAAAAGAATCTTGCTCTGGTAATCTTGAGTTACCTTGATTCCCAGGACATAACTTGCCTCACAAGGGTCTTTCATATCGAATTATGATGATTACAAACCTTTACCGTAAACAATATTCCTATACTATTTTCAATTAGTAGAATATTATTAACGTAAAGTACTAAGTACACCCTTGTAGCTATTTCACCTTTCTTGTACCCACTTGGTTTATCCTCATTCTGATCAAATCCATGTGAGCAGATTCCCTTGATCAAAATAGATATTCCAACTTGGATACTTGCATCAGTCCATAAATGGACCATTGCAACTTGTATTCCATATCTTCTTGACCTACTGACACAAAGCCTGGGGCTGCATCATCCATATGTCATTTCTAAATTCTTATTAGGGAATAACTGTCTTGACATCCATCATCCAGATTTCCCAACTATAATGGGCTGTGATGGATTAAGAGGATCCGAAATAGACTTAGGCATATCTACCGGCGAGAAGGTTTTGACATAGTTAATCCCTTCTCTCTTGGTAACTAATCTAGCCCCTTTTTATAAGTCTTTACTTGGTCTTCTTTTATACACCCCCTACACCCCAAAAGAGTGATAATGTAATAAGAGTCGAGACTGTTTCAAAGGATATTGATATAAACTTGCCTCCATGGTCTTTTGCCAGTCAAAACTTTCAGAAGCTCCTACTACTTCTTCGTAGCTCTTGAGATCATCCTCCCAAAACTCTGGATTAATTATCGAAGTTTCTCTATAGTATCTTTCTGAAGCTCTGATGGTCCTACAACAGCAAAGTTGTGGTGGTACAAAAGTGAATCGTTTCTACAGTATCTGGTATACTAGTTTTTGTATCATCTACTCCCACTATGCTTTTTGGATACACACTCTCTACCAGTACCCAATAGTTCATCCAAAACTACTTTACTAATAAACTTATGGTCTACAATATAATCCTAATCTAGATAGATGGTATTCGTAGAAACGATTACCTTCCAAACCTCAAGATCATAGAATAGTCCACCTTATGCCTCCCTAAGGTAACCTAGAAACATATATACCTGGAACTTTATCCCCATCCCATCCTTCTTGTCCTTTCGCACAAGTGTAGGACAACCCTATATCTCGAGATACTATAGTATCAGCTTTTGCTTAGACCATAGCTCTCTATAGGTCTCAGGCGCTAATCTAGATGAGAGATAGTTTCAGATATAAGCTACTTTTTTAAGGTACAACCCCACCAGAAGATGGATAGTATACTTGGCAATATTCATCATTCTACGGACCATATCTAACAAGGTCCGATTCCTTCTCTCGGAGACTTTATTCTGACATGTTATCCTTAGAGCATTTAACTGGGAGATAATCCTATGCTACCTTAGGATCTTATAGAACCCGTCCGATAGGGACTCATTCCTTCGATTAAATCAAAGAGTCTCCTATTGTTTCAACGTTCTTGGAACCATAGACGTCAAAATTAACTAACACCAATACCTTAGTAGCCCTTTTAGTTATTTTGTATTATAGATAATATTCTCAGGTTAGAAGGATCTCCGATAAATCTATGAACGAAAATCGATTTTCTTTTACCTCTGAATTTATCTGAGGCAAAATATCTAAATCAGAGGGGTCACAAATAGAATAGATTCTCCGAAGGATTTAGATAAATTTCAATTAGACGCTGCAGCTATCATGAAATCAATTTCCGAATTAGGATTAAATACAAAAAGATTATTCTGATCTATTCCTCTAGTAATAAAGCTATCTATTCAGTTTAAGATACACACCTATGATGCTGTCTAAAACTAAAAACTTTATTTAGCAAAGAGAAAATAGAACTAAATCTCTAAAAACCAAAATCCGTGTTTCAGAAAAACTAAGACAATCATATCTAACAGCTTCTGGAGCGGCTTATGGCATCAGTACATATGTTAGGATCACTTCACCATAAAGTAGCCTTCTGCTTTCCTTGAATATCTGTAGACACGAAGTCCATATTCCAATAAGCAAAAGAACTACTACTATATAGTGACTTAACTCCTAACACCCTGAGACCATACTCAATCTTCAAATACCCCCTATACTCGCCATAGCGGAAACACTTCCGTCCTTAGTGTTACCAGACTTAGGAGTCCATATTAGTTTCTATACTATAATATTTTTTCAATCTCTGATAAGTTACTCCCTTAGGTCTTCTAAAAAAGACCTAGGTTAAGCACTAAAGGCATTGCCTTAAATTTTGATCACATCCTATCTCTTGGAAATCTCTTTAGAAGTTCTGTGTTTGTTATCTCTAGCTGTTAAAGCTAAAGTCTCTGACGATGCCTTCGAAGGTTCCAGACAAGGATGCAAGACAGACGTCTTCCACCACCTCATTATTTGGCACTATGTCTTTGGAATCTAGTTCGATCTGGAACTCAAGTATGTGTTCCCGAATAAGCATACCCTCAGACATCTTGGTACCGACAAGTATCTTGGTGGAAAAGAGATGAGTCTATAAACCTCACCTCTCTGACATCTAATATAAGTAAAATTTTATTTAAGAAAACTCGACATATCTCTGACTTGCTTCTAAAGAGTTATCTGCAAGTCTCCTATGACACAGAACTTGCACATCTCCTCAGACTCTCGCTAGTCGTCATATGCCCTAGTGACATCTGGACCTATTAGTCTGGTACAGGGATATTGAGATTTAAACCCAATATACGTTTACTACCCTAAGCATAAGCTAAAGATAGCGCTTCCGCTCTACGTAGTTAGAGACCCGATAACTAGTTCTCTTATGGGATAGCGGACAGGGAAACTATATGGTTGAATGAAAGAATGCAGAAAAATTTATTTTATGGATTTTTAAAATAAGCTAATTATATCCAAATGTTAGTGCTACCCTCAAGCGAAAATATCTGTATTGATTAATTTAACTATGTATGTAAGATCTCGGAATCGGCTACACCCGTCCGAGGGGGCAGTGTATAGGCTATTCGCTTACACGGGTCTTTCCCTTGACCCTATCCAAATCTGCCAACTAAAGGCTTTGATGAACCATGATTATCTTTTGGCCAGTACCACGTGATCACTATTGTCTGAGCAAAGGATGCCTCACATGTACTTTAGATGCTTACCCACGAGCCTAAGCAATTATGGCACGGGAGTTCAAATGGCCCCCACGAGGATGAATAAAGCCCTGAACCCTTGGCACTGTAATCGCCATATCCCGAGGGATATCACTAAGTTGCTAGGCATGAAAAAACATAGCTCTCACCCGAGGGGGTTTTTGAGTTATGCCCTCTATGGGGGAAAAATCTTTATGCCGATCCGAAGACTTCATTCCACTAGTCAATTGAAGTTGAGTGGTAAATATTTGATTGATTTGTTGATTGAAAGGTGACTCCGAAGGTTGATGCCTTGGTGACTTTGAGTTAACACGTTCGATGTGCAAACATAGAGAAGATTGACACAAGATGTGGTCTCGGAGTTCAGCCAAAGCCTACGTCTCCGTGCTATAGGGAGCAACCCGAATTCACTAACTCTTTGTTCATCGTGACCTCGACAGGCTAAGTGTCACTGAAGTGTCTCTGAACTCTTCAGAGACAAGAAGAAGATCGAGGAAATTTGGACGATCGAAAAGCTGGGGTTCCAGAGCTCTGGGATTCTGGATTCTATTCTCTAGTTTCTGAAATCAGATTTCAGATCCTTTTACACTTGAAGGCTCTGCTATTTATAGGATTTCCTAGGAGAAAAACTGGGGCAAATGGTGATTTCTGCTGTCGTTTATGGGGATCCTCCAGGCAGGGCAGGTGGGTCCCGCTGTCGTCTTTGGGAACTCCACAGGCAGAGCTGGTGGGTCCCGCTGTCGTCTCTGGGGACTCCACAGACAGGGCTGGTGGGTCCCACTGTAGTCTCTATCGGCCCACTAGGCAGGGCTGGTTGGTCCCGCTGTAGTCTCTATGGGCCCACCAGGTAGGGCTGGTGGGTCCTGCTGTAGTCACTGTGGGCCCACCAGGCAGGGCTGGTGGCAGGGCTGGTGGGTCTCATTGTAGTCTCTGTGGCCCCACCAGGCAGAGCTGGTGGGTCCCGCTGTAGTCGCTGTGGGCTTCTTGCCAAAATTTGCACCCACACCCTCCCATCCGAGCATGAAGTGATTGGTTGTGGAGACCAGATGATCTCTAAAAGTCCTCTCTTACATCTCTTATTAGAGTTAAGGTGTATTTTATGCAAGTATGAGTGTACACTAAGGTCACGATAACCTATACACTAAACCCTGGTCATATCGTGCTCCCACTAGCGTTTCAAGCCTTTCGCCTAGCATTAATCGATCTCGAAATATCATAGTCCCTACCTCAAGTGGATTTCTCCACTCAAGGGTTACATTATATATCCCAAGAATGTTGATGCACTACAAACCTGGCTATCACGCTAATGCCCTGGAGTCTAGCCTAAGGTCAGACTGACAGGAAAGGTCTCCCACTATCATGGTGCCTCGCTTATAATTTGACGATTGATGTCATAGTAGAATTCCAACTCATTCTAGGTTTTGATGCTGGCCAAATAGGCACACCCGACTAAGCAGGTGTTAAACTAATGGTGGCATAACCAAATATGAGGAATTCGCACTATCATCAAGAGTCAATTAAATAATAGGCGCCACTAATGGAATTCTATCCTAATAAGGTTGCTTGGACCCAAGGGGAAAAGGTATCCCTCTAAAACATAGATAATTTAATTATCGCATCGGGGTTCTCTACAGAAATATAAAGAACGGTAGAAAAAAACAACCACACAACTGAATCAAGTTCAAGGTCCGACCCCTGAACCTGACCTGCACAGCGCAGACTTTCTGTATCCTTCGCAAGGTTCCTCGATCTGGTGCAAGCCTCTGTATACGATTTCCTGACTCTTTCTGCTCTTTGCCGTTATCATATATGCTTCGCTGGATCACCATTGTCCTCTAAGGCTCTGCTCGTCCTTCCGGTGGTGGATCTCGTGGTAAATCCTCCTCTTTAATCTGTAATAAAAAAAGCTCGGTTCGAGCAAGTACTCGCTCATATACAATTTCCTAGAAAGAAAAAAAAACAAGCCTAGCAAAAAGCCTAGGAATCAGGGGTGGTCAACCTCCACCAATTGCTCGATTATGGCTCTAAAACCTATCCACACACAGAAAAAAATACATCCAGACAATTTGCAAGCACGGGGTCCGACCCTCGGTAGCAAGCAATCATATATCCAGATTATTTTTGGAAGCGACGCCCTGCAAGAACGATTCATAGAATATACAATATCTATTATGCATGATCTACTCGTAGAACCCCAGTGGCAGCACATACTATTCATGCGCGCACATGATGATTTCATGAAAAACACGAAACACATACCACTAGAGTGGCTCTGATACCAATTGTTGAAAATAATTCCATGGTAGAGGCCCACAGCGGAAGCAAAGAGTAGGTCTAAACATCGTGAGCGATATGCGTTACATATCAAAATTTTTATCGAAACGATCTACACGTGTGTGTATGAATCGAGCATGGCAATTACACGAACCCCTAATGTCGATCTAGCGAAAAAAATAATCTAGCATTCATGCATATTCTATCTCTACACTAGATCTATATGTTAGAAGATCATACCTCCGTGCGGATTCTTTCACCGTGACAAGTTTCTTCTTTGTCGATAAAGACGGGCTTGGATCTGCTTGACCTACCTTCGGTGCAATGGACATAACTTTCTATTCCGAACTCTGATTGGACTGAAATTTGGACTACAAGTAGAGAACTTCGAGATGCAACTTTTTAAGTAGTTTTATGTCATTTTGAGTTCTATAGCTCCCAAAGTGGTAGAAACATTGCTGATTTTTTATGCAAAATCTAGACAGCAAAAGTTTACGGGAGATGCCTTCTAGTTCATCCGATCTCGCACGATGCATGGTACATCGTCAATGGATCTCTGAGTGCCTCCATACGACGATCCTTCTCCTTCTATAAAACCCCACGCGAGGAAGACGAGTCGCCATCCAATGTTGCAAGCGAGAGAGAGAGACGAGAAATGAGAGGAGAAGAGAGAAGAGAGCGGCTGCTGGGGTTTAGCCCTAAGGCCGACCCCCTTATCACTTGGCATGCCCAGCCCCCATCTCCCATTCCCCTTATATAGGACCGGCCTATCCTATGGATAAGGCCCCTAACGGATAAGTTTGACTAATTCAAACTTCTCCCTATATATCTCTCCTTTTATCTCTATCTTTTTCTTGGTTTTGAAAACGGTCAAAACCAGTCCATTTTCTATGCCTCATGACCGGCCCCTTCATGGAAGGCAACAACCTCTTATAACAAAAGGGGCCAGCCTTGACCAGTCTCCCAACACTTAGGGCCGGCCCCCCTAGTGCATAGTGGCGTATGCTATGACCAAAACACCCTTATGTCACTAGTTGGCCATTCCTTGTGTACGAGACTTTGCAAGGCACACATAAGTGAACTGTACTAGTGATTTCACTATTATTTGAGGTACCCATAGGGTACCTCTAATAAAGTCAACTAGTCAACTCGCAATATGTACTGGTGCATCACACCCATATGGTAGAGTCCACTTATGGCAAGAGATCGCTATATACGTCTCTGCACTAACCTAGGGTTTTCCCATAGTGCACACACATAGTTATGCATCTACCGTGCACTAGTGCGAAGCACTCACAGAATGTAGGTTTGGACTTCTCACTTTATCGAACTGAGTCCTGTATTTTGAGGAGATGGTACAAGGACCGTACATAATATGGATAAGGTGAAACTTTTAGGGACCAGGGTTGATGGCTTCCAACTTAGACTTAATCGACACACTACCCAAGTGTATCGTCGATCCTCTGAGCCTGAGTTAACCTACGTGGCCACCCAGAGTGCGACGCAGGCTGCACTCCAATTCCCCTAGACTTACTATGTTCTCCCGTATACCCCTGCTCTCCGCTTAGTATGGTAAACCTGATGTCCCTTCATTTGGTGCCATGATGCAACTCGAGCGGTGAAGAATACCGTTAGACTCGAGTGCTGATATGACTCGGTTCCTTCCAGGTTCACCATGTATATCGTACCTCCGATTACTCTATCGAGTAACCAGATCTATCACCAGTCCAACTAATGACCACCTAGCTAGGGTTTAATACGATGTAGGTCAGACCAAAGAATGCACCTCCTGCTAGGGGTGTAGATGGCCTATAGGAGTGACACGCTAATGCAACGCTAGCCGGGTAACCTAGTACACCGTGGTTTTGGATCACTGTATCCGGATCCTCATACATTGGTGCGCCAAAGCACCACACAACTAGTTAGTCTACCAAACATGGTTCCTTAGGGTTTAGGACCATTTTACCCTAAGCAAAAATATAACTTAATACACCGGTGCTTGCTCACCGATCTGTACACCAGTTGGTTCTGTTCGGCCACAGACACTGTGCTTGGTAATGACTGTGGTAGAGACACCCACACTCTTTTATCCCAACAGTTTATCCTGATAGGGCAACCAACCCTAATCAAAGCTGTGAACGTATTTAGGTTACATGGGACTAGTCCCTTGAGTCTCCCACTCAAGTGGATTACCATCTAGCCATGGCTCTCTGTTCTGTAATCAGAACACGTACTAAGGTACGTACCAAGATACAATCCTATACTATCAACCATACATAGCTTAACTATAAGTTTTTACGAGCTGTAGACCTTACTAATTCTAACACCTTCTCGAACAACTACCCAAGTCGGCCCTACCCCAATCAATCCTAACCAAGAGCCGACTCTACCAATCGAAGCAATGAGAGAGACAACCATGGCAAGGGTCCTAAGAAAGACTTCTCCAAAGTAAGTCCCCTCATCATGTGTTTCAAATGCCAAGGCTACGGACATGTAGCCGCAAACTGTGCAAGCCCTGTCAAAGTCAATATTAGTGATAGCAATCTCATTGAAGCAATAGAGCCCGAAGAGGCAGAATTCGTCTATCAAGCTGAAAAAGAAGATAGAGACTTTGATGATGATGATGAGGCCATTCTTAGTTGCCTAAGACAGATGTCATCTCCCACTATGTCAGTTATTAGGTGTCTCCTGTCTCAACCCAAGGATCATGATTACTGGAGGTGTACTGCCATTTTCTACACGTTCAACAAGATTGGGGATAAGAACTGTAAGGTCATCGTTGATAGCGGTAGTTGCATCAATGCCGTGTCATCAGCCGTAATCTCCAAGATTGGCCTCAAGGCCGTCCCCCACCCTCGACCCTTTCAGGACTCCTGGATCAATTCGACCGCCTTAGAGGTCAAGTAACGATGCTTTCTCCCCATAAGCTTCAATGTCTACCTAGACAAAATATGGTGTGATACTCTAACCATGGATACGGGTTAAGTCATTCTGGGACGACCTTGTCTGTTTGGCAATAGTGTCCTTATTTATGGTCGTTCGAACATGTGCCTATTTGAGCATAAGGGCAAGAAGGTCAAACTGGGTCCCTCCCAACTTAAGAGTAGTCAGGCCGAACAATAATCAACCCTAGATAAGAAGATTTATAGGAAGCATGATTCGGTCCTAGTCTTCGTAGACCGGTTCTCCGAGGTAACCTATTTCCTCTCTTATTCCAAGACGTCCGATGGCATCATAAAGTTACACGGATTGCCTAAAACTATTATGTCCAACAAGAATGTCAAGATCACCAGTTTCTATTAGAAAATCCCGTGGCACAAGCTGGGCATCAAGCTCCAGTTCTCCACTGCCTTCTAGTCCTAGATCGATGATCAGATTGAAGTTGTCAATAGGAGTCCAAAAAACCTTATACGTACCTTGATAGGTGAACACATCAGGAGTTGGGATCTTATATTGTCCATTGCAAAGTCCGTATATAATATATCTGCTAACAGAACTACTTGCATGAGTCCGTATGAAGTCGTGCAAGGTTTCAAACCTCGTCAACCTATAGGCCTCATTCCCATGATTGATTATCTTAAATTCTCCGAGTCTACATCTGCATTTGCATCTCATATGCATGAATTACATAAGAAAATCAGTAGCCAAATTGAACAAAGCAATGTTGGCTATAAATTACGAGCCGATGCGTAGAAACGACTTCAAACCTTCAATATGGGAGATTACATAATGGTTCGGATTCATCCGAAACAGTTTCCTTCGAGAGCTATTAAGAAGCTACATGCACGCAGTGCAGGTCCTTTTCGGGTTCTAAGAATTAAAATAGCTAATGCTTATGTTATTGAACTGCCTATGGGTTTTGGCATCAGTCCCACCTTCAATATTGAAGATGTAGTGGCTTATAAGGGCCCATATTTTAACCCTAGAACTCCATTGATAGATAAGCCGACCCTGAACCCTATCTCTGAGAGCTACCTCTTACCTCCACTCCCAGAAATTCCCCCAAATGATACAGCAAAAGACATTCATAAGATTCTGGATGACGAAATTGTCTCTAGTAGAGACGGTGAAATCCAGCGATACCTGGTTTGTTGGAAAGGAAAATCCCCTTCCGAGGACGCCTAGATTGAGCGTCAGGAACTTCAGCACCAAGCCTTATTCGACAGGGTCGAGTCCTCTCCTACCCTGGAAGAATGATGCGGACATCGACTTCGAGCCACGCCCATGGTGTGTGTACCAGCACAGGAGGCACCATCTGAGTTTATGGTTGTGATCGTTTAATCGGGACCGACCCCAGTTGTTCTTTTATGGTTGTGATCGGCTAATCAGGACCGACCCCAGTTGTTCTCGTTTATTTTACCTTTTATTTCCTGCTTTGCATTTAGTCCCACCTCGCTTGTCGGCCATTTGGGTTAGTCGTTGTAAGCCTATATAAAGGCTTCCCCTTATTTCTTTGGAGGCACTGAATAATGAAATAAAAAAATATTTCTCCACTATTGTGTTGAGTGACAACAAGGAGAGGCGTGTGAAACCCGATCCCAAACCCTAGGTGTGTGAAACCCTAGGTTTGTGCTAGGTGTGTGAAACCCTAGCCCAACCCCCCTTATCCCCAAATCCCCAACCCTTATAGCCTACTGCCCCACCCTCTCCTCTCCCGTTTGCCCCGCAGGCCAAGCCCACCACTGCCTAGCCCATCGCCCTCCCGTCCCGCGCGGCTATCGTCGGGTACTTGCAGAACCCCCAGCCCCGCGTCGCCGTCTCTGCCCGCGACCCCGCAGCCCGGCTCCGCCTCTCTCCTTCCCATGACCCCGCTGCCCGATCCCCATCCTCCCAGCCCTGCGCCCACCTCCTCCCTCCTCTTCCCCGTCCGCCCCGTAGGCCGAGCCCGCCACCACCCAGCCCTCCAACCTCCCTCCTCCTATGTCGACTGCCCCAGATCCGACCCCCCCCCCCCCCCCCCCCCGGGTCTTCTCTTCTCTCCTCCACTACCCTTGCAAGCCACCCCGTGTCCCATTCCCGTCCCTCCGCAAGCCGAGTCCACCACCCCGTCCCCTTCCTCGGGCTCGACACCAGCCCGACCACCGACTCGCAGCCGACCCACCCAGGTTTTGGCATAGCCGTTGGCGTCTGGACACGCTGCTACATCAAAACCTCGTGGCCCTCATTATTCTCGCACCGGCCCCACCCCGCCAGAGACTCTTGCGCCAGTCCTACCACCACCAGTGGTCCTTGAAGATACACGTGCCCCTCAGTAGGTACGTCTCCTCCCAGTAGGGTATTCCCAGTAATTCCATTAATCGGGTCTCCAATATCTTATCTGTGCCGATAACTGTCCACCATCGTGAGGTTGTGCGTTCCCCACCTGCCTGTTAAGTTCATTAGTTCCAGATATTACGGGACATACTCTTGTCTCTTAATTTAAGCATGGTTTATTTTAATTCTTAGAACTGAGATTGAACTGTCTGATGCTAGTAGTTTCTTTTAAAATCCATTATTCTCTGCTGATGGCTTGAATAATATTTTCTACCAAAAACTTTTAATTTATAGTGAAACAGTGTTAGCACAATTAAACTATTGATTTCCAGGTCACCTACATTGTTTTGCATCAGTTTGACTTGGTTTTTATAAGGGTTATTGCCAAACTTTCCATATATGTGAATATCTAATTCAAGATTGTTATCGATCTAAAATAAGGAGTACCAATGGGCTCTTGGCCTGGTGGTACTTCCTCTCTCCCATGTTGGAGAGGTTCTCTTGATATGGACACCGTGGATCGAACTTTCACTCAAGGTTGTTGTGCCTTGTTTGCGCATGCGAATCCAGGCCGTTGGAGTCATGTTCACGGTATTATGGAAATAATAAATAGCAGCTGGTGACTGTCTCCCCCCGTTTCAATCTCTGGACCTCATTCAGACCATGCTCTAGCGCCCAGTCCTCTGATCGCTTGGCCGGTACAGCAAAAAAAAAAAGGAGTCGGCTAGTAAGAGAGGATATCAACAATTTATTTATAGCAGTTCTAACTAATTCCTCGATGCCACCTCCTTTGTTAGAACTGATGCCCAATCACAATCATGTGATTGGCATATTTAACACTTTATTTGTTATTAATGGATTGTTTCTATATAAACTGGAAAAATATGATAAATTATATTTTGCAAGACGGATGCTCAAATGGTGGATATTTTAACAAAGCCTCTAATCGACAAGTCTCCAAAAGAGATGTAGTTGATACATCTTGCTGAAATTCACGACGATGACCCAAATTGCATAATGAGTTTTGAGATATTCCAGAGCATCTTGAGCGTGCTACGGCTTTATGTGCCTCCTTCTTGCGTGCTTTGCTCGATCCTTCAAACTCGTGTGCTTGGTCATGCCCAAGATCCAAGATCTTGACACAACCCTGAAACCTCTAATTATGATCAGGTCTAACATGTTCCACCGAAAATTCAATACATATGTTGAGTTTCTTCGTCGCTTCCCGCAGAACAACTTTGAATGGAATAATGATTATGCTGATCTTCATCACCCTGGGAAAAAAAAACCAATATTGATAAATATTTTTGAGAGTCCTTGCTCTCTTAGCTCTTCTACTCTCCTGTGTCTGAGTCTTCTATTCATCTGGCACCACTTTTGCTTTAGTCTTCTACTCATCTGGCAATTCTTTCGTGGCTGTGCTCACCCTTGGGAATCACTGTTGGCCGGGTTTTGCTAAACCCTGGAAAACCTCTCTTCACAACAAACAACCTACAAGCTTCTTATAACAAAAATGTTAGAATTTTTCTCCAGATCACATGATGGAGAAAATGGATCAGTTTCTGTTAGGATTGATGTGTTCTAAGCTTGTAAAACTTTATGTTTTGGTCTAATAAAGATTGATAGTTATTATATGAGATGCATATAGGTACGTAACATAGTTACGTGTTCTTTTAAGAACAGAGAGCCATGGTTATATGGTAGTCCACTGAGCTGAAGACTGAGTGGATTGGTCCCATATAATCTAAATCAATTCGCAGCTATGATCAGGTTGGTCGCCTCATTATGATAAGTTGTTGGCGATGACAGTTCATGGGAAGTCTTTACCATGGTCATCACCAGGCACAGTGTCTACGGCTGAACGGAACTAACACGGTGTATAGATCAGTGAGCAGACACTGGTGCACGAAGTCGTGTTTCTGCTTAAGGTAAAACGATCCTAAACCCTGAGGAACCACGTCTAATGGACTAACCAGTTGCGTGGTGCTTTGGTCAACCAATGTGTGAGGATCCGTATGCAGTGATCCAAAACCACGGTGTACTGGGTTACCCAGCTGGCGTTGCATTAGCGTGTCACTCCTGCAGGTCATCCACACCCCTGAAGGGAGGTGCGTTCCTTGGTGTGACTTACACTGTACTAAACCCAGACCTGGTGGTCATCAGTCTGACTGTTGACCGGGTTTGATTACTCGACGGGGTAATAAGAGGTACGATGTATAGGTCAACCTGGAAGGAACCAAGTCATATGATCATTCGAGTCTGACGGTAGTCTCCACCGCTCAAAGTGAATCATGGCATCAAGTGGAGGGACAACATGTTTACCACTACTAAACGGAGAACAGGGGTATGATGGAGAACATAGTAAGTCCGGGTGAATTGGAGTGTAGCCTGCGTCGCACTCTGGGTGGCCACGCAGGTTAACTCGAGCTCAGAGGATCGATGGTACATTCGGGAAGTGTGTCGATCGAGCTTGAGTTGGAAGCCATGAACCCCGGTCCCTGATGGTTCCACCTTATCAACATAATGTACGGTTCTTGAACCATCCTTGGAACACCATAAACATTAAGAGGAAGACAGAAGTATACGCTCTGTGTGTGCTTGGCACTAGAGCACGGTAGATGTGTAACTACATGCGAGTACTACGGGGTATACCCGAGATTAGTACAGAGGCGCAGGTAGTAATCCCTAGCCATAAGTGAACTTCGCTGCATAGGTGCGATGCACCGGGGTATGTTGCGAGTTGACTAGTTGACTTTGCTAGAGGCACCCTCCGGTGGCCTCAGTTAATAGTAAGGTAACTAGTAAAGATCACTTAAGTAGTGGCCGTTAGGTCTCGTACACTAGAAATGGTCAAATTGAGGTCTCAGGGTGTTTTGGTAAAAACTCACTCTGCCGGACCTCACTTATGGTCGACCCTAGCTATGGGAGACCATGCTAGGGCCGGCCCTATGTTGTAGGGATGAGAATCCCTCATCTATAGGGCCGGCCATATAGATAGGGATAGGGCTTTGAATTGGTCAAAATAAGCCCTAAAAAGTGGGAAAACGGATAAATAGAAGAAGAGATAAAAGGGTGATAATTGAGAGATAATTGTGGGAGGTTCTTATCCCCTTGGATCCTTATCCAAGGGGGTAGGCCGGCCCTATATAAGGGACCTTATGGGGCCGGCTATAGGCATGCAAAAACCGAACCCCCTCCCTCTCTCATCTATCTAGTTCTGTCCCTAATCTCTCTCTACTTTCTCGCTTGCAACTTCGTCTTCGTCGCGTGGAGTTTCGTAGAAGGAGAAGGGTTGTTCTTCGGAGGCACTCAGAGATCCGAGAGCGATGTTCCGTGCATCGTGTAAGATCGGGTGAACAAGAAGGCATCATTTCCATTCATACCATCGGCATCTTCGCAAACGATCTTCCGTCTCCATCGACAAAGAAGACAATTCTCTGCGGTTAAAAGATTCGTACGAAGGTATGAATAATCTAATACGTAGATCTAGCGAGCATTATGATTTGCATGCATGCTAGATAATTATTACGCTAGATTGTCGTTAGAGTGTTCGATTCACGTGCATAAACATGCACACATATGTAGATTAGTTTCAATGAAAGTTTAAATCGTGTAACGTGCACCATGAACGGTCTTTCGACCGTAAAATCGTTTCCGCTGCGAGCCTCTACTATGGAATTATTTTCAACAGTTTCACATAGAAAAATGAGGATACATAGCTCCCACATCCACCAATCAGTAGACTCTCAAACCAACTCTTGTTATAATAAAAGAGACAGACTTACAATATTTCACTTAACAAACCTTTCTTCTCTTAACACTAACAAACCACTTCACTCTCACTTGACTTACCCATTCATCACATTCATGCCACTATATATAGGCAGAGAATATCCTTTAGACTCCTACACAACCGTTGAAATCCCCAAGTCAACACTTTGAATTCCTTAGACCACCCATAAACTTCACAACCCAGGTTCATGCACCAAATACCAGTACATTTAATACTCAAAAGTAAATACCTTACAGTTTCTATAGGGGTTCTCCAAACTTTCTTTATATGTGAATATATAATACAAGATTGTTATTTTCTAAAATAAGGAATCAATTAGTAAGAGAGGATATCAACAAGAGGGCTAGGAAGCTGAACTCGAGTTCATGATTAGGTTGGTGAACTTGAGTTTTCTAGACGACACGTGTCATGTTTTCTTTACTTTTTGCTTTATGTCTTTTTTGTGTTCATCCTTCTTAAATGTTTGTCTCCTCTTACTTGCTTTATGTCTTTTCGATCAATGGACACATGGCGTAATATAAACTATGCTTCACCATTCATTTGTGAACTCAAGTTCACCAACCTCTTTCCCTATCAACAATCTATTTATAGTGTATTTATGAATTTCTAGATATCACCTCCTTTATTAAAATTGGTGCCCAATCACAATCATGTACATATCATATTTAATTCATTTTCTGTTATTAAACCAAAAAAATATGATAAATTACTTTTTAATGTTATTAATAAATATAAATTACCTTTTCATGTATTGCCCATGATATGACTATGACAAAATGTAATGCCTAATATTTTTAGAACAAGTTATTGAATACTAGAATGATTTGCTTCGAGCAATCATGGGAGATTTGAGAATTTGGCTCTTACTCCTTAGATAATCACAAATGCTAGGTTTCTAGAGCTGATGATTATAGGGTTGAAATTATTGTTGATTATTCTAAGGTAGCCTAAATTGAGACAGTGAGTTTTAGTATGGGGCCCTCGAATATTGGGGAAAGGTGTTGTTTGGGGCCGGGGACACCAGGAAAATTTGGGATGATTCCTCCAACCAGGGTTATAGGTGTTTGAATAGAGATTATTACCTTGAAGGGGGTAAGAGTTGACAACATACATCTGCTCTTGGATGAACTCTGGATATTATCCCAGAGGGCACGCACTCACATGGTGAGTAGGGATCGAGCACAATGCGCAGACCTCGGGTAGAGGCGGGGGCTCAATTAGTTGGGTAGGAAGGGATGGGACTCCTACAGAGAGGAGTTGGTCTAATTTTCTCTCGGGGGCATCTACTTTATTCGAGACATCTATGGAGTTGGCTAACTCAAAGATGGTTGCCCTCTTAGTGGATGAAGTAGACCCTGAATAAGCATCCCCAAATGAGGAGGCATGTTGGAGATAGTTTTCAGAGATGTTTCGAAGAGTTCCCATGCCTCTCTGTCTCATTCTTTAACAAAAATGCTCCACCACAGGTAGCATCGATCAGTTGACAGTTGGAATCGGCTAACCCATCATAGAATGTTTGCACAATTTGCCATTAAGGCACCTAAAGGTGAGAACATTTTTGTAACAGGTCCTTCAAGCGTTTCCACATCTCATAGAATTGTTCGCTATCCAGTTGGGTGAAGCAGTGATGGCTCGCCGGTACTGGTTGGTCTTTCCAACAGGGAAGTATTTATTAAAGAATTCTTTTTGCAATTCCACCCAAGTGGTTATTGTATTTGCTCCTAAAGTATTAAGCTAATGTTTGGCCTTATCTTTCAGAGAGAAAGGGAACAATAGTAACCTAATTGTTTCATCATTCAAGTTCTGTAACTTGAATGTTGTGCATATCTCTAAGAATTTGACAAGATGTATATACGGGTCCTTGTTAGTGAGCCCATGAAACATCGAAAGCATGTTGATGCCACTAGACTTTATCTCATAATTGCCCGCTAGAGTAGCGGGCAATCTAATTCATGAAGGAGATGTATAAGCTGTGGGCCTAAAGTACGCCCAACGGTTTTTAGGTTCTTCTCCTATATCCGGGGTTTCGACATTTCCAACCATTTTTATATTCCTTAAATCTAATCTTATGTTAGTTAAGGTTCGTTCAAGTTCAAGATCAATGGAAATAAAAGATGGTTATCGTGAAAGTCTACCAAACATGAACTAGCAAAGAAAAATAGAAGGTAGAACTAAGCCATTTAATTAACTAGAACGATAGATAGGTAGGACTACTAGGCATTATAGATGCAAATTCTAGCAACCTAATGCGCGCAAAACCCGCTTTTAATTGAGAGCGACAACGGACACACATACACCACCCTGACGTATGTGCTGAACTTCCCCAGGCCAGCTCTTGCACTACGGTGCAATTAATTTGAAAGGAAAAATTAGGGTTATTTTGACTTTGCCCCCCAAATTTTGCCTTGAATTAGATTTTACCCCCCATATTTTCATTAATTAGACTTTAACCCCCACAACTAACTGTTCCGTCAGTTCACCATCTAAGAGAAAGGGTGAGCTGACGGAAAAGAAAGAAAGTTTTGGGGTTAAGCTGACACACAGTTAGGTTTGGGGGGTAAAGTCTAATTAATGAAATAATGGGGGGTAAAATCTAATTCAAGACAAAATTTAGGGGGCAAAGTCAAAATAACCCGAAAAATTACTTTGAATTATGATTACTAAAGAAAATCTACTTCTAGCGAACTACTACTACTAGAATAATAAATGGGAGACAATGGCACTTACATGTGTGTGATGGTAAGGATGATCCCTGTCTTCCGCTTAAAACTAAGTATCTAAAAGGGAAAGAAACAAAAGAGAGTCACTGAGACGAATAGAGAAGGTAGAACTCCAAAAGAAATTCTACTTAACCAAATTCTACTTTTCATTACTAAGTCCCTAGAAATGGTGCTAAAATTATGTTCGATTGTGATCACGATCGATATTAACAGCTATGTTGTAGTTCTCTTAGTATAATAAATAAAAGAAATTCGTTGGGTTAGGGGTTATGGTTAGGTTAGTGGTCAAATGAGTGAGAGAGAGAGAGAGAGAGCTTGAAAGCGAGAGCATGATTATGAAGATTAATAAAATAAAATTCTCTTAATATAATAAATATTTAAATTAAATTTGAAATACACATGCATTGCAGTAAACATATTTGATTAAAATATGTAGTACTCGATACCAACTGAACGTGCACACAAGGATCATAAGTTAGAGTTTCCATTCGATGCGTCATGAGTATTCAGTAAACTAGTAGCTTTACAGTCAACTAATTCACTTGTTAGTTGACTTGGGTACTATTACATTTTGTAAGACAACGACATATATATATATATATATATATATATATATATATATATAGAGAGAGAGAGAGAGAGAGAGAGAGAGAGAAATACTTGAATGCGGCATGCGGTGCGTGCGGCATCGCACCGCAGCCGTGTGATTCACGCGCTGCGTGAATGCAATGCACGTAGCAGTGCATCACACGGCTGCGGTGCGATGCCGCACGCACCGCATGCCCCTATATATATATATATATATATATATATATATATATATATATATATATATATATATATATATATATATATATATATATATATATATATATATATATATATATATATATATATATATATATATATATATATATATATATATATATATATATATATATATATATATGAGGGCAGGGAGCCTGCACTTGAGGTGTAGCATCGTTGCTGCACCTCTCGCGTGTTTACCTTCCCTAGAAGTTTTAGAATTTGATGATATTTAATGGGTGTGTTGTTTAGAGTAAGGTGATTGTCCAGGGAAAAATTTCGCTGGCTCGGATGCTCGACCATGCAAGGCAAGGAAAACGTGAGAACGTCTGTCTCCATGAGGAGCACAGACCCTAACCTTCGACATTCAAGTTAGTGATGGTTCGAACGGAAAGAGGCTTAGAGTTAGGAAAATATTTGGGTTTCTGAGTTTCGAACCTGTACTTTGGAGCTGGGGATTGTACCTTTATAGACCTTTTGCAGACTGCCAGAGTTCGACAGGTGGCCGCTCTTTCTTGCACCTTCTACCCCTTCACGTGCTAGCCCACATGGATCCTTAATGGCCTTTGTCTTTTAGCCTGCCAAGTGGTGACAGTCTAGGTCAGATGGACATTTTGGAAAGCTCTAGCCTAGGGCACTCTAGTATGGGGAGCTCTAGACCAACCTTGACCAGCGAATGTGGCTCGCAATCATCCATGTAGTTCCACAGTGGCGGTGACATTTGTCGACTCATTACCGCCTTATTGTAGGCAGCACCTCTTCAGCGGGCGAGCCGATCGCGTGTGGTCAGGGCGATCTCTCGGGCGGGCTGTGAGTGCTAGGACGAGCGAAATCTTCTGCGTGTGAGCTGATCGCGTGTGATCAGGGTGAGCACCTGGGCGAGTTACGGGCGCCAGCCATAGGCGATCTTTTCCGTGTGTGAGCTGCTCGTGTGCGATCAGGGTGAGCTCCCGGGTGAGCTGCAGGTGTCAGCCACGGGCGACCTATTCCGCGTGTGAGCTGATTGCGTGCGGTCAGGGTGAGCTCCCAAGCGGGCTGCAGGCGCCAGCCACGGGTGACCTCTTTCACATGCAAGCTGATCGTGTGCGGTCAGGGTGAACTCCCACACGAGCTGCGAGCTCTAGCCACGTGCGACCTTTTTCGCGTGTGGTCAGGGTGAGCTCCTGGGCGAGCCATGAGCGCCAGCCACTTGCGACCACTTCCACGTGCGAGCTGCTCATGAGGGCGGTGTTGGAAGTTAATCCGGGTCAGAGGCTCGCAGCGGAAACGATTTGGCGGTCGAAAGACCGTTCATGGTGCACGTTACACGATTTAATTTTTCACAGAAACTAATCTACATATGTGTGCATGTGTATGCACGAGAATCGAAAACCCCTAACGGCAATCTAGCGTAATGATTAACTAGCATGGATGCAAATCATAATGCTCGCTAGATCTACATGTTAGATTACACATACCTTTCGTACGGATCTTTTAACCGCGGAGGATTGTCTTCTTTGTCGATGGAGACGGAAGATCGTTCGCGAAGATGCCGACGGTACGAATGGAGATGTTGCCTTCTTGTTCACCCGATCTCACACGATGCACGGAACGTCGCTCTCGGATCTCTGAGTGCCTCCGAAGAACGACCCTTCTCCTTCTTCAGAACTCCACGCGAGGAAGACGAAGTAGCAAGCGGGAAACGGGAGATGAAACGGGAGAGAACTCGAGAGATGAGAGAGAGGGGGGTTCGGTTTCTCTTGTGCATGGGGCCGGCGCCCATAGGTGCCTTTATAGGGCCGGCCAACACCCCTTGGATAAGGATCCAAGGGGATATTAACCCCCTCTCATTATCTCTCCATTATCTCCCTTTTATCTCTCCGCGTATTTATCCGTTTTCCCACTTTTTAGGGCTCGATTTTAACCGATTTATCGCCCCATCCCTATCCATATGGCCGGCCCTATAGATGAGGGATTCTTATCCCTACATCATAGGGCCGGCCCTAGTGAGGTGTCCCACCACTAGGGTCGGCCAACAGTGAGGTCCGGCAGAGTGAGGTTTTTACCAAAACGCCCCGACGCCTCATTTTGACCATTTCTAGCGTGCGATACCTAACGGCCATTACTTAAGTGATATCTACTAGTTACTTACTATTAACTGAGGCCACCGGAGGGTGCCTCTAGCATAGTCAACTAGTCAACTCGCAACATACCCCGGTGCATCGCACCTATGCAGCGAAGTTCACTTATGGCTAGGGATTACTACATACGACTCTGTACTAATCCCGGGCACAACCCTTAGTACTCGTATGTAGTTACGCATCTACCGTGCTCTAGTGCCAAGCACACACGGAGCGTATACTTCTTTCTTCCTCCTGCTTATGGTGTTCCGAGGAGACGGTTCAAGAACCGTACATAATGTTGATAAGGTGGAACCATCAGGGACCGGGGTTCATGGCTTCCAACTCAAGCTCGATCGACACACTACCCGAGTGTACCATCGATCCTCTGAGCTCGAGTTAACCTGCGTAGCCACCCAGAGTGCGACGCAGGCTGCACTCCAATTCACCCAGACTTACTATGTTCTCCATCATACCCCTGCTCTCCGCTCAGTAGTGGTAAACCCGCTGTCCCTCCACTTGATGCCATGATTCACTTCGAGCGGTGAAGACTACCGTCAGACTCGAATGATCATATGACTTGGTTCCTTCCAGGTTGACCTATACATCGTACCTCTGATTACCCCGTCGAGTAATCGAACCCGGTCAACAGTCAAACTGATGACCACCAGGCCTGGGTTTGGTACAGTGTAAGTCACACCAAGGAACGCACCTCCCATCAGGGGTGTGGATGGCCTGCAGGAGTGACACGCTAATGCAACGCCAGCCGGGTAACCCAGTACACCGTGGTTTTGGATCACTGCATATGGACCCTCACACATTGGTGCGCCAAAGCACCACGCAACTGGTTAGTCCATCAGTCGTGGTTCCTCAGGGTTTAGGACCGTTTTACCCTAAGCAGAAACACGGCTTAGTGTACCAGTGTCTGCTCACTGATCTGTACACCGTGTTAGTTCCGTTCAGCCACAGACACTGTGCCTGGTGATGACCATGGTGAAGACATCCCATGAACTGTCATCGCCAACAGCTTAACATGATGAGGCGACCAACCTGATCATAGCTGCGAACTTATTTAGGTTATACGGGACCAATCCACTCAGTCTTCAACTCAGTGGACTACCATATAACCATGGCTCTCTGTTCTCAAAAGAACACGTAACTATGTTACGCACCTATATGCATCTCATATATTAATAACTATCAATCTTTATTAGACCAAAACATAAAGTTTTACAAGCTTAGAACACATCAATCCTAACAATCTCCCACTTGGTCTAGCGAAGCAAAACGGTTTTGACTCCCATCGCGTCCACATGTCGCTCGAATGCCTTGGTAGGTATTGCCTTTGTGAAAGGATCAGCAACATTATCTGTAGATGCAATCTGTGTCACCGCTACTCGCCCTTGCTTTTGAAACTGCCGAATCAAGTGGAACTTGCGCTCGATGTGCTTCCCCTTTTGGTGATGTCTTGGCTCCTTTGCTTGTGCTACCGCCCCACTATTGTCGCAGTAAAGCACAATAGGTAACTGGGCCTCTGGTACGCACCCCAAATCCGTAAGGAATTTCTTGAGCCATACCGCCTCTTTGGCTGCCTCGCACGCTGCAACGTACTCAGCCTCTGTGGTAGAGTCTGCGATGCATTTCTGCTTCACACTCTGCCAACTAACCGCTCCTCCTCCTAGCATAAACACAAAACCTGATGTCGACTTCCTGGATTCCAAATCTGACATAAAGTCAGAATCTGTATATCCAATCGGCGTCAGTTCTTGTCCAGTGTAAACCAACTCATAGTCCCTTGTTCTACGAAGGTACTTGAGTATACACTTCACAGCTGTCCAGTGATCTGGACCCGGATTCGACTGAAACCGACCCATCATGCCTACTGCGAAACAGATATCTGGCCTTGTACAATGCATAGCATACATTAGACTACCCAATGCCGAGGCATAAGGTATCTTCTGCATTTCTGCTCTCTCCTCAGGTGTCTTAGGACATTGATCCTTAGACAGTTTTATGCCATGTCTAAATGGCACAAAACCCTTCTTGGAGTTTTGCATATCAAATCTAGCCATAACCTTATCTATATACGCAGCCTGTGACAGCGAGAGAATCCTGTTCTGGCGATCACGTGTTACCTTGATCCCCAAAACATAACTCGCTTCACCTAGGTCTTTCATATCGAACTGTGTTGACAACCAGACCTTTACCGTTGACAATGTTCCTACATCATTTCCAATGAGCAGAATATCGTCTACGTAAAGTATCAAATATACTACTGTGGTCTTATCAGTCCTCTTGTATACACATGGTTCATCCTCGTTTTGAGTAAATCCATATGACTGGATTGCCTGATCAAAACGGATGTTCCAACTTCTAGATGCTTGCTTTAGTCCATAAATGGACTTCTGCAACTTGCAAACTAGATGTTCCTGACCCTCTGACTCAAAGCCTGGTGGCTGAATCATATAAATGTCTTCTTCCAAATTTCCATTAAGGAATGCTGTCTTGACATCCATTTGCCAGATCTCCCAGTCATAATGGGCTGCAATGGATAGGAGGATCCGAATAGACTTTATCATAGCTACCGGCGAGAAGGTTTCGTCAAAGTCGATCCCTTCTCTCTGGGTGTAACCCTTGGCAACTAATCTAGCTTTATAAGTCTCTATTGTACCATCGGATCCTCTCTTCTTCTTATACACCCACTTACACCCAATAGGTTTAATATTGGATGATGGTGTAACAAGAGTCCAGACTGCGTTATGGGACATTGATTCAATTTCTACCTCCATAGCCTTTTGCCAGTCAGAGCTGTCAGAAGCTCCCACTGCCTCATCGTAGCTCAGTGGGTCATCCTCCTGACACTCTGGATCAACCAATAAGGTTTCTCCATAGTATCTGTCAGGAGCTCTGATGTTTCTCCCACTGCGACGAGGTAGTGGTGGTGTTACAGGATTAACAGGTTCTACAGTATCTGGTATATTATTATCTGTAATGTCAGTTCCCACTATGCTTTTGGATGCGCTATCTGAGCTAATACCCAGCAGTTCATCCAGAACTACCTTACTAGTAGGTTTGTGGTCCACAATATAATCCTGTTCTAGGAAATAGGCGTTCGTAGAAACGATCACTTTCTTTTCCTCAGGATCATAAAATAGACCACCTTTGGTCTCCTTGGAATACCCTACAAATAAGCATACTCTGGTTTTAGTTTCCATCTTTTCCCTCTTATCCCTTCGCACATGTGCAGGGCATCCCCATATTCTGAAATGCTGTATCAATGGCTTTCACTTTGACCACAGTTCTCTAGGGGTCAGAGGCACTGACTTAGACGGAACGTGATTCAGAATATAAACTGCTGTTTGTAGGGCATATCCCCAAAAGGTCATTGGTAAACTGGCGTAACTCATCATGCTACGAACCATGTCCAACAAGGTTCGATTCCTTCTCTCGGAAACTCCATTCTGTTGTGGGGTACCTGGAGCAGTTAACTGGGTTTTTATCCCATGCTCCACCATATACCCTAGGAACTCGTCAGATAGGTATTCACCTCCTCGATCAGATCGAAGGGTTTTTATATATTTACCTGTCTGCTTTTCTACTTCAGCCCTGAACTCTTTGAACATGTCAAAGGATTCCGACTTCCGATGCATCAGGTAAATGTAACCATATCTTGAGTAATCATCAATGAATGTGATGAAATACTCATGGCCTCCTATCGCCTTGACGTTCATGGGTCCACATACATCCGAATGGATTAACTCTAATACCTCAGTGGCTCTTACTCCTTTGCCTTTAAAGGACCTCTTGGTCATCTTGCCTTCCAGGCAGGATTCACAGGTGGGAAGGATCTCCGTAGGATCTGTTTCCAGAAGCCCGGCCTTCACCATTCTATGAATCCTATCTAAGGCAATATGCCCAAGTCGTAAGTGCCACAGGTGGGTTAAATTTTCCGATGGATTCTTACGCTTAGATGAATTAACATTAAATGCTGAAGTTATTATGTTATCCTTTTCAAATTTAGGACTCACAACATAGAGATGATTCTGAACCATTCCTCTTATTATAAAAGTTCCATTCAGTTTAAACGACACACCAGAAGCATCAAAATAAACTGAATAACCTTCATTAACTAAAGAAGAAACAGAAATTAAGTTACGTCGCAAGGACGGTACATAAAAGACATCTCTAAGTGTCAAAGTCTTATTATTCGAAAAACTAAGATTAACATCTCCAATAGCTTCAGCAGCAGCCACGGCCTCAGTTCCCATGCTCAGGGTCACTTCTCCATCAAGCAATCTTCTGCTTTCCCGAAACCCCTGAAGAGAGTTACAGGCATGGTTAGTGGATCCAGAATCCACAATCCAACTAGCAAAAGTACTATTACTTGAAAGAAATGATTCAACAACTAAGAGTTGTAGATTACCTTCACCAGCATTCTGAGGCTTCTTGCAGTCCTTCTTCCAATGACCCTTCTGGCCACACCGGAAGCACTTCGTGCCCGGTTTCTTTGATTCTCCAGACCCAGAGGCTCCATCAGAGTCCTGCACAGGCAATGACTTAGGTTTCCTTTTATGTTTCTTGCCCTGAGGTTTACCAGGCTTCTTGAAGGATCTGCGTTGCACGTGAAGTGCTTCGCCCTTCTGCTTGAAGCCATCCTCAGCTGCCTGGAGAGCTCCCAGAAGCTCTGCATTTGTCATAGCCAACTTGTTCAAATTAAAGTTGGTGACAAAGCCTTCAAAGGCTCCAGACAGTGACGAGAGGAAGATGTCTGTCATCACCTCGCCTTCTAGCACAATGTCCATGGTGGCTAGTTCGTTCTGGAACCCAAACATTTTCATCATGTGTTCCCGAACCAGCGTCCCATTGGACATCTTAGTGCCGACGAGTTTCTTGATGGTAAGGTATCGCGTAACGCGATTGTGACCTTCAAACATCTCCTTCAAATACAACATCATGTCAGAAGCGTCGGGCATCTCCTCGACTTGCTTCTGCAGAGTTGTTTGCAAGGATGCTATTATATAGCATTTACATATCTCATTGGATTCCTTCCAGTCAGTGAATGCCTTTAACTGTGCCTCTGTGGCATTGGGTCCTGGCAAATCTGGCTCAGGGTCATTAAGGGCTGACATATGTTTACCAATCCTTAGGACCAGGTACAGGTTGCGCTTCCAGTCCTCATAGTTGGGACCGGTAAGTTTGTGGTCATTTAGGATAGCGGACAGGGGGTCTAACTTAGTCATCTGAAAATTAAGATTGAATAATGAGTATGCATTAAAAACTTATTTTATGGATTTTTAAAACAAGCTAATTATATCCATATGTCGACGCTACCCTCAAGCGAAGTCATTACCATGGATCAATTAACCATGTATGTAAGATCTCGGAATCGACTGTACCTGCCCTAGGGGGCATCATACAGCGTCAATCCGCTCACATGGGCCTTTTCCTTGACCCTATCCAAATCTGCCAACTAAGGGCTGTGATGGACCATGGTTATCTTTCGGCCAGTACCACGTGATCACCGTTGTCTTCGCAACGAATACCTCACGTGTACTTAGGATGCTTACCCACGAGCCTAAGCAATTACGACACGGGAGTTCATGCGGCCCCCACTAGGGTGGGATGAAAAGCCCTTCTCTCCTGGCCCCGTAATCGCCATATCCACAGGGAGGTCATTAAGTAATTTGGCATGGAAACACACAGCTCCCACCCTAGGGGGTGTGAAGTTATGCATCCCCACCCAAACACAAAATGACTGGCCGTGGAGGCCAGAGGATCTTTTAAAAGTCCTCTCTTGCATCCCTTATAATTCTGAGGGTTATTTTACGAGTATGAATTTATGCAAATGCAAAGGTAGCGACCTCCTAAATACTAGACCCTGGTCACACCATGCTCCCACTAGCGTTCAAACCTTTCGCCTAGCATTAATCACTCTCGGAATATCATAGTCCCTGCCTCAAGTGGATTTCTCCATTCAAGGGTCACATTACATATTCCAAGAGTATCGATGCTTTGCAAAATTGGTTATCACGCTAATGCTCTGGAGCTAATCCTAGAGTCAGACTCACTGGAAAGGACTCCCACTAGTCATGGCGCCTCGCTTATAGATTTGACAATTGATGTTCAATGGATCTCCATCTCATCTTTGATTTCGATGCTGGCCAAATAGGCACACCCGACTAGTCGGGTGCTCTCCTAATGGTGGCATAACCATATGTGATGGGATCCCACTAACATCAAAAGTCAACTAAATAATAGGCGTCATCTAGCGGGATCCTAACCTCAAACAGTCGCTTGGACCGGAGGGGAAAGGCATCCCTCTGAAAACTGATAATCATATTATCTCATCGGGGTTCGATATGAAGCATAAAGAACTAATTAAAGAAAGCAACCATAAAAACTGAATTAAGTTCAGGGTCCGACCCCTGAACCTAATTAGCACAGCGCAGGCCTCTAGCTTTCTTCGCAAGGTTCCTCGGTCCGGCTCCTCCGTCGCGCTTGCGAACACTTTGCCGGATCGTCTTCATCCTCCAGGGTTCCGCTTCCGCTCCCGATGGTGGATTTCTTTGGCACGTCTTTCTTCTCGATCTGTAACTGAAAAAGTCTAGTACGCTACGAGCAAGTGCTCGGTCGTACACAATTTCCTAGAAAGAAAAGAAAACACACCTAGAAAAAAGGCCATGGGAAACCGAGGATGGACAAACCCCATCACTCGCCCAATCTATGGCTCAATTACATATCCACACACAGAAAGCAAATCCAGACAATTGCTAACTCGGGGTCCGACCCCCGGTAGCAAGCACAAAGCATAGATCTAGATTTTTTATAGCGGCGCCCTGCAAGAATGATTAATAGAACAAGCACAATCTATATATATGCATGATCTAAGCGTATGAACCCCGATGATCTCACGCATTCATCATGCGCACACATGTTAGTTTCATGAAAAAACGTGAAACGCACACCACTAATGCGGCTCTGATACCAATTGTTGGAAGTTAATCCGGGTCAGAGGCTCGCAGCGGAAACGATTTGGCGGTCGAAAGACCGTTCATGGTGCACGTTACACGATTTAATTTTTCACAGAAACTAATCTACATATGTGTGCATGTGTATGCACGAGAATCGAAAACCCCTAACGGCAATCTAGCGTAATGATTAACTAGCATGGATGCAAATCATAATGCTCGCTAGATCTACATGTTAGATTACACATACCTTTCGTACGGATCTTTTAACCGCGGAGGATTGTCTTCTTTGTCGATGGAGACGGAAGATCGTTCGCGAAGATGCCGACGGTACGAATGGAGATGTTGCCTTCTTGTTCACCCGATCTCACACGATGCACGGAACGTCGCTCTCGGATCTCTGAGTGCCTCCGAAGAACGACCCTTCTCCTTCTTCAGAACTCCACGCGAGGAAGACGAAGTAGCAAGCGGGAAACGGGAGATGAAACGGGAGAGAACTCGAGAGATGAGAGAGAGGGGGGTTCGGTTTCTCTTGTGCATGGGGCCGGCGCCCATAGGTGCCTTTATAGGGCCGGCCAACACCCCTTGGATAAGGATCCAAGGGGATATTAACCCCCTCTCATTATCTCTCCATTATCTCCCTTTTATCTCTCCGCGTATTTATCCGTTTTCCCACTTTTTAGGGCTCGATTTTAACCGATTTATCGCCCCATCCCTATCCATATGGCCGGCCCTATAGATGAGGGATTCTTATCCCTACATCATAGGGCCGGCCCTAGTGAGGTGTCCCACCACTAGGGTCGGCCAACAGTGAGGTCCGGCAGAGTGAGGTTTTTACCAAAACGCCCCGACGCCTCATTTTGACCATTTCTAGCGTGCGATACCTAACGGCCATTACTTAAGTGATATCTACTAGTTACTTACTATTAACTGAGGCCACCGGAGGGTGCCTCTAGCATAGTCAACTAGTCAACTCGCAACATACCCCGGTGCATCGCACCTATGCAGCGAAGTTCACTTATGGCTAGGGATTACTACATACGACTCTGTACTAATCCCGGGCACAACCCTTAGTACTCGTATGTAGTTACGCATCTACCGTGCTCTAGTGCCAAGCACACACGGAGCGTATACTTCTTTCTTCCTCCTGCTTATGGTGTTCCGAGGAGACGGTTCAAGAACCGTACATAATGTTGATAAGGTGGAACCATCAGGGACCGGGGTTCATGGCTTCCAACTCAAGCTCGATCGACACACTACCCGAGTGTACCATCGATCCTCTGAGCTCGAGTTAACCTGCGTAGCCACCCAGAGTGCGACGCAGGCTGCACTCCAATTCACCCAGACTTACTATGTTCTCCATCATACCCCTGCTCTCCGCTCAGTAGTGGTAAACCCGCTGTCCCTCCACTTGATGCCATGATTCACTTCGAGCGGTGAAGACTACCGTCAGACTCGAATGATCATATGACTTGGTTCCTTCCAGGTTGACCTATACATCGTACCTCTGATTACCCCGTCGAGTAATCGAACCCGGTCAACAGTCAAACTGATGACCACCAGGCCTGGGTTTGGTACAGTGTAAGTCACACCAAGGAACGCACCTCCCATCAGGGGTGTGGATGGCCTGCAGGAGTGACACGCTAATGCAACGCCAGCCGGGTAACCCAGTACACCGTGGTTTTGGATCACTGCATATGGACCCTCACACATTGGTGCGCCAAAGCACCACGCAACTGGTTAGTCCATCAGTCGTGGTTCCTCAGGGTTTAGGACCGTTTTACCCTAAGCAGAAACACGGCTTAGTGTACCAGTGTCTGCTCACTGATCTGTACACCGTGTTAGTTCCGTTCAGCCACAGACACTGTGCCTGGTGATGACCATGGTGAAGACATCCCATGAACTGTCATCGCCAACAGCTTAACATGATGAGGCGACCAACCTGATCATAGCTGCGAACTTATTTAGGTTATACGGGACCAATCCACTCAGTCTTCAACTCAGTGGACTACCATATAACCATGGCTCTCTGTTCTCAAAAGAACACGTAACTATGTTACGCACCTATATGCATCTCATATATTAATAACTATCAATCTTTATTAGACCAAAACATAAAGTTTTACAAGCTTAGAACACATCAATCCTAACAGGCGGAGGCCAGCTTCGTTGGGAGTGTTCTTTGAATTCCAAGTCCTATTTTGGCTACAATGTTGTTTACCCAAAAGTCGGGATTGACCTTGAATCTCGATCTCACCCCCGGAGGGCTTTTTCTTTGGCTACCCAAGGTCGCCCCTTCGGTCGACCGAGGCCGCTCAAGGTACATCCAAAGGTGAGGACGACCCCTAGGGGGACCCAGATGTCTCCACGCGTCACCTCCTATTACTGTCACATGGACAATGAACTGGTGATAATATTGGCACATTATTACCCCCTCCTAAGGGGGCGATTGGATAAATCTTCGCCCGCTTAGGAGCCCAGCACGATTGTCCACGTAGACCAGTTTGATCCTTCTGTCTACTGACCAGCTCCAGCTAAACTGCATTCCATTCTGTGAAGTTGGCTATATGGTGTAATATTTGGCCGCGTAAAGTGTCTCCGTCGTGTCTGCCCGTAATGTCACCAAGTCGCTCTATGAACAAAATTGCGTGGCACCAGACCGCGTAAGGTGTCTCCATAGCGTCTACCCGTGATGTCACGAGGTCGCTCAATGAGCTAAGCTGCATGGCATCAGGCCGCATAAGGTGTCTCTATCGCGTCTGCCCATGAAGTCATCAGGTCGCTCAACAAGCAAAACTGCGTGGCATTAGGCCGCGTAAGGTATCTTCACCGTGTCTGCCCGTGATATTACCAGGTCGCTCAACGAGCTAAGCTGCATGGCATCAGGCCGCATATGATGTCTTCATCGCGTCTTCCTGTGATGGCACCAGGTCTCTCAACGAGCAAAACTGTGTGGCATCAGGCCGCGTAAGGTATCTCCGTCGCGTCTGCCCGTGATGTCACTAGGTCACTCAACGAGCTAAGCTGCGTGGCATTATACCGTGTAAGGTGTCTCCATTGCGTCTGCCTGTGATGTCACCAGGTCGCTCAATAAGCTAATCTACGTGGTATCAGGTCGTGTAAGGTGTCTCCGCCGCGTCTGCTCGTGATGTCACTAGGTCGCTCAACGAGCTAAGCTGCATGGCATCAGGCCGCATAAGGTGTCTCCATCACGTCTGCTCGTGATGTCATCAGGTCGCTCAACGAGCAAAACTGCATGGCATTAGACCGCGTAAGGTGTCTTTACCATATCTGCATGTGACGTTACCAGATCGCTCAACGAGCAAAACTGCGTGGTACCAGGCCGCATAAGGTGTCTCCATCGCGTCTACCCATAATGTCACTAGGTCACTCAATGAGCTAACCTATATGGCATCAGGCCACGTGTGTTGTTTTCCCGACAATCCGAGGACCATTCCTCGGACGAGGTAGCTAAATTGATAAAAAAATAAACGACATCATAAAAAGGTCGATATGCATGAAAATTTGGCATGTGCAAAATAGTAGGGCCCTATAGCTCGATAAAAATACAAATCGATAGAGATTGAATCAAAATAGAGCGTAAGGGCCAAAGGGTGAAAGTTCGACGAGCGATAAAAAAATCAAAAGCTAGTTACGCCCTGTCCGGTTAAGAATCCTCAGAACCCTGGTTTTGCTTATTGCGTCCATATGATAGCGGACAGTGGCCTTGCCCCTATCCTTCGATGTTAGTGGCTTTCGTATTTCTTTTTTGCGACCTTACCAAGTTGTCAAGCTTCAAGGGATTACCAAGAGATTTTTAGGTCGCCTAAATGGGTGGTCGCACATTCAGGTCCCCTTAGATCAACCTGGGGTGCTTCCTATCACAGCATGTGAACACAAAGGACCTCGGTCATGTTTAAAGTCCCCTAGACAGCAGACTACCCCGGTGATCTCAAGGTTGTTCGAAACGGCCAATGAGAACCCCGGTCTTGCTTTAAGTCCACACAACGATGGATTGTTCTTTGAGAAAGCTGCGTGCGAGCTGATCGTGTGTGAGCTGTTCTTTAAAGGAGCTGTATGTGAGCTGATCGTATGTGAGCTGTTCTTTAAGGGAGTTACGTGCAAGCTGATTGCGTGCGAGCTGTTCTTGTGGATCACTATCGAGCACAGATTTGAAAATACTCATTTAGTGTTCTTCCATCGGTGATCGAACACCACATCTTCAGGCTTAATGTGTTACTGGACCAAGGCGAAGAGCTCGACCATGGTATGAGGATCGGAAATGATAATAGTGCCATGAAGCTCACCTCCTTTGGGGAGCGCACTCCGAAAGGCACTCACGGCTGTTCAATCTCGCCCGGTTGAGTCCTCTAGGGCAAGGTAGGCATTCCGGAATCGTATCGAGAAGCATCGGAGGGTCTCCCATACTTCCATGGTGAGACTGAATAGTGATTCGATTCACTTCGGAGGTTATCGATTGCACCGATACTGTTCCATGAACAGCTTTGACAGAGTAGTGAAGCTTGGGATCGAGTCCGGAGGTAACTTATTAAACCAGTCCAGGACTGAACCCGTCAAGCTGCTCGGGAAGGCACGACACAAAACATGGTCCTGGTCACAGAAGAATAATAACTTCCGATAGGCCAAGAGGTGGTCCACGGGGTCTTGTGATCCATCAAATAGCACGAACTTTGCCGTAGTCCAGTGCTAAGGGAAACCTCCCTGGTGAACCTCGTTCGTGAAGGGCGAACTCCCTCCACGAGCAGCGAGGTCTTCTAAGACGTCGACTGGCATGCTAGGTAGCTACCAGCGCTCGAGGTGATTTCCCAAAGGCAGCTACGTAGGCCCTAAGCGATCATGCACGCTTCCTTTAGGACGGTCTGCACCCTCGCTGCAGTGGTGCTCGGGGGTGATGTCCTTGCGATCGCTCCGCCGCTTCACTGGTAGCCGCCTCGGCATAGGAAAATTTTTGTGCAAGGTTGTCACCTCACGAGTCTCCACGCGGGGTAACACTTCCACTGTGGATTCCTGCTCATGCCAATGGCACAGGTTATGATCTCACCCTTGAGATCTCACCGCTAACTCGTCAGACCCTGCACTTCGGCTTCACCGGCTAGGGGGACCGAAGACGGAGTCGGCTCGTTGTTAGAACATTGGGTGACAAATCACTGAAGCCGCCCGAGAGCCGACTCTCTTGTCTTGTTCGTGACTATACCTCCCATGGGGGGCTCCTGTTGAGATGCCTACCGCGTGGGTGCCAACGTAGGTTGATGTGACACCGGGATCGAAGGAGGTCATGTCGGGGAAGTGGCCCCTGCCAACACTCTTGGCTGCCGAGATTGACCCACTGATCTCCCCTCCGTTGTTCCGGTCCGGGGGAGGAAGGATCAGTTCTTTCGCTCGTCACAGGAACCTGGCTCAGCCGCGTCAGTTCATCCATCATGGCCCGTTGGGTGGCCAATATCTCCATGAGGAGCTGGTCACTGAGTGGGGTAGGGGGTTGGGTGGTTTAAGCTGGCATCCCGCTCCGTACAGATACGACATGAGCCTTCACCCGTTTCTGTCCCCGTATGGAAGGAGTCATTAGGGTCTCCTGTGAAAGCACAGCTTTTGACCGTGTGGTTGTGGGTGTTCTCACGGGAACCAATCAAAAGATTCCACAAATAGCGCCAAATATCGGGGAGGAAATTTCGTTGGCTCGGGTGCTCGACCTGCAAGCCAAGGAAAACAAAAGAACGCCTAGCTTTGTGAGGAGCACAGACCCTCCGACGCTTAAGTCAGTGATGGTTCGAAAGAGAGAAGGCTTAGAGGTAGGAAAATGTCTGGGTTTCTAAGTTTCGAACCTGTACTTTGGAGCCGGGGATCGTACCGTTATAGACCTTTTGCAGACTGCCAGAGTTCAATAGGTGGCCGCTCTTTCCCTCACCTTCTACCCCTTCACGTGCAAGCTCATATGGGCCCTTAATGGCCCTTGTATTTTAGCCTACCAAGCGGTGGCGGTCTAGGCCAAGTGGACGTTCTGGAAAGCTCTAGTCTGGGGCGCTCTAGACCAACATTGGGCGGCGAATGTGGCTGTAATCGTCCATATAGTTCCACGGGGGCGGTGATATTTATCGACTCGTTACCGCCTTACTGTATGCAGCACCTTTTTCGCAGGCAAGCCGATCACGTGCAGTCAGGGCGAGATCTCGGGCTGGCTGTGGGCTCCAGACACGGGCAAAATCTTCTGCGTGCGAGCTGATCTCGTGCGACCAGGGTGAGCTTCCAGGCGAGCTGCGGGCGCTAGCCATGAACAACCTCTTTCGCATGCGATCAGGGTGAGCTCCCAGACGAGCTGCGGGTGCTAGCCACGGGCGACCTCTTCCGCGTGTGAGCTGATAGCATGCGGTCAGGGTGAGCTCCCGGGCGAGCTACGAGTGCCAGCCACGGAAAACCTTTCCACGTACGAGATGCTCGTGTGCGGTCAGAGTGAGCTCCCGGGCGGGATGCAGGCACCAACCATGGGCAACCTCTTCCGCGTACGAGCCGATCGCGTTCGGTTAAGGTGAACTCCCAGGCAAGCTGCGAGCGCCAATCACAAGTGACCTCTTTCGCGTGCGAGCTGATTGCATGCAGTCAGGGTGAGCTCCCGAGCAAACTGTGAGCGCCACCACGAGCGACCTCTTCCACGTGCGAGCTGCTCGTGAAGGCAGAGGCCGGCTTCGTTGGGAGTGTCCTTTGAATTTAAAGTCCTATTTTGGCTACAATGCTGCTTACACAAAAGTCGGGATTGGCCTTGAATATCGAGCTCACCCCCGGGGGGGGCTTTTTCTTCGGCTACCCAAGGTCGCCCCTTCGGTCGACCGAGGCTGCTCAAGGTGCATCCAAAGGTGAGGACAACCCCCAGGGGGACCCTGATGTCTCCACTCGTCACCTTCCGTTACTGCCACGTTGACAATGAGCTTGTGATAATTTTGGCACCATCAGTAATCATCCTCACCAAAAATCAGCAAATTCTAGAACTTATAAGTTCATCAAATGATCTTGACAAAATTAACGGTTACAGTGAACAGTCAAAAATGTTTTGAATATTTGATGACCCAAAAAGTTTTAGAATTTACTGATTTTTTGTAAGAATGATCACCTTACCCTAGAGAACATATCAACCAAATATCACAAAATTCTATAACTTATAGGATGGCAAACATTGCCTGAGGTGCAACAACGACGATGCACCTTAAGTCTAGGCTCCCTTTTCCCTATATATATATATATATATATATATATATATATATATATATATGCATAGAGAGATAGAGATAGAAATTCTATAATGCGGCATGCGGTAAGTGTGGCACCGCTGCATGCATGCGATGCACACACCGCGTGCATCAGACAGCTGCGGTGCAGTGCCGCACGTACCGCATGCCACATTATAGCATGCCCCAATATATATATATATATATATATATATATATATATATATATATATATATATATATATATATATATATATATATATATATATATATATATATATATATATATATATATATATATATATATATATATATATATATATATATATATATATATGGGCATGCTATAATGCGGCATGCGGTACGTGCAGCATCACACCGTAGCCGTCTGATGCACTCGCTGTGTGCATGCGATGCACGCAGCGGTGCATCAGACGGCTGTTGTGTGGTGCCGCACTTACCACATGTCGCATTATAGCATTTCTCTCTTTCTCTCTCACTCTCTCTCTCTCTCTCTCTCTCTTTCTATATATATATATATATATATATATATATATATATATTGGTCAGGATCCGCTGACCCATATTTTTTCGACCCATATTTGACCCATCATCTTAATCGTTGGATTTTCGGATTTCAGAATATACTGATTTTTTGTAGAGGTGCTATCCATGGTTTGTTGATCATCCTACAAAAAATCAACGCATTCTAAAACCTCCAGATGCATCAAATGTGCTCTTCAAATCAATTGCTGAAATTGACGGTTGAAAAAGATTATAATATTTGATGGCCCTAGAGGTTTTAGAATGTGCTGGTTTTTTGTGAGGATGATCAACATACCATAGATAGCACCTCTACAAAAAAATCCGTATATTTTGAAACCCGAATCCAATGATTAGGATAATGGGTCAAAATATAAGTCAAAATTTTGTAGGTATCCGATTTTGACCATATATATATATATATATAGAGAGAGAGAGAGAGAGAGAGAAAGAGAGAGAGAGAGAGAGAGAGAGAGAGAGAGAGAGAGAGAGAGAGAGAAATGCTATAATGCGGCATGCAGTAACTGCGGCACCTCACCGCAGCCATCTGATGCACCACTGCGTGCATGCGATGCACGCAGCGCGTGCAACAAACGGTTTATATATATATATATATATATATATATATATATATATATATATATATATATATATATATATATATATATATATATATAAAGAGAGAGAGAGAGAGGATACGGGGTATAGGCTGACAACCCATTTTTGAAATTGGGCTGTCAGATAATAGTCGTCCGATGGGGATCATGCACCATTGATTAAAAATAAAAAATAAAAAATACACCGAACACACTCTCTCCCTCTCCCTCTCCCTCTCTCTCGCGAGTGGCAGCGGCAGTCCCGTCCCCGACCTCCCGCTCCAGCTGCCTCCTCCGGCACCGGCACCGGCATTGGCTCCCCCCTCCGGCACCGGTTCCCACTCCGGTACCGGTTCCCCCCTCCGATGTGCTGTTCTCTCTCTCTTTCTCTCTCGATCCATCTCGAGCAGTAGCAGCACCCGCCCGCACGACCTCCGGCCTGGCTCCCTCCCTCCGGCGATCGGCACCC